>CM048746.1:658026897-658371897 GCA_026315105.1 Locusta migratoria
GTCATCAAACTCCCAAGTTTTTATATCGTGACACCACTTCCACCACAGCTTTGCTTTGGCTTCCGTTATTAAGGGCTTAGTAACTGTACCACTTCCATGAATGTTAAGCTCCAGCCGTACTGTTATTATCGAAACACCGTTACTCAAGTGAGTGTTGAGTTCTGCAGTCGCTATTGCCGTGGTAGTTTTGTCTGGCTACATTCGTTCATAATACTTGACGGTCGTTGTCAGCAAGTTAACTTCGGTTTTTCGGTTTTCGCCCACTGCTCGTTATCGATACTGATCTGCGACCTTCTTTTGTGTATGCTGTCTTTACCGAGGATACTGCCGCCAGTGAAGCGTTCAGTGAGGCTGTTTTTGTCACAGGTTCTTGTGACGCCCCGTCCAGTCTAACGCAGTTAAAGATACTGAAATATTATTTTTAGCCCTTTGCTCGTCTATCGCGTCAGAAAAGATAGAAGAGTTACAGTATACGGTATTAACGTAATATATTTAACGCTTATGAATATGAATAGCTTTTGAAAAATTCCTAAAAAGGTTCTAGATTAAGTTAAAATACCAATCAGGATGAATATACACCTTTGGCTTGTACAACAGTATAAAGTCAATTAAATACATTGCCACGACAACTCATACGCGGGCGACGCCGTAAGTTAAATTTAGTCACCTACGTAAACGATGTCTTTAACCAATGATTACAAAACAACTATCTGTAAATTGTATATTCGTATTATATGTAAGAGAAAAGAAACGAAAAGAAAAAAAAGATTAAGAGTACCTTTCAAATTCACTGCATATATAGATATCAATAAATGGAACGTTCCTTCCTTTTACCTTTGTTCGTATTTATTACAAGTCTTTAAATTAAGATCTCCTCGCTAAGTATTTCATTCAAAAAGACTTATCACAGTGCTTATTTTAAAAAAATTATTCAACCTATAGTAATATTATTTTCTTTCATACGTTTTGCCGACAATTCCGAACATTAGCAGACACTCCGAAATAAAACTTTTATTCGTCAGTGATAAACCGATTCCTTTACTAAAATTCAGTATTTCATGCCAAACTAACATCTTTCTTGGAAACACGGTTAACTTTGTACTATATTGATCCCCAAAGAACAAATGTATATTTATTTTTTATTGTTCCCTTGACCAAAGATATTAATCTCTTTTTAGATATTTTCAGATTACGATAGTAGTTATTATTTACTACTTCTCTCTTTTTCTTTTCCTGGTTTCGAAAAAACTCTTTTAAACCATATAATAAATAAATCAACTACATTCCTTTTATTTTTATTACGACCCCAGACTTATTTCTGTTTTGTTAATGTCTTCTGTATATGTCACATACAGACCATAGCTATAGAGTGATTTCACTAACTGTCCCCTATGACTAACTTTTGAAGTAAATAAAATAATAATAATAATAATAAATAAATTCCAAGGCGCCACCACCACCTACAGCTCGGTATACATATTTAATCTGAAAGCAAGCTTGGAACCTACTTCAGGTGTTGGTATCGACCAACTGTAATGTAGTAATGATAACTTTTCCCACCGAACCTAAGTCACTGTTAGCTGGTAGATGGTTACTTGCGAGATCTCCAAATAGTTTTATTGATTCCAAGCCCTAAATTATTAATATTCTATCCGTCACTGTCAAAATTTTCAGTTAAGTAGAGAAAGGTAAGTTAGTCTATTCTATTTTGTGTAACTCACTAAACCCGATTGCACACAATTTCTAACCAAATCATACCAATAAAGCTCACGACCCACGCGTGACTTAATGAACTCCCGTAGGATCCATAAAAAATAAATAAATAAAAATAATTAAAAAACACACACACCAAAAACAACAAGATCTCTCTGTTCAAATTACTCGGGGCTAACTACCAACCACGCAACAAACCAATCCTTAATAGATACGTTCCGTAGATGAGTTCCTTAAAGCTGCCACACAGCATTAACTTCAATTACTATTTTATAAGCAACTAACACTTCCCACAAGCTGTCACTATCCTGATCCGGAAAAAAATCTCGTTTAGGTTACAGTACTATCAGTAGTGCTTCTGTCACCACTATCCACAGAAACCTATCGACTGCCGCGGTGGAGTAGCCGAGCGGTCTAAGGCGCCTGCGGAGCGCGCCGTTGCTCGCCGTCGGAAGTTCGAGTCCTCCCTGGGGCATGGGTGTGTGTATTGTCCTTAGGTTAGTTTAACTAGGTTCAAGTAGTTTGTAAGCTACGGACTGATGACCACGCTGTTTAGTCCGATAGATTTACAAACATTTCAAATGTTCAAATGTTTGTAAAGTCTATGGGACTTAACTACGGGGTCATCAGTCCCTAAACTTACAAACTACTTACGAACTAGGACGGCACAAATATCCATGCCCGAGGGGGGATTCGAACCCCCGACCGTAGTGGCCGTGCAGACCGAGACTGGAGCGCCTTAGTCCCCTCGGCCGGCTACAAACATTTGAACCTAGCCACTCTGGTAAATTGCTTCCTGTTTCGTGACGGATCTAGACTTACGCAACCATAAACACGTTATTCTGCCTCTCAACGCAGTCAGATCGGTAACTCACAAGCAACTAACTACGAAAAATCTAAGAACCAATAAACCTTTTTACCTTTACCAATAAATCTTTTTACCTTTTATCTTCTTTTGCATACTGGAATTATCCTCAGCAATTCATATGCAACTAAAACGTATCTATGAGCTTTCTCCTGGAGACATCTTTCGCGTTTCCTTCATGTAAAATCTAGACCACACATCAAACAAATACATTGCAATTTTACCAATATTACATTCAGTTATATTTTAATGGAAAATTTCAGAAAAAAATCATTAATGTAACATATTTTCGTAATGAATTGAAACTAAACTGTTTGAGAACTCCGTAACGAACCAGAAGATATTTTGTCCCGTTACACTATCCCAACAACTCTTTGGAAGTCTCTGAAATGTCGAATTTCACCGACTGCATGCGTGGACCGTCGCGGAACAAAAGATATAGTGTGATTCCTTCATTTCTCCCGGCGTATAGAATATTCCAACAATTCACGGGTTTTCAGCCACGTAAGACGTCGGCCGATATTTCGACGGTAGCACACCCTGCCATTCTCAAGGCAATACTGAAGCGAGGAGGCAATGTTCAACGACTTTTAAAACCACGGTTTTCAGTGACAGCAGGAAAGACAAGCCACCGAGCAAGCAAGTAAACAAATAAAGCTATCGTAGAAACAAAGCTGAAAACCGTTACAAACTTCGATAATAAACATTAGTTTTCAACGGGTGACGTGACATAAATTTTGTCCCTCTGTTTTTTAACACGTGAGATAGTACGATTCCATGGAGAATTTAAGCAAAAACCTGCATCCCTCTTAATAAGTTTATCCACCATTTTATTTCCATCGCTTCCTTGATAACACAGTCCTAATAGCTTGAAGAGTGATCTGTGACTAGGCAGTATTCAGCAACATATTTGTTGGGTTTTTGTAAAAATATGTACGCGTATGCTCAATATATCGATCCTCAAACAGTCTTAATTATTTGATTAATACATGTCATGCCAGAACTGCATGGAATACGAAACACACCAGCCTTGCGAAAACCAAAGGAATTCTTTAGGGACCCTGACAGTGTGTAACGCAACAACACGGTGACCGACGCCACTGTCTGCGTGTGTAAACACGATCAGTATAAATGACAGCGGATAGTATGACAAATATGTATAGCCTATATCTATATATATCGCATGTAAATTAGTTAGTTCTTTTGTGTAAATAAATTACGTAAATTATGAATGTTTAAATGATTTCGTTTTCTACAGAGAAACAAATGTAAAGCATTGTGGTAGACACGTTGGCCTAGCGAGGGCAATGTTCGTAACTTCTTTGCGTGGAGCAGTTGTTATCGCTGAGTGTAGTCTAGCGCGAGGCGCGAGAAAGTAAATTTGTTGTTGAGCTCTTGAGGTGAACGGTAGAAAAGTTGGACAGCAGCAGCAAACTGTAGTATTGTGGTTTTACGACGAGTTGGTACGAGCAGCAGTTCTGGCAAGTGGGCACTGGCAAATAATTAACGTGGGCACAGCGTTAAAACTTCATGAGGAATAATGTCAAGAGGAATGCTGTGAGCCCAATATTCAAACAATATTTCGTCGCCAAGAAGATCCCATTTTTGCCAGTCACCAGCTACCCCACACCACTACTGCAAAGTAAGATCTAAGCAATTAACCGTCCTTAGATCTGTAAGGAAATGAACTTCGAGACAATATTGTAGGAAGGGAAGAGGATGTAGATGAAGATGAAATAGGAGACACTGTACTGAGAGAAGAATTTGACAGAGCCCTGAAAGACCTAAGTCGAAACGAGGCCCCTGGAGTAGATGATATTCCCTCAGAGCTACTGAAGTCTCTGGGAGAACCAGCCATGTCAAAATTGTTTCACCTGGTGTGTAAGATGTATGAGACAGGTGAAGTACCCTCAGACTTTAATAAAAATGTTATAATACCCATTTCAAAGAAAGCAGGTGCAGTCAGGTGTGAAAACTACAGAACCATCAGTTTAATAAGTCATGGTTGCAAAATATTTACAGAAGGATGGAAAAGCTGGTAGAAGCCGACCTCGGGGAAGATCAGTTTGGGTTCAGGAGAAATGTAGGAACACGGGAGGCAATACTCACTTTACGGCTTATCCTAGAAGATAGATTAAGAAAAAGCAAACCTACATTTCTAGCTTTTGTAGATTTGGAGAAGACTTTTGACAATGTTGATTGGAATAAACTCTTTCAAGTTCTGAAGCAAGCAGGAGTAAAATATAGGGAGTGTAAGGTTATTTACAACTTGTACAAAAACCAGACAGCGGTTGTCAGAGTTGAAGGGCATGAAAGGGATGCAGTGGTTGGGAAGGGAGTAAGACAGGGTTGTAGCCTTTCTCCAATGTTATTCAATTTGTGCATTGAGCAAGCTATAAAGGAAAGCAAGGAGAAATTTGGAGAAGGAATTAAAGTTCAGGGTGAAGAATTAAAAACTTTGCGTTTTGCCGACGACATAGTAATACTGTCAGAGACAGCAAAGGACCTGGAAGAGCAGTTAAACAGAATGGACAGTGTGTTGAAAGGTGCATATAAAATGAAGATTAACAAGAGTAAAACTAGGGTAATGGAGTGCAGTGTAAGAAAATCAGGTGATGCTGAAGGGATTAGATTGGGTAACGAAGCAATAAAGGAGGTAGATGAATTTTGTTACTTGGGCAGTAAAATAACAAATGATGGTCGCAGTACAGAGGATGTAAAATGCAGAATGGCAATGGGTGGAAAAGCGTTCTTGAAAAAGAGAAATTTGTTAACATCGAATATTGATTTAAGCCTAAGGAAGTCCTTTTTGAAGGCATTTGTATGGAGTGTGGCCTTGTATGGGAATGAGACATGGACGATAAACAGTGCGGACAGGAAGAGGATAGAGGCTTTTGAAATATGGTGCTACAGAAGAATGCTGAAGATTAGGTGGGTGGATCGCGTAACTAATGGGGAGGTACTGAACAGAATTGGGGAGAAAAGAAATTTCTATCATACCTTGACTAAAAGAAGGGATCGATTGGTAGGACACATTCTTAGACATCAAGGAATTGTGAATTTAGCGTTGGAGGGAAGTGTGTGGGGTAAAAACCGCGGAGGAAGACCAAGAGATGGATACATTAAGCAGATTCAGACAGATGTAGGTTGCCGTTCTTATGTGGAGAGGCTTGCTCAGGATAGGTTATCGTGGAGAGCTGCATCAAACCAGTCTCCGGACTGAAGACCACAACAACAATAACAAGATCTGTAATGCTAAGCCAACGTTTAGTTTTGCCAAGAGTCAATAGCGAACTTGTGTAAAATTAATCAGTGTCGATGAAATTATTCACCCGCGGCACTATGCAAAGATTAGATTAGATTAGATTATTTATTTGTTCCGTAGATCCAAATTGAGGGGATCCTCGTGGATGTGGAACATGTCAAGAAACAAAATTTACAAGTTGAATAACAAATAATACTAATAATATAAATACATACACTTATAATATAAATACAGATACATAATTTTTAAGGTTTTTTAAGGTTTTTTTTGTGATAATACAATAATACTAATATAGTATGAGTGCATGCATCATTTGGTACAATTTAGAAATTCACTAATGGAGTAGAAGGAGTTGGCCACTAGAAAGTCTTTTAGGTTCCTCTTAAACTGATCTTTATTTGTAGCTAAATTTTTTATACTTGATGGTAAATTATTGAAAATGTGTGTTCCTGAGTAGTGGACCCCTTTTTGAACTAAAGTAAGTGCTTTTAAATCCTTGTGTAGATCATTTTTATTTCTAGTATTGTATGTATGAACTGAGCTGTTTCTTGGGAAAAGGGATATATTATTTATGACAAATTTCATTAAGGAATAAATATACTGAGAGGCAGTAGTTAATATACCCAGTTCTTTGAAGAGGCTTCTACAAGACGTCCGTGAATTTACTCCACAAATAATACGTATTACACGTTTTTGGACTCTGAAGACTTTTGACTGACTTGAAGAGTTACCCCAAAATATTATACCATATGACATTAAGGAATGAAAGTAAGCAAAGTATGCAAGCTTTGTTATTTTTATGTCTCCTATGTCTGATAACACTCGTATTGAAAATACAGATTTGTTTAGTCGTTTCTGCAGTTGTGTTGTGTGCTCCTCCCAACTAAATTTATTATCAAGCTGTAATCCCAGGAATTTAATTCTGTCAACCTCTTCTATCTGCTCTTCTTCATATTTAATGCATATGCTGTCAGGAAATCTCTTACATGTTCTGAACTGCATGTAGTGCGTCTTTTCAAAGTTTAATGACAATGAGTTGGCTTTAAACAATTTATTAATGTTCATGAAAATATCATTAGCAGACTTTTCTATCACTATACTTGACGTACTCTTTATTGCAATACTTGTATCATCTGCAAACAAAACGAACTCTGCTTCTGGTAGTGTAACTGATGAGAGATCATTAATGTACAAACAGGTTCCTATTCCGTTACCTTTAATATTCCGAGGATCAACCTGAACAATAAAAGCCTTTACGTAAATCTAAATAAAATCAGTTGTATTTCAAAAGATTCAGTGCTCGAAGAATAATTAATATTCTTACAAAAACTCAAAATACTGTTATTAACAATTTCAGACCATTGACTATGAACATGTTGTGTAATCATTCAATACTACCAAGCAGTGAATGTTGATTTTATGTTAAGTATTTAATTCACGGGTACTAAGAGACGCACTGCAACACTCGGTTAATCAATTAAAATGATCATTTCAATTATACTGCTAAAATGTTTGATGACAGATTAAGTTGTTGATATTATATGGAAGAATAAGCCACGCCATAATATTACTTCTCAAAATTAACATTTGATCCAGTTTGTTAAAGACAGTTAATTGCATAAGTTTCAGTAAACGACTCACTTGATCAATCAGCTAGTCATTGTAGGCAAAAGTCAATTACAACAATTTCAAGTACTATAGAAAAATGGTTTGGCAAGCATTATGGCGATGGTTTCATTTCACGTAGAATTGTTGTACGCATGCTTATTCTCAAAAAACTTCATGTTCATTAGAGGGATTTGTGCTAATTGTCTCCACTGCCTAAGTAAGCTAAATTTACGGATTTTATATTGCTCTGTGTTTCCTGCTGCTGTGTCGTGTGTGCGCTTAATCTGCATTCTGTGACCGCGTTGTCCTAAATTAATCAATCGGTTATTATTGCTTTTAGACTGTACATTTCATTACTTAAATTTTTTGCTCGTACATCGAGCTGTTGACCGTTTATATTTACCCATTCATAATTATTCTCTTGGTACAGTTTTTTCCCCGGGATTATTAAGTCTAAGAGAATTGTTCAAGATTTCGCTCACCAAACGATCGTTATAGCGAATAAAACCGCGAAGTATCGTTCGCGTGTGTCACCTCAAATGTCCTAATGTTGTGGGACGAATTATTGTTTCCGCTACTACCTTATATCAGCTCAGTTTCTCAGCAGACTGTGTTGTATTTATGTTTACATGATTTTTCTATGTAAATGTTTTTGATATATGATTCTTAAAAGAGTTTGTATGTTTTTTTATTTTTCATGTGCTATAATGGCAATCCAACCTACGAGAGCAACATCTTCGACGCCAACCTCAAGGAATAGAACATCTGGCCACTTGAAGTCGTGGGTCGACGGCCACAAGGCATGAAAATGATGGTCTCTGCGGTTATCGTCGCCCTTATTTACATTGTCAACGAAATCTTCCTAAAATTTGAGCAAATACATTATGTCAGTTCATTCTTGACTTCCGTCTTGTAAATGTCAAGTGTAATAAAAGTCATATTTAAACTTTAACTACGTGTTCGCCAACATCATTTATTTATTTATTTATTTTGAAGAGATCTACCAAAAATATTACATTAACAGGAATTGAGAATTATTTCCTGTTAAAGTTTCTACGATTTTTTGAGAAGATATTTTATTTGAATTTAATTGATGTTTGACAGTTAAGTCAAAGGAAAACTTTGATAATTTTTCAGTGCTTCCTTAATCGTTCGCCTACATCGATCGATTTACTATCAACAAGATATCTCTGTGATCAACACGACGTTTACTAGTATAAACTTCAGTTTGACAGTTAATCTTGACAAAACTTAATAATTTTTGTGGTGACGAGCGGACGACTCGAGGATTTCGGAGTCTGACACGGCCATATTTAAAGCTTCAATACTTAGTTGCAAGCTATACATCAGAGTCGTTCCGCCTCACTAATCCGCCGCGGCTGTGAAACCTTCACTAAGTTATTGGTTTCGCTTCTGACAGCCTTATCCGACTAATTATTTCGTTAGGCACACGGATCATTCTGAAATCTAATTACTCGCGATTGTCGGTAGCGTAAGCCGGTAAGGATACAAGAGGCTTAATTTTAGATGGTGGCCGAAATGCACATTTCTTATCAAATTTACGCAAAATACGGCCAGTCTTGTTGGAAAGTGTGAATAGGTTCTAATATAACGTTTTCCACATTGTAACGTGACCTCTTTGACCCAGACCAGAACTGACACCGGTCGTGTGACATACAGCAGGTGTCGGCCGATGTTAATCGTGCGAGCTCTGGCGACAGCGCCGGAAGACCGTGGCGGGTCACACCCTGAACGCAGCTGTCAGGAAACTGTCGGTGATAGTCTCCATTGTACGGCAAACAACCAGCCTTGTCCAGTGGCAACTGTAAGGCCTGTGTTACACTACCCAACATATTAGACGTAGTGTAAGTATAGGCGGATCCAGGAGGGGGGGGGAGGGGGAACGAAGAGTCGTTCGGCCCTCCACTCGGCAGCTCCTCATATATATATACATATATATACATATATATATATATATATATATATATATATATATATATATATATATATATATATATATATATATTGGAGTGCGAAGCTAGTGTGCTGTCACTGCACTGAGTCTTTAAAACTGTGGAAATATTGATAATAAAATGTTCAAATACGTTGCTTGCAGTGGCCATTTTAAGCAGCAGCTGAATTGTATTTCACTGTAAGGTTTTAAAATAAATGCCTTTTGCTACTGCAACTGAAGGGTTTTATTTTTATATTTTTAATCACCCATACGCGTTTCGCCCTTTCTCTCAAGGCATCATCAGTGGGTGTCAGCACTTGTTACTCCACTTCAGTCTTATTCTGGCAACCAGGTCGAAAGGTTACACTGTTTTTCGAACCACATTGCAGTTCTCAGAATCAGAGAACTGCAATGTGGTTCGAAAAACAGTGTAACCTTTCGACCTGGTTGCCAGAATAAGACTGAAGTGGAGTAACAAGTGCTGACACCCACTGATGATGCCTTGAGAGAAAGGGCGAAACGCGTATGGGTGATTAAAAATATAAAAATAAAACCCTTCAGTTGCAGTAGCAAAAGGCATTTATTTTAAAACCTTACAGTGAAAATGTTCAAATGTTTGTTAAGCTTATGGGACTTAAAAACGGGGTCATCGGTCCCTAAACTTACAAACT
Source organism: Locusta migratoria (assembly GCA_026315105.1). Taxonomy (NCBI): domain Eukaryota; kingdom Metazoa; phylum Arthropoda; class Insecta; order Orthoptera; family Acrididae; genus Locusta; species Locusta migratoria. The sequence continues at coordinate 658,036,974 of CM048746.1, forward strand.
ACTTATGAACTATAGGGCCATTCCGTGCCAAGTGGTCTAATATTGAGAAAAGTTCCCACATGACCATCATAGATTTTGATGAAATTTTGTATGAACATTCACACATGTTCTCAATGAACACTGGTAAAGTTTCAGTTTCAGAAATTCAATACTTTCTGAGATACAGTCACTTGTTTAAGACCAATAGCACAGCTTCCAATAGCGCGTCGTTGAATTTTCAACAACTTTGAGATGATATATCTCTGGTAGTATTTGCATGACAGGAACAAAACCTGGTCATCTTATACAACTTTTAGAGCTCTTTAAAGTAAAATTTTAAGAAAAAGATTTCTGAGCAATTTTCATATAGATAATTTGAAGCAAAATTGGGCGAAAATATAGCTTGTTAAAAAAATGTGAACTTTAGTTTTTTATATCTTCGAAAGTAATTGTGGAATGTACATGAAACTTTGCACACCATAACTCACCAACACAAGGTCTTGGAATATAAATTTTCGTTCCCCTGTTGCTTTCCATTATTTCACAAATCTAGGGTAAAGTTGCCGATTTTTCAAAAAGTGCTAAAAATGGGTATTTTTAGTCAAATTTTACAAAAAATTGTTTTCTCCAAACTCTTCCAAACTATGGTCATTAGAAAGAGCATACTCTAAACTATCTAGAAAAGTGGATTTGGTTTTGCAATGCAAGCATATAAGGCCCTGAAAAGTAGCATCATCATAGAGGCGCAGTGGAAGTTTGAATACATTTTTCTAGCACTCAAATTATACCTGAAATCTTTTATTATGCCTAATAAATGTTTATTAATGTCTGGGATAAATTAAATAAAAAAATCTGATAAATAGGCAATGACACTGTCAGAAAAACTTTAAAACTATGAGAAGTAGCCCTTCTGCTTTTATCGTAAGTTTTCATCTGCACAAAACTCTTCTCATATGTGAAAAAAAGGGGGGGGGTCAAAGAACTCAATGAATAATAGCTTCATATTTTCTGTACTTCTCAAAATTGGAAGCATTTACAAGTGGGAAAGAAACTGAAATTTTACCAGTGTTCGTTTATAACATGTGTGGATGTTCATACAAAATTTCATCAAAATCCACGAGGGTCATGTGGGAGCCTCTAGACCACTTGGAATGGAATGACCCTATACTAAGGACGGCACAAATATCCATGCCCGAGGGGGGATTCGAACCCCCGACCGTAGTGGCCGTGCAGACCGTGACTGGAGCGCCTCAGTCCCCTCGGCCACCGCGGCCGGCTATTGATAATATACATCTCGGGTGTGCAGCCGGATACCGTCGTGAACTAAACACGATATTTCCGCAGAGCAACTGGCTGCCATCTTCAGGTGAGTGCGCTGATACACTTACTGAGGCAGAACAGAGACAGCGGCCTTTTTATACACCGCTGACGACCTACTGCGCGTGCGCGAAACCAAAGTAGAGGCCTTCTATGAGCAATAGAACTAGTAGCGCGCCGGTGGGGAAAAAAAAAAATAAAAACGATGGGTCGAAACAAGACTAGTTAAAAGAAACAGCAGGTCGAAATGAAGACCGTTGTTTCTTAATATCAAATAAGATTGAGTTCCAGGCTTTACTTAGAGGGAAGCCCTTGTCCACCGGCACGTTACTAGTTCTATTGCGCCTAGAGGGCCTCTACTTTGGTTTCGCGCACGCGCGGTGGGTCATCAGCGGTGTATAAAGGGCCGCTGTTTCCGTTCTGTCTCAGTTTCCGGCTAGTAAGTGGAATCAGAGCACTCACCTGAAGATGGCAGCTAGTTGGTCTGCCGAAATACCGCGTTTAGTTGACGACGGTATCCGGCTGCACACCCGAGATGAATATTATCAGTTATTACGCCGGAAAAGTCTACGCAACCACATTTGGGAATATTGTTTGATTGGGCGTGGGGTAAAAAGGGGTAGGCGGTACAAGTCTTTCTACTGAGCTAGAGTTTAGCTGACGATGAGAATTCTTTTACCTCCTCTCTCCCCCAGAAGGCCGTACTGGAACCGCGCCTTTTCTTGTTACTTGCAATTTTTTTCTTGTTAATGAGAAGCAGCGAGAAGGATGAGGAAAGAAACGAATGACTTTAGCTCCACTACGCCATTGAAATCATTGAATGGCAGGCACCAAGTGAAAATGTGACGCGGGCTGGGACTGGAACTCGAGTTTACCGTGTCGGGAGATCGGACGCCGATCTGTTTTACTACTTTTTTTAAATATAAACAAGGACGGCTCCACGCCAGTGTTGTTGGTTGCGTTTTTGGCTCTGCTCTTTCTATTATTACAGAGCGCAGCGAATCCACGCTCGACTCCCGTCCGTTTCAAGTTCCCACAACTCTCATGTTATGGCCATAGCACCTCTATAGTCCATGTCCCCTTATTCTCGCCGTTTTAGATTCCTGTGCCACGCCGAACGTTATCACCGCTTGTGCAGTGAAATAATGTACGTGTCTTCGTCTTCCCGTTTAAATACATACAAGGTGCATCTGATAAGTTCGGTGAATGGTCCCGTATTTTATATACCACGTTGGTGAGGATGGGGTGCCCGCGCATACACATTGAGGAACAACGACCTATATAAACAACATAGACTGGCTAAGGTGCTGCCGTACTTGAAGCAAATTGAAAGCTCGGCCGCCATGTTTTACAACGTCACGTAGGCGTAACCAGTCGTCTGCTATAGAACTAAAACATATCACTTTCACTTTGTGCAATCACTCAACAAACCATTCTCTACCTGCTTATTGTTACTTTTATACCCAAACTAATATGGATGAAGGATAAATGATAGACAACAACTGTGTGGTAGACAAATCAGAAAGTTTAATTACAAATGACACATACACTGGATCGGCTAAACATCGTCTCAATCATACAAAAACCATGCCTTTTCACTGTCCTTTAAACAATATTAACTTTATGTACATTTGCCTAATCTGTTTACCTCTTTTCTCCGCAGATTTGGCTTCATATAAATGATGCATTCTACAACTGAAGTAATGTTTTAATAACAGCTTTATTAGGCTGGAGTAATGAGATTCTTCCCAAAATTCCGAGGATACCATTAAGTGCTCGTAGTTGGTAAATAAAGTAGGTCTGTTTCCCAACATTCTAAACACATCTACATATATTATCAAAAGAAAACTTTTCTTCCGCAATGACGTTTCATAATTCCTCAGAACCGTTTCTGAGAGATTTACAAGATCTTTATAGGGATTGAACAGATTGTCTTTTATACTTTTTAATCCGAACTATCCTGTTTCACTCTCATTTTTACGAGCAAGGAGAACTTCCAAGCAATCTAAACAATTAAGGTTTTTACTCACTTACCTAATGATGCTTCCAGAAATGTATTTAACTACTTTTTCGGAATATAATGTCCGCATTTCGTATTCTAGCACATAGTCATGGTCAAACTGAATAGGCCTACCGATCTCTGAATGACTGAAATCATGATTTGGAATAGGTAATAATAAAAAAGATTCCATGTCTCCTGCTTGGCTGCATGACATATCTTCTAATGAAGCTGATTCAGCTATTAGCCAGAAGCCGTCTTGTATCATTTGTTGCTTACATGATTCCTTATCTCGCCTCATATTGGCTAACCATCGTTTTGTGAGTTCTTCATGTTTCAAAGGAAAACTGAAAAATATAATTACAGCTTACTTTAGTTACAGGTAAACACAAAACCAGCCCATAGGACTACTGTATGCAGAAATATGGTAAGTACAAAATACGAGTACACGAAATGTTAGGGCCGGCCGCGGTGGCCGAGGAGACTGAGGCGCTCCAGTCACGGTCTGCACGGCCACTACGGTCGGGGGTTCGAATCCCCCCTCGGGCATGGATATTTGTGCCGTCCTAGTTCGTAAGTAGTTCATAAATAGTTTGTAAGTTTAGGGACTGATGACCCCGTAGTTAAGTCCCATAGACTATTCAAACATTTGAATATTTTGAACGAAATGTTAGAAACGAAAACATGCAAATACTAACTGAAAATACGGTATTCCGACTGTCTCATTACTGCGATTCGTACAGTTATATGCTGTGCATACACTTGGCACGATTTCAGCTTAATAAATTACCTTTGAAGCTTACTACGATACATAAAATGTGAAACCAAAACACGTAAATAACTTCGGTCTAACTTTCGTATTCGGCTTACTAGACGTTGAAATAAATGGCTGCCACAGTTCCTGGTTGCTGCCACAAGGAGCGCGGTTCACCCAGAGATAGCCACTCTATGTAGTTTATATAGCTCGTTGTTGAGGGAGATGTCAACAAGCGCCCCCTATCGTGCAAAGCACTGCAGTGAAGCGGTAGTTCACGCTGCGACCCAGCTAACAGCGTCACTGTGAATACTAGTGTCACTGCTACGTGGAGGAAGAAATGGAACAACGCGTTAACATCAAGTTTTGTTTCAAATCAGGCAAAACGGCAACAGAGATCCATAGGATGTTAGTGCAAGTATAAGGTGTTGAAGCAGTGACCGGCGGCACTGTTTGTGAATGGTAGATACACACGGACACAATGAATAACGCACCTTTGGTTTTCTAAAATTTACAACGCTGATCGCAGTGAGTAAAGTGTGTGTTTAAGTGGTGTAAAGAGTTAAGAGACGGAAAGGAAGTGCCCTACACGTACCCCCTTGCTTCGCTTCTGACCACCACCACCCCGACTTTCCCTCCCCTGCGGGGTACTCGGTGCGATCGGTTTTAATTAGTGCATCGTCTCATGTTTTGTGTCTGCAGTGTATCAGTGTGTGATTTTAACAGTGCGTCCATCGTAATGCAAATGAATGCCGCCACCGTACGAGTGTAACAGTGTCTTCTGTGCTTCCTCACTATGTGTATGTTTTAAAGTCACCGTGGCCCGACGATTTTAACAGGCTACACGTGTTTTATCGTCTTGCTTTGTGTTGTATCTCAAACAAACTTTTCTCAGTCAATATTTTTAAATACTTAATGTTTGTAGAGTCTATGGGACTTAACTACGGGGTCAGCAGTCCCTAAACTTATAAACTACTTATGAACTACTTACGAACTAGGACGGCACAAATATCTATGCCCGAGAGGGGATTCGAACCCCGGACCGTAGTGGCCGGGCAGACCGTGACTGGAGCGCCTTAGTCCCCTCGGCCACCGCGGCCAGCTAAATAGTTCATGTTTTTAACTTCTTGTCATTGTTTGTTTTAAATCTTCATGTTCATCTTTGCAAGCCACTCGGCTGAAGAGCGGCGTAAGGGACTGCTGCCAGCCTACCAATGTTTTTGAACGTTGGTATTCAAATATCAGTAAAGGAAAGGTAAAGGAAGGTGTCGTTCACGAGTTAGAACATACAGTCCACAATCACACACCCAGATGACATCGAACGAGTGCGGCGGATGCTTGCAGATGACCGGTGGCACTGTTTGTGAATGGTAGATACAAATGTACACAATGAATAACGCACCTTTAGGTTTTCGAAAATTTACAACGCTTGATCGCAGTGCTTCGAGCGATTCCACAACAAGGTTTCCTGACACTTTCCAACAGCTATACAGCCGAAGTGTATTTTACCCTGAAAGACGACCGTCTGTCGTCTTCCATATATATTTTTTATATTTCTGTAAACTTATGATTTATTTAATGTGGCTAGATTATCATTTTGTTAAAACTTGAACCCCGCTCTTTTCAAGGCTTGAGGAATAGCATTTTAATTTCATGTGTTAAAATATTAGTTAATATTGCTAGGTTTTTCTTATTTTGTTATGTTAATAACTTATTATTATATTAATTAATGTGGCATAAATGTGACTTCTCTGCTACGCCACTGTCCCTGTGAGAATGTGTACTTGTCTTACTTTTAAATGGATGTGCGAGAAAGTATGGCTGTCTGAAAGTGGGGGGGGGGGGGCTGATAGTTCGATTTGCATCGTTCTCTCTGAGCTGCTGAGGCTACCAAAGAGGTTTCTACACCCTTTGGTTACAGTCCAGTCGTTGAGCCTTCTCTAGGCCGAGTCTCTCCGCACCCACCACCGCTGATCTTGGTTCTTCCTGCTTCCGGTGGCTTCCCGCGTCTCGTGGCCGCTCGGTCTGGTCATTCTATACTGGGCGTCTCGCGAGGAATATTAGTTCTTCTCTTGTATCCACCAGATGGTAGCATTTCATTGTCTAGCTCGTTGAACTTAGACTCGTGAACTTAGAATCATTTTTTTGGAATATTTTCTCCGATCTTGTGCGGAAATATGTTCTCGTTTTTCAGTTAAGTGATTTCCAATAGATAATCGCGGTGTTTGTGATTCTAGTTGCAGTTTGATAAAGACCTGGTATGTTAAAACCTTTTGTGGTCATGTGACGGTGTATGAACTCCGTGTAAATACTTTCTAGCTTTGTGGGGCCCGATTTCTAATAGGTGATATGTTCATTTTTGTACAGTGCATGTAAAAATCTTCTCATCGTTTCCTTCCGTGAGTGATGTGTGTTCCAAGTGGTTGGTTCATAGAACAAAGCATTCACCTTCCACTCTTGTGCCCATCAGGCAAGTAACTTTGCGGGTATCCTTCTGATTTCCACTAATATTTCGCGATCTTCTCCCCCCGCCTATTTTAATTTTGTTGTTTCCTCTCTGACTGGTAGTACGTACTCTGTCTTTCTCAGTAATTCTCTCTGAGCCTTGTACAACCTCCTTCAATAGCTACCTTATGTAATTCTAAACATTTCTATTGGTTGCATGCTGTAATTCTTAATTTTATTTTTCCGACATTGTAATTATTTCACTTTTACGAGTTTTTTGAGACTGGACTTCATCCGTCTCTATAAGCGCTCCCTAACGCGTGTAGCTGCATTTATTTCGCTTCTTCATTGAATTGTAAACATTTCTATGGGTTGAATGTCGTAATTCTTATTTTTATTTTTCCGACTTTGCAATTACTTCATTTTAGTGGTATTTCTGAGACAGAACCTCATGCGTCTCTGTAATCGCCCCCTATCGCATGTAGCTGTATTTCATTCGCTTCCTTATATAATTCTAAGCATTTCTATGGGTTTCATGCTGCAGTTAATTTTCTTTATTTTTCGGAAATTGAATTTATTCAATTTTGTCGGTTTTCGGAACCACGTGGGTCCGAGTTCCGACGTCCGGGGTTTGCAGCTAGTCGCCTGAATTCACGCCACTTCTCACATAAAACCAGTACCTAGGTCGACTGCAACTTAAGAATCCACCGTGACTTTGTATAATGAAACCGACTTTCAACCACTTCACTTTCGCCGTTAATGTTTTTGCTCACAGTCCAATTCATATGTAATTTAACTTGTCTATACACGCGCACATTCTCGAAACAGGCACTTTAATTGTAATAGCTTGCTTATTAATGTCTGTGTGTAATAACGTGTGAGCCGCTATGTATATTGACCATTGTAGTATTAACTTCATGTTATTGAAGTAATTTGAAACGAGTCAGTTCTCAGTTTGGGCCATGGAACAAGGTTTTATAGCAGGGAGTAACCGGTAGTTCACACGGACCTTATTTACTAATTTTAGTAATAAAACAGTGGTCGACTTTTAAGCTAAATGCGATTACTTTCAAGGCCGGTAAAGGCATTTTATTTGTAACTATTTGTTTCTCTTATTTCCTGAGACAAAATGTTCAAAAGTTTGTTAAGCTTAAGGGACTTAACTGCGGGGTCATCAGTCCCTAAACTTACGAACTACTAGCTTATACTAAAGATGACACAAACATTCATGCCCGAGGGGGAATTCGAGTCCCCGACGGCTAACGGCCTCGCGCATCGGAGTATGGCGCCTCGATGCGCTTGGCCACTCCGCCGAGTCCCCGGAGACCACAGACCGAACTTTTCAGACACACCTTATATAAAGGGTGTTGCAAAAAGGTACGGCCAAACTTTCAGGAAACATTCCTCACACACAAAGAAAGAAAATATGTTATGTGGACTTGTGTCCGGAAAAGGCTTAATTTCCATGTTAGAGCTCATTTTATTACTTCTCTTCAAATCACATTAATCATGGAATGGAAACACACAGCAACAGAACGTACCAGCGTGACTTCAAACACTTTGTTAAAGGAAATGTTCAAAATGTCCTCTGTTAGCGAGGATACATGCATCCACCCTCCGTCGCACGGAATCTCTGATGCGCTGATGCAGCCCTGGAGAATGGCGTATTGTGTAACAGCCGTCCACAATACGAGCACGAAGAGTCTCTACATTTAGTACCGGGGTTGCGTAGACAAGAGCTTTCAAACGCCCCCATAAATGAAAGTCAAGAGGGTTGAGGTCAGGAGAGCGTGGAGGCCATGGAATTGGTCCGCCTCTACCAATCCATCGGTCACCGAATCTGTTGTTGAGAAGCGTGCGAACACGTCGGCTGAAATGTGCAGGAGCTCCATCGTGCATAAACCACATGTTCTAGCAGCACAGGTAGAGTATCCCGTATGAAATCACGATAACGTGCTCCTGTGAGCGTAGGTGGAAGAACATGAGGCCAATCAGACATCACCAACAATTCCTGCCCTAACGTTCACAGAAAATCTGTGGAAGTACAGTACATACTAACGAAATAATTGGGTATTTTGACAATTGTCTGCACTAATTATTTCAATTTACATCTAAAGAGAAGTACTAAAATGAGCTTTAACATGGAAATTAAGAGTTTCGAGACACAAGTGCACATAATATATTTTCTTTCTTTGTGTGTGAGGAATGTTTCCTGAAAGTTTGGCCGTACCTTTTTGTAACATACTGTATAGGTATGTCCCAGAGAAAAGACATTTCAGCAGTATGTCACCTTTTTTTTTCTTTATTGTAAATTTCAGTTCCCCTAAAAGGGGCGGGTTATCAGCGCACGCAGGCACTCTTCAGCCGAGAGAGATATAAAAATATAGAGGATCATACATGAAAGATAAGGTGATAAGATTTGAAAATAATTAACATTGACTGATGACAGTGTTGGAGAAAAGTACGTGAGTTTTAAAATGAAGCAAAGAATGCATTCTTTGTAACATGGACATGGCGACAAAATGAAGATAAAAATAAATAAAATACATTCGGAGACCACATACCACATAAAACATCTAAAAGAAAAGACAAGGTGTAAGCTGTGGGTTGACCGTTCACTGATCATTAAAATAAAATACCAGACTGAGACGATACCAAAGTCTCGGAGCACACATTACAGCACCGAAGATCATAGATGGGCGGAAAGGGGAAAAGGAGGAGAGGGTGATGGAAAAAATATGTCGATTTAAAACACAGTCGATTTAAAACACACTCGGCGTCGGCCGCAGATTGGCCGTTCTCTATTCGTTTTTAAAAAAACACACTTTGTAAAATACACGCACATAACGACGGCACGGAATGAATGGGCTAGAAGCTATGGGAGAGGTGGAGGTGGAGCCGTGAGGAGGAGCAAAAGGGGGGGGGGGGGGGAGGGAACAGAGAGTGGCCACAGGCCAGGGGGAGGAAAGCGAGGGAGGATGTCCCAGGAAGCCAGCAGCGGTGGGGGAGTGGAGGGAGCGAGGAGTAGGTAGGAGGGACAGGGTGGATGCGGGCCCGTAGGAGGGATAGGTGGAGGGACGGAGATCATGTCACAAATTTTGTCATATCGTTTTATTATATCTTCGTTGTTCTTCTAAAAGCGAACGCAATTGTCATGCATAACAAGTGTGAAGTAGTACACATGACCACTAAAAGAAATCCGCCGAACTTCAATTCTACGATAAATTAGTCAAACCTTAAGGTAGTGAATTCTACCAAAGACCTAGGAGTTACAATTACGATTAACTTAGACTGGAGAGAACAAAGAAAATATTGTGGGGAAGGCGAACCAAAGTTTACGTTTCATTGGCAGAACGCTTCGAAGATGCACCAGCTCCACCAAAGAGACTGCCTACATCACACTTGTGCGTCCTCTCCTTGAATACTGTTACCCAGTGTGGGACCCTCACCAGGTGGGACCCTCACCAGGTGGGACTGACCTAAGACATTGAGGAGGTTCAGAGAAGGGCAGCTCGTTTTGTTTTATCACGTTACAGCGGGGGGGGGGGGGGCATCACAGAAATGTTGCACTATTTGAGGTGGAAATCAGTGGTGGCGCTAGACGAAAATTGGGCGTCGGCGAACTCGTCTTTGCGAGGTCTCTTTCATGAGCTGAATTATACATCAGTAATCATTATACTAAAATTTTATTAGTATAATATACATGCATTATTGCAACCGCAAAAATTTCAACAAACTCAAATTAAAGCAGTTAAACTCTTCGGCTTTTCGCCTCACTGATTTTTTAAAATTAATACTAGTCGGTATTTCGGCTTCAATTGTTCCTATTGACAACACAGATAGTCTTTGTTGGCTGATCGTGTTTCTCAAGTTAGTCTTAATCAATTTTCACTTTGTGAAGCTTCTCTTGGCCGAAGCTGTACTGACTGGAACTGTGAGCTTGATTCTGATTGTTATATAAACATTTGGATACACGTCTTACGAATTGTTTTCTAAAATGTATTGCAGAAGTTGTTTTGCAAGTATTTAACTAAAAATTAAACCACTGCTGCACTTATACGGAAATAAATACGGACAACTAAATAGCTGCCGGCCGGGAATGGCCGAGCGGTCTAAGGCGTCATATCACGGTGAGCGAGATCGCTTTCCACCCCAATAAAATAAGAGAAATCAGACCGAAAACGGAACGATTTACGTGTTGTTTCTTCCCGCGCGCTATTAGAGAATGGAACGGTAGAGAAAGGAAACGAAAGTGGTTAATGAACCCTCTGCCGAGCACTTAAATGTGATTTGCTGAGTATCTATGGAGATGTAGATGTAGAACAATTTGAGGTACGCCGTACTGAAAAACTTCGATCATATGTTGGATGATAATGTATTGCCTTGTCTACATCTACATCTACATGGGATACTCTGCAAATCACATTTAAGTGCCTGACAGAGGGTTCATCGAACCACCATTATACTATTTATCTTCTATTCCATTTTCGAGTAGCGCTCGGAAAGAAATAACACCTGAATCTCTCCGTTACAGCTCTGATTTCTCGTATTTTGATGATCGTTTCTACCTATGTAAGTGGAAGTCAACAATATATTTTCCCATTCGGAGGAGAATGTTGGCGATTGGTGTAGCCTACGCCGGAGCGATAAGCGCCGTAGTTGTAATGATTCCCATCCCAGATCCTGTATCGTTTCCGTAACGCTGTCTCCCCTGTATCGTGACAATACGAAACGAGCTGCCCTTGTTTGGACTCTTTCGATGTCCTCCGTCAAATCCACCTGATAAGGATGCGACACTGGGCAGCAATACTCCAAAAATCTTTTAAGGGTTCTGCTAATAAAACGCAGTCTCTGGTTCGCCTTTCGCACGACATTATCTATGTGTTCTTTGCAGTTTTAGCGTGAAGTAATAGTAATTCGAAGGTATTTAGTGGAGTTTACGGCCTTCACATTTCATTGATTTATCTTGTAATTAAAGTTTAACGGATTTCTTTCCGTATACTCATGTGGACGACTTCACATTTCTCATTATTTAGAGTCAATTGCCAATTTCTACACCATAGTGATATCTTATTCAGATCGTTCTGCAGTTGGTTTTGATCTGCAGATGATTTCACTAGACGGTAAATGACGACGTCATCTGCAACAAACCTAAGAGAGCTACTTAGATTTTCCCCTAAATCGTTTATGTAAATAAGGAACAGCAGAGGACCAATAACACTACCCTGTGGAACGCCCGATATCACCTCTGTTTTAGTCGATGCCTTACCATCGATTACTACGAACTGTGCCCTCTCTGACAGGAAATCCCCTATCCAATCGCAAATTTGGGGCGATATACTATAACCACGCAATTTGATTAAAAGCCGTTTGTGAGGTACGCTGTCGAAAGCCTTCTGAAAATCAAGAAATACGGAATCGATTTGCGAAACCTTGTCGATAGCGCCCATCACTTCGCGTGAATAAAGAGCTAGTTGTGTTTCGCATGAACGATATTTTCTAAATCGGTGCTGACCTTGGGTCAATAGACCGATCTGTTCGAGATAATTCATAATATCTGAATACAGGATATGTTCCAAAACCCTGCTGCCAATTGACGATAATGAAATAGGCCCGTAGTTTTGGCGTCTTTGCTAGATTAATAGACGCAGTAGCTTTGTGCGATGCATCTGGCAGCGTGATAGCGGCGTCACAGCGGCAGAGACACCAGGCAGCGAGACGCGGCGCCAGCACAGCGCGTGACGCAACCGGCGAGGAGCGCGCCGGTGGTCGGTGGGCGTGTCCGCCGGCCGCACACTGCACAGTGGCTGCGCCCACGCCCCGCGCCGTCTGTGCTGGTGCTGCCCCCACACACCACCAGCAGCAGGCGGTGACTCAGCCGCCAGCCGCCCAGAGAGCCCCAAACGGCACTCACTGGCGGTGTTGACGGCCCACCTGCCCACTACAGCTGTGTCGCTGCCGTCTGCACGACCCACGTCCATTCCCGGTACTGGCAGCGGCTTCTTCGTCACCTTGCACTGCACCACATTCACCACATCAGCAACACTATTTCTCATGAACAACTTTACACCCATTAGATTTCTATCTTATTATGCTGAAGCGATAGCTCCTTACTTAACAGCCATACACAACCGCTCTCTCAAAGAAGGATCTGTACCAAAACATTGAAAAGTTGCACAGGTCACACCTATATTCAAGAAAGGCAGTAGGAGTAACCAACTACACTGCAGGCCTATTTCATTGACGTCAATTTGCAGCAGGGTTTTAGAACATATCCTTTATTCAAATATTATGAATTATCTTTAACAGAATGATCTATTGACCCAAGGTCACCACGGATTTAGAAAATATCGTTCATGCGAAACACAACTACCTCTTTATTCACACGAAGTGATGGGTGCTATCGACAAGGGTTCGCAAATCGATTCCGTATTTCTTGATTTCCAGAAGGCTTTTGACACCGTACCTCACAAACGGCTTTTAATCAAATTGCGTGGTTATGGTATATCGCCCCAAATTTGTGACTGCATAGCGGATTTCCTGTCAGAGAGGACACAGTTTGTAGTAATCGATGGTAAGGCATCGACTAAAACAGAGGTGATATCGGGCGTTCCACAGGGTAGTGTTATTGGTCCTCTGCTGTTCCTTATTTACATAAACGATATAGGGGAAAATCTAAGTAGCTCTCTTCGGTTGTTCGCACATGACGCCGTCATTTAGCGTCTAGTAAAATCATCTGAAGATCAAAACCAACTTTCACACTACCCTGTGAAACGCTCGATATCACCTCTGTTTTAGTCGATGCCTTACCATCGATTACTACGAACTGTGTCCTTTCTTACAAGAAATCCCCTATCCAATCTCAAATTTGGGACGATATACCATAACCAAGCAATTTGATTAAAAGCCGTTTGTGAGGAACGGTGTCAAAAGCTTTCTGGAAATCAAGAAAGCCGGCCGCGGTGGCCAAGGGGACTGAGGCGCTCCAGTCACGGTCTGCACGGCCACTACGGTCGGGGGTTCGAATCCTCCCTCGGGCATGGATATTTGTGCCCTCCTTAATCGTAGCTAGTTCATACGTAGTTTGTAAGCTTAGGGACTGATGACCCCCTAGTTAAGTCCCAAACATTTGAACATTTGAAATCAAGAAAAACGGAATCGATTTGCGAACCTTTGTCGATAGCACCCATCACTTCGTGTGAATAAAGAGCTAGTTGTGTTTCGCATGAACGATATTTTCTAAATCAGTGTATACCTTGGGTCAATAGATCGTTCTGTTCGAGATAATAAGGAAGGAGTGTTGACCGTGTGACGTCACGCGCTGTGTACTGCTGCCGCGGATACATAAAAAGCAGCGTTTAGAGTGTAGCACTTTAGGAAAGACAAAGGGCAGATCTGGAGTGAAGAACACAGTGAGGTCTACTATATTCTAATTTTAAAACATACTGTTTCAATTAAATAACAGACACAGATTACAGACTGTGTATCATCTCTATAACTTGAGAACATTATAATGCAGGTTTAATTTAATGTGAGGATAGCGCCGTTATAAAGTAAGGAGAATGGAATATAATACAATTTTCTGAACAATTTAGAACAAAGCTGTACAATACAAACAAGTAGGTTTTCCGACATTTTGCATTTCGTTTTTCTTTGGTTAGTATTTCAGTGTGACGATGCAATGTTTGAAGTATTTTTAATCGAAGACTGCATGTTAGGTTGTGATTTGAAAGGTGTTTCGGTATTGGGACTTGGCTAATTTCATAATAGAAAAGATTTGTTCAAATCAAATGTTCGTAGAGCTTATGGGACTTAACTACGGGATCATCAGTCCCTAAACGTACAAACTACTTATGACCTAGCTACAACTAAGGACGGCACAAATATCCATGCCCGAGGGGCGATTCGAACCCCGACCGCAGGTACCGTGCAGACCGTGACTGAAGCGCCGCAGTCCCCTCGGCCACCGCGGCTAGCAAAAGATTTGGTCACGCACATACGTCGAACAGAAGATACATAATATTCGTGCAGTCCCACATCAGCACGTTTCTTTAATTTAGATATCAAGACGTCTCGTTCTTCTCTTTCATATTTCCGATACTCATTCGCGTAGCACAGGGAATAAAGGCGCTGTAAATTACTTTTTCTTTATACTTCGCACTTATGTGTTACACCTCAAAAATTTGCACTTTCACCGCACTGGAAAAAAAGAGAAGAAAGAACTAGTTAGAGAGAGAGAAAATAAAAGAAAAATGATTTTCCTACACAGAAAAAAAAACCGATTGCTCTGTTTTGCTTGTAATCGTCGTGTTATTGTAGTCAAGAGCGCTATTGATGACAGCCCTGCAGCACCATACTCACAGCCCCGTTTATCCAGGCAACACTGCGAAGACGGCTCTCGCCTGACGTCACACGGGTTGACAGGCTTGCTCTTCCTGCTCACACGTCACACCGCTTGCCTTCCTCTGACTTACCCCGTCTTATTTCTCGTGCTATGGAGCCCTCACTATATGTAAACCCCGCGGGTATTTATTTATTCTAATATTCAGCTAGACCAGTACTCCCCTTTCCTGTCCTGCTCCTCCTCCTCCTCCTCCTACTACTACTACCACAACAAACACTAGTCATCTCTATGCACCTGTCCATCACCCTCATCTTCCCCGGTCTGTCCCAATTTCCTCGTGTCTCCTCTCTCTCTCTCTCTCTCTCGCTGTTCTTCCCCTCCTTCCTCTCTGTATTTGAAGGCGCGGCTGCTCACCGTCGGAGGTTCGAGTCCTCCCTTGGGCATGAATGTGTGTGTGTGAGTGTTGGCCTTAGGTTAGTTTACCTTACTTTAAGTACTTTATAAGCTACGGACTGATGACCACGCAGTTTGGTCCGATAGATTTACAAACATTTGTATTTTAAGAATAACAATAGCTGCCAAATCCATGATGATTGGTCAAACGCTGTCATACTCCAAAGTTTTGTAGCCTCCGATGTCCACCGCACGAAATATTATGGAACGGCAGCCCATAGAATACGAATCTAAACCGAAGTGGCGATGCCCCTTATAAATAAACCAAATTCCACTTTTCGGTTGTTCCTTCGGGTTTTCTCCTATTTTTTCCAAACAACATCAGTATTAAAGCGAACAAAAAACAGTTACTCCAATCGATGAAACCATTTCCGAGTTTAGCGACACTAACGCACAGCAGTTGGTTGTCTATGTATATATAGATAATACAGAGCAATATTATAACAAAATGAGGCACACAAAAATTTTGAGAAGCATTGTAACGATTTATTAAATTAGAAAAAAACTTGTAATATGAAACAAATTGTAGCTTCAAGAAAACGTCCCAAATCGAATATAACTTTGTGCAGATCTTTCACTTGCTCGCCACTTCGGCGTTGAACACGTTCCTAACCTAGCTGAGTTATGCAATCAGGAAAAGGGGACCTACAGTTTAACAATGAATTGGAACAACTACTCGTTTCTGGCGGCCCATCCTATAGATGAGGAGTGACAGCTACGTTAAAACTCAAAGTCAAAAACAAATTAGAGGTCCGACAGTTTCGACCCGAGACATATTACTAACAAATCGAGCGCATCCTCACTAAGCCCACACTTTAAGATGAATAATAGCGCAAATTATTGGTCAATTGCCTCGGCGGAGAGGCCGAGCGCATTGAGGCGCTATACTCCGATGCGCGGGTCCGTTCCCCGTCGGGGGCTCGAATCCTCCCTCGGGCATGGATGTCTGTGTCGTCTTTAGTATAAGTTAGTTTGTAAGTAGTTTGTAATTTGAGGGACTGATGACCCCGCAGTTAAGTCCAATGAGTTTAACAAACATTTGAACATTTTTATTGGTTAATTTCCGACTCTCCATAAAATAATTTAATTTGAAATGAAAATAATTTTAGGGTGTTAATTGATGCGAAACCTATCCTATCTTTTAGGTCGGAGCAAACCATAAATACTGTGCAAAATTTCATGAAGAATAGTTCAGTAGTTTCGCAGCTTATCAAGTACAAACATCGTGTCACAGGAATATATCTATATGTTCATTTTTCCACGTTGTACATACTCTGTGGATTGAATTTGTCCTGCATTCCAAAATTCCTATGCTAGAGACCACTTATTCAGTCGTGCTTTGTTACGGAAACTGCGGCCTAGCACACGTCCATAACGATGTTCTGTAAGACGGGGCGGCACCACAACAGACACTGTCAGCTGGTTGTCTGTCGAACCACACCACACCGCTACAGAAAAGCGTTGTTGAGAATGTGTCTCCATAGTTACACGTGGGACAGCGATATGAATTTTGGGTGTCATTCATGCCGTCACGCTTCATTAGTGAACAGTAAAAATGGGATTACTTGGCGAATTTCAAGTATTGAACCACAAATTGTAAAATCAGCCATCTTCGTTTATACTTGCTCGAATATTTTGAATCAACTGTATATGATGGAACCTATGTCTATTTAATGTCCGCCATACTCTAGTGTTGGGAACACCCGATAAGTGCAGAAATTCTACGTGTGGTTGTAGAAGGATCACGTCCTACGGACTGAATAATGCCTCCTACTTCTTCCACAGTGTGTATATTTACACGGTCAGATGTAATATAACTGCTGAACATTGTACCAATGTCGCGCAATGTACTGAACACACGAGTAAACGCTACGGAATCTGGTAGTCTGTGGTTTGGAAATGGTGTGCCATATCTTCTAAAGAGAGCGGCAGCGTTTCCATTACAGAGCACATTCACAAACACCATATCGGCATACGCAGCATGTCTAAATAAGTGTGCCGTATGCCCTGATAACATGATACAGTACAGCATACATAGGCAACAAACCACAGGGAAAACTGCTTCATCAGTTACATCTCCATCTGCACCTACGAATAGACCCCGAAATCCACTCAAGGTGTACGTCGTACCACTACTCATAGTTTTATTTTCTGTTCTTCTTCCAATGACGTCAGAACGAATGCTGGTATGTCTCTGTACGACTCATAATTACCGTTATCTTTGGGTTCTTACCCGAAGTTGGCGGCAATCGAATTGCTCTACAGTCAGATCAGAATCCGGTCCCTTGAATTACTGATACAGTGTTTCTCGAAAAGAACGTCGTCTTCCCTCCACGGATTTCCACTCGAATTCCCAAACATCTGCGTAAAACACTCGTATATTAATCGAACCTAAACAGTAACAAATCTAGCAGTCTTCCTCTTAATTGCTTTTAGTTCTTCCTTTAAATCGATGTATTTGAGAACCTACAATAATAATAATAATAATTGAATAATGCTCAAAATGAGGTCGCAAATGCGTTTTATACTCTGTTTCCTTTACAGCTAAATTACGTGTTCCCAAAAATCTCCCAATAAATCGACGTCGACCACTGGCCTTCCCCGCGAATGTCCCAATATAGTCGTTTCATTCTATATCGCTCTCCAACGATCCGCCCAGATATTTAATTCACGCGGACCCTGTCAAACAGCACACTACTAATGCTGTATTCCATCATGATGGCATTGTATTTCCTGCTCATCTGCATCACCTTACGTTTTTTCTACATTTAGTACTAGCTGACATTCCTCACATAAACTATAAATTTTGACCAAGTCATCTTGTATCGTACCACAGCCATACAGTGACAACACCTTCAAAATGTTCTAATGTTTGCTAAGCTTATTGAACTTAACTGCGGGTTCATCAGTCACTAAAGTTACAAACTACTTATAAACTACCTTATATTAAAGACAGGACAAACATCCCTGCCTAAGGGGGGATTCGAACCACCGACGGGGAACGACCTCGCGGATGGGACCATAGCGCCTCAATGCGCTCGGCCGCTCCGCCACACCTTCCTGCACACCACAGCATCAACAGCAAACAGCCGCAGATTGCAACCCGCATTCTCCGTCAGATCGTTTGTATAAACAGAAAATAACAGCCGTCCTATCGCACTTCTCTGGGGCACGTCTAACAATACTCTTATCTCTGACCATGCTTTTCATTGCCAGTGTCATTTACAGTAGACTTGCGCATAATTGTTCGCGATCGGGAGCGCTCACTTTAGTTCGCGGCTCTGCCGCGAACTAGTTCGCTCTTTTAGTTCGTCCGCTCCCAGTGACGGCTGAGTGGCGTGGTCTGCGCGTGCAGGTGGAGGGGGAAGTTCCCCCACGTAACTGCTTCATGCGCTTGCTGCTTGAGCCGCTAACGATATCACGCAAACCAAAAGAAACAGTTTTGTGGATAATTTCTAGCGTTTAAGTTTAGAGTTTTCTCTATATCTTGACAGTATGGAATTTATTAGTCCGATATTGCAGAGTGCAGAACACATGAAAACAGTAATTTTGTAGCACTGAACTATGTAATCTACCAATAAATCAGTTATTTACACAAATGGGTGATACAATGGTATTCAACTACTTTGAATGCAGAGTAGTCGTAGTACTTTATTTTTAAAATAGATTTATTGTGACAGTGAGCTATGAAACTACAGATGAGCTGCATCTCAGCCCGAAATTAAAGTAACTGGCAGAAGGGAATCACGCGATTCTGCGCGCTCTCGCGTCCTCTAGCTGTTCCCCGTCAGTATTTGGAAAAGGAGCCGACGAACTAAGAGGCGAGGGATCTGCGAACTAATTCGCGTAGTTCGCTTGTGGGAGATCTCTTCCGAACTAGTTGGTTCGTACACAAGACTATTCCTCGAGCAGTTCATCGCACCTGCAGGTCTAAGTTGCGGAGTGGAAATCGTCGTGTTAGTGGCTGTCTACAGGAGAATGGAAAAGCTGGTAGAAGCTGACCTCGGGGAAGATCAGTTTGGATTCAGGAGGAACATAGGAACCCGGGAGGCAATACTCTCTTTACGTCTTATCTTAGAAGATAGATTAAGGAAAGGCAAACCTACATTTTTAGCTTTTGTAGATTTGGAGAAAGCATTTGACAATGTTGACTGGAATACACTCTTTCAAATTCTGAAGTCAGCAGGAGAGTTATTTACAACTTGTACAAAAGCCAGACCGCAGTTATTAGACTCGACGGGCATGAAAGGGTAGCATCAGTAGGGAAGGGAGTAAGACAGGGTTGTAGCCTTTCTCCGATGTTATTCAATTTGTACATCGAGCAGGCAGTGAAGGAAAGCAAGGAAAAATTTTGAATAGGGATTAACGTTCAGGGGGAAGAAATAAAAACATTGCATTTTGCTGATGACATTGTAATTCTATCAGAGACAGCAAATGACCTGGAAGAGCAGTTGAATGGAATGGACAGTGTGTTGAAGGGAGCGTATAAAATGAACATTAACAAGAGCAAAACAAAAATAATGGAATGCGGTCTTAGAAAATCAGGCGATGCTGAAGGAATTAGATTAGGTAACGAAACGTTGAAGGTGGTAGATGAGTTTTGTTACTTGGGTAGTAAAATAACATGCGATGGTCGCAGTACAGAGGATATAAAATGCAGAATGGCAATGGGAAGAAAAGCATTTTTGAAAAAGAGAAATATGCTAACATCGAATATTAATTTAAGTGTAAGGAAGTCTTTTCTGAAGGCATTTGTGTGGAGTGTTGCCTTGTACGGGAGTGAAACATGGACGATAAGCAGTGTGGATAGGAAGAGAATAGAGGCTTTTGAAATGTGGTGCTACAGAAGAATGCTGAAGATTAGGTGGGTGGATCGCGTAACTAATGAAGAGGTACTGAACAGAATTGGTGAGAAAAGGAATTTTTGGCATACCCTGACTAAAAGAAGGGATCGCTTGGTAGGACACATTCTTAGACATCGGGGACTCGTAAATTTAGCATTGGAGGGAAGTGTGTGGGGTAAAAATCGCAGAGGGAGACCAAGAGACGCTTATAGTAAGCAGATTCAAGTGGATGTGGGTTGCCGTTCTTATGAGGAGATGAAAAGGCTTGCTCAGGATAGAGTAGCATCAAACCAGTCTCTGGACTGAAGACCACAACAACAACAGTGGCAGGTTCCCCGACACATGGAGAGTGGTGTGCGGGCACGCGGTGTCCCGGTTGAACCTCGGTGTTACTCGCGCACACATAGACGGCGGTAATCGGCTTTGCCGGCCCATCCACCCCCGGCTTAGCGGCGGTCCCCACACTCACCCTCGGCCTGGCGCCTGGCGCCCGCGGTCCTGTTTGCCGAGTAATACGACCGTCCCGGGACAAACAGCGTCAAAGATGGCGGCGGCGGTGGCGGCCAGATGGCAGGGCCGGCCATCCCGTGATGAGGCCTGAAACAATGAGCCGCAATCTCAGGCAGCGCAGCGCGGCACGGCGAGGTACAGTCGCGGCGCCTGCCGGGGGACCGCCATTGTCCGCGAGAGCGGCGCCACATGCGACAGTCAGCTGCTGCTCTCCATAGACCACACTAATATACTTCCAGTAATTTTAGGGTCTGCAGCCGGATCCCATTGGCATTCTGCAACGATATTTCGGCCCAGAGGCGTCCGGCCATTTTCAGGTGAATAGGCAACTACTGAAGAGCGCAGGTACGTTCGCGGTATTTGTGCCGAGTATTGCGCATGCGAAATGCGCTGGAGTCTTACTGCGCATGTGTTAGGTGGTGACATGCGCGGTGCGGCCGAGCTGCCCTCGGTGGTGAAAGTAAACACTCCTCTAATCATTGAGAATCGAATGATTCCGTCGATTCCGCCGTGCCTCGATAGTTTTAATTAGAGGGTTCCAATTTTTATCCAGCTGAAATTCGTTGTCACGATTTATTAAATTATCAGCAAGGCGTATTTCAACCGCTTCTTTGATGACTGAGTTCCAAAAGCCGGAAACTGGAGCTAAAATTGTAGTTTTGTTGTATTCCATGGAATGTCCCATGGAAATGCAGTGTTCTGCTACTGCTGATTTCGACGGTTGCAGAAGACGGGTGTGTCTTTCGTGCTCCGTAGAGCGCTCTTGAACTGTTCGAGTCGTCTGACCTATGTAAGCAGAACCACACTCGCAGGGAATTTTATAAACGCCCGCTTTTTTCATTAGCAAATCGTCTTTTACATATCCGATTAGAGCAAAATTCTTCGCTGGTGGACGGAAGATGACCTGGATTTTATGTTTCCTTAACAATCTGCCTGTTTTAGAGGACACATTGCCAGCATAAGGAAGGAATGCAACTGATTTGTAATCTTCTTCATTGTCCTCTTCTTGTTGTTATAGTTACGTATGGCCTTCCTTATTTGGCGTGGAGTGTAGCCATTCTCTTTGAACACTTTCTCCGTGTTCCAGTTCTGCACGAAGATTTTCTTCGCCCGATATCAAGTGTACTCGATGTATAAGCGTACTAAGGACACCAGCGGTTTGTGCAGGATGATGGCAGCTGGACGCCTGAAGGTATAGATCTGTGTGTGTAGGTGTCCCAAAGAGCCATTATCCTTGCGTCGTACCAGCACGTCAAGAAATGGTAATGCTCCATCTTTTTCACTCTCCATGGTGAACTTGATATTCTCATGTATTGAGTTTAAGTGACGGTGGAATTTCTCCAGTTCCTCTCTACCATGAGACCATACAACGAAAGAATCGTCTACGTAACGTCAGAACACAGTGGGCTTTAAAACAGCACACTAAAGTGCCTTCTCCTCAAAGTCCTCCATAAAAAGATTAGCCTGCATAGAGGACAAAGAGCTCCCCATGGCGACATCGTCAGTTTGTTCAAAAAAATCGTCATTAATATACACAGGCGCGTATTTGTTAGAAGCCATCGTACAATTGGTCGTCTGTTTATTAAGTTAAATTGCGCACTAGTTGTCAATTACAAAAAGTAAAGCTGTCGACAATTCAAAGATTAGGTTGAACACCACAGTGCTTTATTAGGTATGATCCTGTTCGGACGTGTTATGCCGTTGCCTTCCTCCGACCTTACTTAACCCTACCCGTTATTGGGGGACCTGCAGTTTAACGTGGATTCCGAACCACGGTGTTACCACAGTCTACCATAATACAGTCGCTGATGTGACAGTTGTTACTAACTGACGGTTGCAACGACACTGGTGCTCTTAGTGTACGTAGTTAACGAAATTGTTACTATAATTTTTGCATTTCAAGAATTAGTAAAATATCAAGAGACATTCATAATACGGAGATTAATGTAAAAACAATCGAACTCACTCAACTAATTCACTGGTAGAACGGAGAACTACGTCATAAATCAATACTGATGAATACGTGCATATTTGCTCACAAGTGATTGTGTTTCCCTCGATTGTGTTCACGGCGGTGACGTGGGACGGGTCCATTTGCTCTGAGGTAAGGTAGGTATGTCAACAATGTGTGCTATCAGCGACAAGAATAGTGTCTTCACAGCAGTGTTGCCGTTATTTAAGTTCCAACCCTCGTATCAGAAGGCATGCTCTCTGAGCGTCATCTCAGCGTCACTCCACTTATTACGTCATATCCATTCTTCTATTGTATCTGAATCAAGTTGCGGAATTAATTTTAGAACAAGAGTTGATGGCTCAAAAATTAGACATGTCACAGCACAACATGATGTGAAGTCAGGTGAACAACAATTGCAAACACGAATCATTACACGAGGTTTATTCGCATAAAATTACAGATGCTGTTATGTATGTGAACAAAACACGTACATAGAAGTGTGGTGCCATGTAATAACGAAGTCTAAGAGAACTTAGGGTAAACTGTCTCAGATGGAGACTCTGACAGCACTCTGGTGACGGAGATAAATGGCTGTTTTAGATAAGTACAAATCAGGTGCAAACTTTGCTGCCGATTTAATAGATTGGGTCATTTGCTGTTTAAATCACTTGGACAATTCGTATTGTTGCTACTTTGTAAATAAACTACTAAGTTAAAAAACTTGTTTTCACTTAATATATATACCTTGCACCGCAAATATTGCGGAAAAAGAATGTGCGATTGATTTGCGGTTTTCACAGAATGGATTGGTAGTCAAACTCGTATTGTTAGCCAATAAAGAGATTGTAAAAATGTCTAGAAAGTGTATTTTTTGCAAACACAGTTTTTTAAATGGAACAATGGTTGTTTCTATCGTGCACTAGAATTTTTGACACCAGCTGTGTACAAAAAAACTTGAATGACATTTTTATCACGTTTAGTTTGGCAGATACAGCCAGTCAAAGTTTTGGGGGCGGAATCTACGACAGCGTAGCTGACTGACTGGTGGTCATGAGACAGTGGACCGTGGAAACCGCACATCAATCGCACTTTCCGCAATATTTGCGGTGGAAGTAATACGTGATTCACCCTATATATATATATTTGTGTAGCACTTACCTTTTAACGACTATGCCCCCTTGTAAAATTTATGGCAAATAATTCATTAAAATACACAACGAGATCTGACGTTGGTAATTACTATAATAGTACTTAATAATAAATGTGACTTTTGTTGGGAAAATAATGAACAATGCGTCTACAGAAATATTGGCATATTCACTAAATTATTCAAAGTACCCAACAACTGAAAGTCTGATATTGCAATAAAACTATAAAAAAAGTTCTTGCTGAGCAGCTACTTCCACTTCATAATACATTTTAGTTAGAAACCTGTAGCTTATTAAGTGCGTAAGTATTGTATAATTACATCTGTTATTAAACTCAATTTCCATTTCGTTACGCGATTTTATCCGAAAACTGACCGCGTAAGACCATATTGTAACTGAAATTAATTTAATAACCTGTAAGATGTCTTATCCCTCGTCATTGCGATATATCTAAAAAATAGCTCCTGGAAAGTATAACCAAGCAACATAATTGCGGTAATTATTCTGCGTACCTATACGAACTGGCTCTTGTCCAATGTTCCAAACGTGTGTTAGCCTCTACGGCAGAATTTTTCGCTATTTAATAATCTCCAGCCAAAAATATGTGAGGTGAGCGTGAATAATTCTTAATGTGATACTTACTGTAACGATTACCAGATTGCCTTACTAATTTCTGCCGTTACATCTCTAATCTTTTGGCCATGGAGCTGTCTTGTGAAAGGCTCTTCTGAAACTGCGCGCAACAGCCTTAATAAAACCAAATTACGGGTGCATATAGGACTTTAATACCTCAGTGTAAGAAAAAATTGCCAGCACGTGACAAAGTGATGTGGAGTGGTGGGATTCTGCCGAGAAGAAAGGTTGAGATTTTGAGAAAAGAAGGCGAGAAATATGGGCTAGGAGCTAACGTGCTGTCGAAGTCCAGCACGTTGCAACCAGAGCAGCAACTAAGGTATACAAGAACGGGGTAATCTATCGACAGGGCGTTGTAGGAACCTCAGTAAATGCTTCAGAAAACACCTATTGCCGGACGAGTTTTTCCCAGCTTTGCCATTCGATAAATTATGCTGGAGTGCCAGAGACGTTGCTGTGTGAATAAATTATTTATTACCACAGGCCTGTTTCAGCGCGATTCTCATTTTCTGGTTATATCAGGTGTAACATCGATGTCTAATATGCTTGCACCCTGTTCTCCTGTCCGCTCTGTTGAAGTTATTGGCGTATTACCGAGTGCGGAAGTTTCGTAGTAGTTCCTAATGTAGGTGTCCAACTATGACATTTATTTTACAGTCGCATTGGCGCAGAATAGGGAGCATACAGAAGGGAAAGCTGGGGGCGGCGCCTTTGATCTGTATGTGGCCAAGCGTTGCGCTCGACGCCATATTGAAAAGCAGTAAACGCGGAACTACAGCCACTTAGTACTTTGGCTGGAAATGGACTTTTTACGAACTGCAGCTGATCTCACCAACTTTTACGAAAGGAAACGGCTTTTCATTGTGCTCTCCTCTATTTTGCGCCCTGTTCTTGCACCTAATTATAATCCAACGAAAAATAGTTGGCCTAAATTTTAATACAACTACGAAAATGTACGATGGAATAAATGATCGTTTTATTTGGTGTTTATCTACAGAAAAATCCCAATTAACGCGAAGCTATGTTTGGGAAATTAGTTATAAACAAGAAAGTGACTTTACAACTGCCAGGTTTTAATTAACACAAATCAATTTGCACAAAATATTGAGTCAGACTTAGTAGTACAACTTGATTACACAGAACTAATGACTTCTGGGCATATATAAAACTGTTAAATTACACACAAATGAAGGACACACGCAATTTGGGCGAAATCGCCGGGTCGCGATTGCCGACCTCCCTTTGTAAGAGGATCAACGGTCGTTGACAATATTAGCACACTACAACTCCGTTGCCGTTAGTAAAATTTTACCGTTTGCATCAAATTATGTGAAGGTGAGCAGGTAGATGAGCCTCAAAAAATCCTGAAATATCTCGCCTATGTGGGCAACAGGAAAAGGAAACGGACGCGCAAAATGTTGGAGTCCCGCTACTTACGCACTATTCTTTGTCTTTCATTTTATATTATTCCCTGCGACGTTAAATTTTTAAATTAAAAATGTACTTCAACATTTCGTTGCTGTTGAACTGCTACAGCAACAGCAACAGCGAAAGTTATTGTTAAGAGAAGAAGCAAGGCTACTTTAATAATTATGCACACATTGCTCTCATTCGAAACTGATAACATTTAACTTTTACTACACATATAACGACGTTCACTTACCGTTCAACATCTTTTGGGAGGGTGAAGGAGCTTATATCGTTATTTGTATTCGAATTGTTGCGGCCATTAGATGCTGAACACCATCGGCCGCCTTTTCTTTTATTGCTGCTCATAATAAAAACGGAACAGCTACAACTACTGACAAAGTTCTTTCTTTTCACTGCACCAAATACTTGTTTATCTTTATGCGATTCAGGCAGTTAAAAAACACAATTAACAAACAAAGAAGGCGCATTTCCACACCACAGAGTAGGGAGTGACCACACGTTTAGTGCTTTTCAAGATGGCCGAATCCGCGCATGCGCACTATATTTTGTACGACAGACTGCAGCGGGTGTTTCCTTTCCGTATACTCCTATTCTGTGGCATTAGCTTCTACCAGCGGCTACGCTTGCGTTGATACCCTTGCATACTTGTCAAATATCGTCCAGAGTACAATAACGTCGCAACTTTGATCTAAAGTTATGACAAGGATCATCAGGATAAAAGAAAAGTTTACAGTTTTCCGATTTAAATATAGACTGCGAGTAGAATACGGTAAATACTGTCCTTCTTTATCAAGATGAAATTACAGATATTATTAAATGCTTCAGAAAGAAACTCTGATTGTTATATCGTCAATAAACTGCTAACGAGTAAATTATGCAGAATTCAAATTTTCGCCGGTTTGAAGACGTTGAAGTCTTGTGTAAACATTGTATTCATTATCTTGAATCGTATTACGTACTACATAACAACCATTAAAAGTATTTTAATAAAATCGGCTGCTCGTCGTTGGAGGTTCGAGTCCTCCCTGTGGCATGGGTGTGTGTGGTGTTCTTAGCTAAGTTTACCTTAGGTTAAGTAGTTTGTAAGCTACGGACTGATGACCACGCAGTTTGGTCCGATAGATTTACAAACATTTGAAATTTTGATTTGAATAAAATCGGCAAAGAAGACATATCTTTTCCAATGAGTCTTCAAGCGTTACACAAGTTCAAAGAGATTCTCAGCTGTCCCATATTTCGAGTTATATTCTTAAAATCAACAAATATCTTGAATTACATACTTTCTAAAGTAGCATATGTTCTTCTTCAACGTTCAAACTATTTCCATCAAAATCGGTTAAGCGGTTTAGCTTAACGGACAGCTTTCTTTCGCATTTATAATATTAGTATGGACATGACAGCTATAAAATATGAAATATAATAATATTAGTTAAAGCCATGTGGGTGTTCTTGTTCAAATTGTATGTATACATTCTCGTTTCTGAATGTTTGCAATTGTTTTATACAATTTTATAGTCGCTGCAGTTCAGTGAGTGTGGAATTCCGTGAAAACAAATAAAATTGTTGTTCCGAAAAATTGCGAACCCCGTGCAGCACGACTGAAGAGCGTTGAAATTTTCTTACGATCATATAGGGTACTGTTAAAGAATTTCGCAGACTGCAGAACATTCTGTACATTAGTCTTATGTAGTTCGCAAACGAACTAGTTCGGAAGAGCGCTCCCACAGGCGAACTACGCGAACTAGTTCGCAGATCCCTCGCCTCTTAGTTCGTTCGCTCCTTTTCCGAAGACTGACGGGGAACAGCGAGAGGACGCGCGAGAGCGCGCAGAATCGCGTGATTCCCTTCTGCCAGTTACCTTCATTTCGAGCTGAGATGCAGCTCAGCTGTAGTTTCATAGTTCACTGCCACAATAAATCTATTTTAAAAATAAAGTACTACGAGTAATCTGTATGCAAAATAGTTGAATACCATTGTATCACCCATTCGTGTAAATAACTGGTTTATTTGCCTCAGTATTTGATGTCAAACTGCCCAAAAATACGGGTAATAGCACACGCTTTGGCAACACTGATTCATTATATAAAAAAGCTGTCATAAAAAAAGAGCTCCTTTAGTAACGGTAGCAAAAGCCAAAAAGAGCGGACAAACAAGAAGGAGCAGACAAACTAGGAGCAGCGGACGAACTAGGAGCAGCGGACGATTATGCCAAACGTATCTCGCTTCATAGTTCGTTGGATTCTTTTCCGAAGACCGACGGGAAATAGTGAGAGGGCGCGTAGCAGAATTAAAAATCACGTGTTTGCCTTCTGCTGATGAGTCATTTCGAGGTTAGCGTCTGCCTAGTTCAGCACTACAAAATTTCTGTTTTGAAGTATTCTGCACTATGCAATATCTGACTAATAAATTCCATAATGCCAAGATATAAAGATAACTCTAAACTTAAACGCGAGAAATTATCCACAAACTGTTTCTTTTGGTTATAAGTCTATTGACGAAAAGTAGCAGGAGAACTGTTGGTAACATGATGCAGCCTCCGCTCTCACGGCTTCCTGGTCTCTACTGAGGACAGTTTCAGTGAGGTGTCTAAATGACTGTCGAAGAACGTCAGAGAGTTCTTCCACATGAGCGGTACTCAGACGAGATAGTAGTGCTGGAATATGAGACCTGTAATACTGTCCACCTGTTCTCATCAGAAATGGGTTTCGTTGTGTAGTAGTCTAGTTACGGAAAGGCAAATCCATTTGACGTATTTGGAAAACAATCGTTCTTGTGATGAAATAGCTCTCTGTTGAACAGCCTGGCGTATGCGTGCATAGGACGCAATATTTTTTCGCAATCGACCATATTGCCATCATCGGGGGCAACATCGTCGATTGCCGAAATATTGTGTCCTATGCACACATACACCAGTGTGTTCGCCAGAGAGCTACTTCATCATGAAATACGCCTGGAGAAATTGAAGAATCGCAATCATTCTTGTGCCAAAAGCTGTATAATGTTTTAATTTCTTACACTCACCGGTTTCGGCACTGGTTTTGCCATCAGCAGGAGATTGACAAACTGAATGGCAAAAATACATCGTAGTTATATAATACAGTCACACAACATGGAGTCATAAACTTTTGTAAAAAATTACAATACTAACATATTGTACATCATTTACAACAAGATATCATCTGCCTCCGTAGTCAAGTGGACACCGTGGTGGTTTGCTACGCAGGGGGCCCGGGTTCGATTCCCATTCCGGCCGGAGACTTCCTCATCTCGGGGACTGGGTGTTGTGTTGTCATCATCATCATTTCATCACACGAAATCGTCATCCACAAGGTATCATTTTTGACAAATACGGCAACATGAAAATTACAAAATAATTGGGACTCTTCCTTGAAAACTGTCCTTCATTGTACATCTGTTGTTCACTTTAATCATAAACTGTTACTAATGAGCTTTCTACTATTGTCATAGACAATAATAAGATTCTAAGATTATATTGTTGGAGTCTATGAATATTGGGCAAATTATTCCAAACGACATTGCGGCTGTAGAATGCCACCTGAAAACAATATCTGATGAATGTTATTCCCCACAAAACATTCCTTCTCAGCTGCTTCCCTTACGACACGGTGATGCTCATATAAACAGACCACGGTGTAGCCGAACGCTCTAAGGCGCCTTGTTGCGGAGCGCGTGGTTGATCGCCGTCGGAGATTCGAGTCCTTCCTCGGGCCTGGGTGTTCGTGTTACAGACCTGGCCATTAAAATCGCTACACCACGAAGATGACTTGCTACAGACGCGACATTTAACTGACAGGAAGAAGATGCTGTGATATGCCAATGATTAGTTTTTCAGAGAATTCACACAAGGTTGGCGCCGGTGGCGACACCTACAACGTGCTCACATAAGGAAAGTTTCCAAACGATTTCTCATACGCAAACAGCAGTTGACCGGCGTTGCCTGGTGAAACGTTGTTATGAAGCCTCGTGTAAGGAGGAGAAATGCGTACCATCACGTTTCCGACTTTGATAAAGGTCGGATTGTAGCCTATCGCGACTGCGGTTTATCGTATCGCGACATTGCTGCTCGCCTTGGTCGCGATCTAATGACTGTTGGCAGAATGTGGAATCGGTGGGTTCAGGAGGGCAACACGGAACGCTGTGTTGGATCCCAACGACGTCGCATCACTAGCAGTCGAGATGACACGCATCTTATCCGCATGGCTGTAACGGATCGTGCAGCCACGTCTCGATCCCTGATTCAACAGATGTGGACGTTTGCAAGACAACAACCATCTGCACGAACAGTTCGACGACGTTTGCAGCAGCATGGACTATCAGCTCGGAGAGCACGGCTGCGGTTACCCTTGACGCTGCATCACAGACAGGAGCGCCTGCGATGGTGCACGCAACGACGAACCTGGGTGCACGAATGGCAAAACGTAATTTTTTCGGATGAATCCAGGTTCTGTTTACAGCATCATGATGGTCGCATCCGTGTCTGGCGACATTGCGGTAAACGCACATTGGAAGCGTGTATTCGTCATCGCCATACTCTCAATCACCCAGCGTGATGCTATTGGGTGCCATTGGTTACACGTCTCGGTTACCTGTTGTTCGCATCGACGGCACTTTGAACTGTGGCCGTTACATTTCATATGTCTTATGACCCGTGGCTCTATCCTTCATTCGATCCCTGCGAAGCCCTACATTTCAGCAGGATAAAGCACGACCGCATGTTGCAGGTCCGGTATGGGACTTTCTGGATACAGAAAATGTTCGAATGCTGCTCTGAGCAGCACATTTTCAGATCTCACTAACTGAAAACGTCTGGACAATGGTGGCCGAGGAACTGGCTCGTCACAATACGCCAATCACTACTCATGATGAACTGTGATATCGTGTTGAAGCTGCATGGGCATTTTTACCTGTACACGCCATCCAAGTTCTGACTCAATGCCCACACGTATGAAGGCCGTTATTATGGCCAAAGTTGGTTGTTCTGGATACTGATTTATCAAGATCTATGCACCCAAATTGCGTGAAAATGCAATCACATGTCATAATATATTTGTCCAATGATGTAATATATTTTTCCAATGAATACTTGTTTATCATCTGCATTTTTTTCTTGGTGTAGCAATTTTAATGACCAGTTTAAGTAGTTTGTACGTCTAGGGACTGCTGTCCACAGCAGTTAAGCCCCTTCGATTTACAAACATTTGAACATTTTGTATAAACAGTCGTCGTCTGCCAACTGTTCCTCTAGCGTGTCCTTTAAAATACACTGCCGGAAAAAAAATTGTTCACCTATAAGAAGACGTCGATTTTGATCCGATGACTGAAGATACCACCTGGGAGACAGGAGATAGGCTAATAAAAATTCAAACTTACCCACCGATGGATAGTTGCCAGAGCGCCATCCGTGTGTACCCATTAGTAAAGAATGTTATTTCTCTGGGAAGCAGCGGGTTCGGGAGGTGGGCTGTGACGAGAAAGGATGTGGACATGGATCTGGCAGTAAAAGAACTGATAATTCCACATATACTTTCATTACAGATGAAATGAATACTGAACTTTTCTGTGGTTGTGTGGTACTAAGTTCTCCCTAACTAATACAGTTCTGCAAGGCAATAGTAAACTGTTGTAGCTTGTGCTTAGACAGACAGCTGGCTCTAGTAGATGAAGTCCTCCACGGAACTCCTGGATCGAATTGTAGAAATGCCCTGTGTTGCGGTGGTGTTCGGGCATATGTGGGCGATCTGCCTTCTTCCTAATGGCTGCTGTGCGAAGCAGGCAAACAGGTAGGCCACCTTGTGGCTTTTCTAGTGTCGGGACGGTTCTATCGGAGAACTGTCATGTAATTGGTTGTGCTCCGTCAGATGTGCAGCCATGCTGGGTTGCAGTGGTCACGTGAAAGTTCTCACACCAGTAGATGAGGTACTCGCATTCCACGCAGCACAGAAGGCCACCAACAGAGGCGCCGACTTTTGAAAATCAGTGTGGGTGTTCTGTATCACGGTTCACAATGTTCGAAACCAACCCTCCTGAAAATCATATTCATGCATTTTTGAATGAGCAATACTTGATAAAAGTAAACAGGCAGTTATCTGGCCTTTTAAAGACAGAAGGAAGATGGAGGGGTAAGAAAAGGGAAGCATGGCTGCATTAGGACTCTACAATAAAGCGATCTAATTGGCCGAAGTGGATATTTCGATATAAGTAACGCCCAAAAACGTCTACATGACCACTGAAATAATTTTTCACTGTACACTAATCTAACACTTTTTGTGCGAAGCTATTCTTTCTGACAAAAGCGTTTGGTAGAACACCGTCACCAAGGTTTAAAGAAATCTTTGAAATATTTTGAGATTTTGAAGTCCGACATCAAAATTTTTAGGTCAGTTCCAAGCAAGAGTTGTATACTTCATCGAAACTTTCATCACTTCGAGATAACTTCATGACATCTCTGAAATTATTAATATAGTCCAAGATTTTTTCAAGCCTGAGAGAAGAGCATTACAAATTTCAACTGAATCTATAATTTTAATAACAAGGCAAGTGGCAAAGATAAATGAAAAACGATTAACTTTACCATCAGCGTCAGATTCTTCAAGGTAAAATCCTGAAAGAACACAATTGAATGTTCATAAATACGTACATATTGATTACGTAAATATTGATTTAAGCCTAAGGAAGTCATTTCTGAAAGCATTTGTGTGGACTGTTGCCTTGTATGGGAGTGAAACATGGACGATAAACAGTGCGGACAGGAAGAGGACTGAGGCTTTTGAAATATGGTGCTACAGAAGAATGCTGAAGATTAGGTGGGTGGATCGCGTAACTCATGAGGAGGTACTGAACAGAATTGGGGAGAAAAGGAATTTCTGGCGTACCTTGACTAAAAGAAGGGATAGATTGGTAGGACACATTCTTAGACATCAAGGAATTGTGAATTTAGCGTTGGAGGGAAGTGTGTGGGGTAAAAACCGCAGAAAAAGACCAAGAGATGGATACAGTAAGCAGATTCAAACAGATGTATGTTGCCGTTCTTATGTGGAGATGAAGAGGCTTGCTCAGGATAGGGTATTGTGGAGAGCTGCATCACACCAGTCTCCGGACTGAAGACCACAACAACAAAAAATGTTCAAATGTTTGTAGATCTATCGGACCAAACTGCGTGGTCATCAGTCCGTAGCTTACAAACTACTTAAACCTAGGTAAACTAACCTAAGGACAACACACATACCCATGCCCCAGGGAGGACTCGAACCTCCACAACAACAACGAATACGTACAGCTGAAAGGTGAAAAGGACCGACGTGCTTCAGGATGAATAAAGCTAACATAGTGAGTAAAAGACGGACACTCATTACTACTCGCTTGGAGACCCGCGTACAAAACCGATTATTTCTTTCACGTATGAAGTATGCTCTCGCTATGGTCACGTTTTGCATTGCCTCTTGAGTCATAAGGTAGGTTTTGATTTTTCCCGATTTTTTAAATGTATACAATTTCATTTTCCATCTCAATTTTATGTGGGTGCTCAGCACCCCCAAAAATTTCTTGGGGGGTGCACGAGCCCCGGAGCACCCACTGAGTCGGCGCCCCTGACCCGCCAACATCGCCGTACTGCAATGGCAGCAGCGGCAGATCGTACGGCACAAGTTAGAGGGTTTGTGAGCTTAAAGTTCTTACAATCATTATTCATATGGTGTCTGTTCTTGTCCTGACGTGTCCAAAAGAACAAACACAATTTTCTGACATTAACGGCCATAATTTTGCGAATTCCAAATATTTAAACATTTCGACCGTTTCAGTACATTGAAATAAATTCAATGGTAAATATGAAAATTTTTGATGGACCGGGATTCGAGTCCCGATTTCGGACATTGCCCGAGCGGTCGCCTTAACCAATTAGGCCATGCATGCACGCTTCCCATCCAACACAAATTCTCATCTTGTAGCACAGTCCATCACAGACAGCCGCGAAACTCTATAGCAAAAAATTACAGCTGAAGCGATACTAGCGCTCCAAGCGACCAGTAGGTAATAACAGAGGAATTGGGTGATACAAACTGAGAAGTTGCTGTTTTTAATGCTGGTACTTTCATATTTCCTAGTCACTGAATGTTGTTGTGAACTTTCTTATACAAATATGAAAACATCATTAAAGTAATATCACTGCTTCTGTTAATGGCAATCTATAATCACGAATTTTCAATGCATTTTAATTCATACACTTCACAAAACCCGAGTTCTATTCATATCGTCCAAAGTTTTTTGAGAGCAAACATGAATTTCAATCATATGTGCTGAATTATGTAAAAGGAACTGATTATGATTATGTATTCGCGTGCTCGATACATTCTGATATGTTGCAGGAGGTTTTATGTTAGCGGATTTCGAAAACTGTAATATTTTCAAAAGTACACACGATTTTTACATTGTAGGGGGTTAGATTCTACAGCGCCATATAAAACAATCTTTCCACCTTGTCCTTGCTTCTGTGCCTTTCGTGTACCTATCATAATTTTTTTAGCTTCTTGACAGGTATCAAACTGAATATCTTCAAGTATGTGACGTGCTGAGATTAAAAGTTTATATATGAACATATTATTTATTTGTAGCTACGTATTCATTTTATCAAACCAGTAGGGCCGGCCGCAGTGACCGAGCGGTCTGTGGCGCGCCAGTCACGGTCTGCACGGCCACTGCGGTTCGAATCCCCCCTCGGGCATGGATGTTTGTGCCGTCTTTAGTATAACCTAGTTCATAAGTGGAAATCTTCCCATTCCATCTTTACGTGGTGTGGTACAGCAACCAACCGTATTCAGTTGAATTCTTGAATAACACAACGTCTTGATTGCAAATATTTTTATTACAATGACGCGTTTCGCCCGGTTAGGGTATCTTCAGATATCTTGCATGATGTCCCTGTAAGTTAGGTCGTCAACCTAACTTTCCTCATGTCAGCAAGTTGTAGGTGTCGCCACCGGGGCTAACCTTGTATGAATTCTCTGAAAAGCTAATCAAAAATGTTCAAAATGTTTGTAGAGCTTATGGGACTTAACTACGGGGTCATCAGTCCCTAAACTTACAAACTACTTATGAACTAGCTAATACTAAGGACGGCACAAATATCCATGCCAGAGGGGGGATTCGAACCCCCGACCGTAGTGACCGTGCAGACCATTACTGACGCGCCGCAGAACGCTTGGAAAATCGCGGCCGGCGAAAAGTTAATCATCTGCATATCACAGCATCTTCTTCCTGTCGGATAAATTTCGCGTCTGTAGCACGTCATCTTCGTAGTGTAGTAATTTAAATGGCCAGGAGTGTATATTTTGCAGAAGAATGTATGTCATTCAGGAGTTCGGTATTTTCACACAGGGACTAATGACCTCACTGTTTAGTCTCCTTAAAATAACAACAAATTTTCAAACAATCTTCACATGAAGTAATTCTGAAAACGAGTTCTTGCTGTAATTATTTATTTTGCAGTCTGCTAACTAAATTTGTCAGTTCTTTAACTATTTGTGATGAAGAACATTCTTTCTAAATGTTGTTCAAATGTCTACTAAGCTTATGGGACTTAACTGCGGGGCAATTAGTCCCTAAACGTACAAACTACTTGTAAACTAACTTATACTAAAGACAGCACAAACATCCATGCTCGAGGGAGGATTCGAACCTCCGACGGGGAACGGCCTACAATTTTTTTTTTTTTTTTTTTTTCTGTAGCAGCATTAGTGCTAGGTAGTTGTAGCACAAACACAATAATGAGTTGCACAGTTTTGCATGAGATATCTTGAGATGGACCAACTGATCAAAACGTATATTGTCCACTTCCAGACAAAACTGAGTTTGATATGGTTTTCGGGGGTATTTTATGTGCTCTACACGCTCCCGCATTCATATTTAATCTATATGTATATTTTAACACTGAAATAGTATGTTGAAAATGCATGGATAAAACCAATCGTATATTGTCCACAACACCGAATGAATCAGAACATATAATGTCCAACATTTAATATTTTATTTTGCTTTCCTTTCCTCCAATTTGGCAATAGTGGCGAGTTTAACACGTCTCAGGCCTTACAATACTTCAAAGCATTATAGACTACAGCATTGTCGCCTTCTGGCATTGTTTGACACTACTTGAGCCAAATCGTTATTGTTAGCAGTGCACAGCGGCAGTGTAGTGTTGTGGTTTGTGTGTATTGCTCCCAACGGATTTAGAAAAAGAGTGTGTAGTTGTTGGGAAGGATGGTTCAGATCGTGGGGCAAGAAAAAGAATGAAGAAGAAATCAAAACAAGAAATGGAAACTGGCAGACATTGGAAAGAAGAACAACTTAAATTTTTCGTGTCGGCTTTAGAAGTACTATGCAGCAGCTTCACTACTGAACCTATTGATTGTGATTGCTTACATGAAGAACCTGGAATGGACAAAGTGTAGTAATGTAAACGAACACCCAGAAGATGGCCGCTTGCAATATTGGCCGAAATGGCGGTGAAATATTTGATATACTGACTATGCGGTCGAATACCCAGAAGAGTTTTAACAACAAAATGTAGTAAATTTACTGTACCCTATAATATTCTGCCTGTAACAGAATGTTGCGTTGATCCAGTTTTTGACAGTAATGTAAAGCTTTGTAGCATTCCTTCAAGTTAACATTAATCTTATGTTATCATAAATGATACAACTCATCTGAAGTGCGAATGTCTAATATAAGATAACATTTTCAAAAATAAAAATTAATGTGAAGTAATGAAGATGTGTTATTAAAAACGCATCAAAACGTGTAATGTCCTATATGACGGATTAAAACGTATATTGTCCGAAATATAAACGGATTTTCTAACGTAACTAATAAAAAATTGATCTGTTGCAAGGTATATTCTAGTTAAGTATCTCAAAACGGATCTAGCTATGAAAACAGCCCCATTAATGCTCAGAACTATTTTTTGTTTTTGATTTTGATGAAATTAAGTCAATGTAGGTCTTTTAACGGTAGTAGCATGAATCAATGACTAAAAAATTAATTTTTTAATTGTTACATTGTTTTATTTCGCGTATGATAACTCATACGATGGGCATTAACATTTACAATTCACTAGTGCAATATCATTTTTTAAGTATCAAGAAAACAATGTTGTATCTAATTTTATTAATTAAAACTGATACATTACTACTTTTCAAAAACACAAATAAGTCGTTAATGGTGTTGGGAAAATAGAAACAATCTGGATCAAGTCCAACATTACATTATATGAGCAATATTTTGAACAATCTTTACCTGTCATATTGCAAAAAAAAGAATCTTGGTGAAGACCAACATTAAATTTTATGCAACGAAATTTTGAGCATTTTCCATAATTTTTATATGTCCTATCAGTTAGAAATTTGTCCCTGAAGTGTCCAACATTGTCTCTGTGGATATGATCTAGACACCTTTCCTGAATCTTGGCATGGGTCCTCAAGGTTTATTCATTGTAGGTGCTGTCAGTAGAGATACTACAACATTTCGCTGGGGCTCCAACGAACTCGTGTTACATATTGTAAGGAGTCAGGTTTCCTCACTCTCTCATTTCCTACATACTCCAACCTCAAAATCACATTCTAATCGTCAAGATGAATCTTTTTAATATAGACTTGATGAGGTACGGACATTTTCAATGATAATAATTACAGTTTGATATGCACATTACAAGATCATGTTGCAAGTTCAATAAGATAATCAAGACTGATGTGTATTAGTGAACAAACATTTGTTTTTCTAAAGCGAGGCGAGGCACCGTGTGGTGGCCACCGGTGACAATAGGAGGTGGGCAGCACACTTCTCACCCCAACTCCCTCACCTAGACCAGAACGCCAATGACTTCGTGGGGAAATAGGAACGCTTAAAAACCTGTTAAAAGCTACACAACGCCACGCTCAACAAAGCATGTTTACTTGGAACTTTTAGGACGCAGGTGGAACGCGACTTACAACTGGCGCCACCGAGTCTGGGAAGAAATTCCTAAATAAGACGTTAGCTTTGTTAGCTGACTCACTACAGGCCAACATAACAGTCGGAATCATTTCCATCACATTATGGAAGAAAGACTAAATCCAGCTCATCAGCTCGATCTGTTTCACTACAGATACTATCATCATCACTGAGATTCATGAGTAGTTTCAGAATTTCTTCTGCATTATGGAGATTGTCGTATTATAATAGTATTTATGTAACCTGATGACAAAATATACTACATAAAAATCTAGCAAGAGACAACTGTATTTGTTATTTTACTTGAATAGTAGAAAAATAAATGTTTCTTGAATCACATTTAAAACTAGTGCTAGTTTCCCATTGCATGACATATCATACGACAGTCAGTCTATTACATAAGCCTAGATAAAGATTTTACATGTAGAACAATGTCATGCTCAATTGTTATTCTGTGATAATACTAAAATCATAATCCCAACATTTATATCAGTACAAGCAGCTTCAGTATAAAATAAAATTCTTATCTGTCACTCATGATCTTGGCGGTTCAAAGTTCCACTAAGAGGAAATGGCTAACTGCACAATAATGGTATTGTTATGTCACCGAAAACTACGATCATTGTGGAGTGGAACTCTGACTAAACAGAAACAATTGTAAAATACCTATACCATTATATCTAGTGGTAACAATACAAAATAAAACACACGTGTGACGTATGATATAACATACCATGGGCATTAATGGATTAAAATTTTATTGAGTAGTTTAGCAGACATCAGTTTTTCGCTTCTGAAAACTTTGAATCAACGGACATTATACGTTCCGATTAGATGCTCCTCACATCATCTCCAATGCGATGATACGGCAAGTGTGGTGTGGATGGCGTGTGGCCAGGAAGGGCACCCAATTACGATATTGCCCCGGGCACCGCAGGTGATACATCCATCCACGAATACGACGACTCTGCGGCTATCTGCCATTCATAATTCACATTTTTTTCGAGGGCTGGGGGGGACAAATTTTAACGCCGGTTGACTCTGATGTACCGTACACACGCAAATCGATGGAAAGAGAAAGTGCGAAGCGCGTTAAGGCTAGTCTACACGATGACACTAGGTTGCGACACTCGTTTCATGAAATAAGTTGCGCGCAACTGATTTCGTGTATCTCTGTAGACACGGCGCCAATACTATACACTTCAGTTTCGTTGTTTTGTGAGTGCCTTAGTCGCCGTAGAATGAACGTTTTGGTAGCTGTAAGAGTTGTGGCTCAGCTATTGCTTCTCAGTGTGAAGTCGCTGCATAAGACTAGACATAAAAAGAATAAGAAACGTGTTTGTGTTCGTGACTGGATTAGAAAAAGACGTCAGCTCGGTTGCTCAGCGACCTTGCTGAAAGTAATTGTGATCGAAGACCCTAGAAATTATTTTAATCAACTCAGAATGTCACCAGAGCAGTTTACGTTCCTTTTAAACAGAGTTAGTAATGCAATAAAGAAACAAGATACTGTTATGTGTGAAGCATCGTTACCAGAACTGAAATTACAAATTGCATTACTATTCTTGTCAAATAGATATTCGTCTCTACAGTACCTGTACCGTGTTCCCAAACCCACAGTTGCCATAGTTCATTTGGTAGGTATTTGGAATTGAATGTACTTTAATCTGCAATTCAATAATCGTCAACTCATCAATATTTCATTTACGAATAATTGCTTCAAGAGCACTAACACGGCACTGCTTATTCCTGAAATTTTCATCGTTAAAATGGCACAAACACCTAAGCATCGCATATATGTTCAAAAACCGAATTATTTCTTCCTTCCCCTCCCCCCCCCCACCCTATATGTTGTGTTTTGTTCTGTATTGGTTATCACCTAACCTAAAAACACGCTCAGTGAGTTTCGCCCAGTGATCTCAATGATCAACACTGGATACACTACTGTAGTGTTTTGAATCTGTGAAAATCGTGACACTATTTTTGTTAGGTTGGCAACTCC
Source organism: Locusta migratoria (assembly GCA_026315105.1). Taxonomy (NCBI): domain Eukaryota; kingdom Metazoa; phylum Arthropoda; class Insecta; order Orthoptera; family Acrididae; genus Locusta; species Locusta migratoria. Next base: position 658,076,784 of record CM048746.1, read on the forward strand.
GTACGTATAAGTCGTGTTGTTCTTCTGTACTCTGCATCCTTTGAAAATAAGATATGAATGATTAATTACTTTAATAAATACATTATACTAAAGTTCGAGTCGTTTATGCTTGAGGAGAACTCAAAGGAAACGAAGTAGAGTTCATGATGTAGATGAACTATATGTTTAGTCAGTTCCTATCACATTCAATTTAATGAATAAATTACACTGTTGTAGACGCTACTTCTCGTGTTCATTTCTCTATTTGTCTCTTGTTTATAATTTCCGTTTGAGACCACCGACTGGAAATTACTGCATGAAAAATAACGCTTATGTCAGACACCTCGAATTGATCGTTTTTACACCTTCATTTATCTTTCTACAGTAAAACAATTTATCCATTTAACGCAATATGGTAAAAACACTACTTCTGAATAAAAATATGACTGTCGTACACGTTTTAAAAAACCCATGCCGTTTTCTGCTGTTTCGTTTCATGAGGATACGGTTTATTCCAAGTCTCAACTATTTTGTGAATAGTATTAAAATGTTCATAGGTAGCTGCCGTTGTATTTGAGTTACTTTGTTCGACAAGTAACTAGAGCAAAAGATTACAGATGTCATAATGTTAAATTCGGTGTACGCAAATACTACTAACAACTAGACAGAGACAGATATACGTTCACAAACATGGCGTCGAGCGTCACGCTTTCGTAATACACAGTACTGACTCCAGATTATCTTTGAGCTCACTGGTTTCGCCAAAGTTGGAAGGTGCCGAAACTGTTTAGTTTCGCCAACTAGTTGCGCGAACGCCTGTCACGCATGCGCACTGGCCAGCAGCGCAGTTTAATGAAACGTAGTGTCGTCGTGTGAACTAGCCTTTAAGCTGTCGGCCAGCGTGTTGGGAAGGGAAAGCGCGACCATGTTGGTGTTAGATTGGCAGGCGGATAGTGTCGAGACGGCACACGCGGTCTGGACGTTGTGTGCGCACGGTAGCCGACGGCTGGGGAGGTGGCCGAGATACGGCACGGCACGGCGGGTCAGCGCAAACAACACAGCGCAAGCCGTCTGGCAGTCCGCCCCCTGGTGCGTTTCATTATGCAGCAGCGGCGGGCGCGCATCAAACGCCGTCTAATATGTCTGATGGAGCCACCTGCCACTGTGCTAGCGGGCGCAGTGACAGCTGGTCAGCCATCTGCGAGCACACGGTGGACAGATGGGCGCCCGCTCACACCAGGGGTGGGGCAGTGCACAGCGCACAGTGGGCACAGTGGGCACAGCGCGATGGGATTCACACGCGCAGGCTGTCGCGCTGCGCACGTCGTCCCAGTACAGTTGGCCAACACCATTCTTTTTTTAGGAATCGATTCTTGCCATTCAATCCAACATTGTGAATCGATTCCTACGACTCGTTCGCGATTCATTAGTCTGCATTGGCACGATTCTCACTTCTACATCCATACTCCGCAATTCACCGTAAGGTAGTATTTAGTAAGTCCCAAGGACAAACATTTGAAAGAGTTGCGATTCTATTAAGAAAACCAGTTTTCACACATGGTCAGCTATATGTTGCAGCAAGTAGAGTTCGATCTGTGGTGTCGCACAAGTATAAAGTGCGCGCCACGTACTTACGCCGCGCGCCGCCATGCACGCACGGCGCGGCGTTCTTACGACGTCAGCCACGAGCGCCCTCTGCTACAACTCCGCTCGTGGCCACGACTGCTGCATCGGCACTTGGGACTGAAATAGGAACCAGTTAACACTTCGGATTCAGATAGGCACCAGTTAAGACTTGGCTATCGGATAGGCACTAGGAATTATCAGTAGGCAGGCCTCTATCTATGTATTAGCATTCTGCAGTCAAGAACTATGTAAAAGTTAAGTATTACTAAGTCTCTATGAAATATAGATCTCGTTGTAATTTACTCTAGTGTTTCTAGTTTCTGCTGTCCCACTGGCTGCTCACCTCCGTACCTGCACACGCGTGCATCCTTTATTCCTCTGTCGGTCTCTTTCTACTCGGCCACCGACACCAAACATAACCGGCGGAAACGAGACACAAAAGCGGCGACGAGGCTGGGACACAAAACGATCCTTTGATGGATTGAAATTTTATACTTGTGAACATAGAAGACAATGACATTTAGCAAGTGATGAAAGGAGTTTTACGAAAAATGTTGTTTTTACTGGAGTTTCGTAATGTTAAATTGTGAAATCAAGCAATTAATTCCATCATATGTGCCTTTCTCATGTTTCCTCTTTGCCCTTTCTTTCGCCTGTTCTCATAGTATACCCATAAAACCTATAAATTTGCAGTGCTCAATAAATTATAATTACATTAAATTTTCTTTCATTTTCATGACTTTGCAAAACCAACTGGTCGAATTTCGACCACAGGCAATACTAGTAATTATGATAATACAAGTAATGGAAACGATTACACAGGTGCTATTGCAATAAGTTTACTGATGCGAAATGAACTAAGCAATTTGTAGTAAATTGTACAAGCTATTTACAGTTTGGAGACACATTTCATTAGCTCTTTAACCAGTACGATTCTGTGTGTAAGTGTCACAGATGCACGGAACAAAGTACAAAGAATTTGTGGTGTGGGCAGAGAGCGTGGGGATGACGTATTCACATGATCGTTTCACAAGCTGAACCTCCATCACTATGCGTCACGCGTTAATAACACATCTACATACATACTCCGCAATCCACCTTAAGGTGCGTGGCGGAGGGTACACTGTACCACTACCACGAATTTCTTTTCCTATTCCACTTCAAAATAGAACGAGGAAAAAAAGAAAGCCTATATGCCTCCGTACGAGCCCTAATTTCTCTTATCTTGTCTTTGGGATCACCACGTGAAATGTAAGTAGGCGGCAGTAAGATCGTACTACATTCAGCTTCAAATTGCGGCCCTCTAAATTTCCTCAACAGAATTTCACGAAAAGAACGTCGTGTTCCCTCCAGCGATCCCCAACTGAGCATTCCCGTGACACTCGCGCATTGGTCGAACCTACCAGTAACAAACCTAGCTGCTCGCTTCTGAATTGCCTCTATGTCTTCCTTTAAACTGATCTGCTGCGGGTCCCAAACACTTGAGCAATACTCAAGACGTGGTCGTACAAGCGTTTTATACGCGGCCTCTTTTACAGGTGAAGTACATCTTCCCAAAATTCTCTCAATAAACCGAAGTCAGCTGCCCGCCTTACTCACAACTATCCTTACATGTTCGTTCCATTTCATATCGCTCTGCAAATTTACACCTAGATGTTTGTACGACGCGACAACATCAAGAAGCTCACTACTAATCCTGTATTCGAACATTATGGGATTGTTCTTCCTACTCATGCGCATCACCTTTCATTTTTCTACATTGAGAGCTAGCTGCCATTCTTCGCACCAACTAGAAATTTTGTGTAAGTCATCCTGTATGCTATTACAGTCAGTTAAAGACGACACCCTCCCATACACCACAGCATCATCAGCAAACAGCCGCAAATTACAACTTACTCTGTCCATCAGATCATTTACATGGATAGAAAATAATAGCGGTCCTATCACACTCCCCTGGGGCACGCCTGATGATACACTCGTCTCTGATGATACTTCTACATCTTGCTCATAGATGGCAGTACATGTCTGTGTCATGGATGTTGTAATCTCAACCTTTTGCATGTGTTCCTACGATTCGTTCACGATTCTTTCTGGTCTGCGACGGCACGAATCTTACAGAATCCCGAAAAGGTGACAATATGGGTATCGGATTTTTTTATATTTATGGTGCGTCAAGTTCAGAATTAAAATAATAATGAGGCAAACCCAATCGATTCAGCTCTCAAAAATTCTCGAGAAAATAGTCTTTGAAGTTTTGCTAGCGGTTATAAATACATATTATACTACCAACTATTTCTGCTGTCATCATAGCTCATTTAGTAGCGTTGTAGGTTTAGTGAATGTAGGTCACTTATTTCGAATCCTGCAGTAACCTTGTATTTTTTTCGTTCTGTTTGAATACTTCGGCCATTTACATATAAATTTAATTAAATCTACGGTAAGTAACACATATATAATCATTATAAAATACTTATTATGTAAAATCAGTTAGTTTAAGGAAACACGTCTATATAAATAAACATTAAAAATAAAAATCCGTCTCTAGATATTAAATTTCTTTCGAGATACAAGAAATTAGTGTTTATTAAATTTTTTCTTTTTTGTAAAATCGGTTTCTTTCATGAAAACTGATAACGTAAAAATCGAAATGGTAAAAAAGATTTTTGAGATGGCTTTAAAAACATTTAAAAATCGCATTTTTATATAAAATGAATATTTTGTAAAATTGAATTTTTCAAAACCTACAACTATGTAGATGAACTCGAAAAGCCTAAATCTCTCCAAACACAAAATATAATCCAAATCGTTACAGCCGTTTCCGGGATACGCGAAATATAAAGATTGCTCGTTTAAATACATAACATGTAAACTGTTTAAAAGGCGTAAATTCGTATGTATTGGCAGCTGTGTATTTCGCTGCGTTTTGCTCCTGTCATCTGTAATTCGTGAATAGGCTAATAATTAACGGCTCATGATATTCGTTCTGTGCTTTCTTTGTCGCTTTCTGGCTTTCGTAATTATTCAGCACGGTTCGTTACTTCCTTTCGAATCATGAATCTTTGGATCTTGGACTCGTCACGAGACAGGCGATTCTTTTGAACGACGATTCGTCCCACCTCTTCTCTCCGGCATTCGGCACGATTCGGCAGTCGCCTTCGAATCATGAATCGTTCGAACTTAGAATTGTCACGAGACAAACGATTCTTTCGAACGACGATTCGTCCGAATCACGATTCGATTCTTACCATTCTTTATTTGTATTCGTTCAATCGCCACAACTCTACGTCCCAATGCTGCTGCGTCTGTGACCGGCCGCCGAAACGCAGCCCCATAAACACTGCCCTTCCTGAGAGAGCACTTACGGCGTGCAGCTAAAGGTGTACCAAAGCTCCGGGGATTGATACAGGACCTCACAACATGAAGGACACGGCTTCTACACACACATCTATATAATTACTCTGCAAAACACAGTCAAGTGCATGGCACACGCTTCATCGAATCATCTTGACAATAATAGCGCGTGGAGAAAGGAACACCTGAGTCTTTCCGTTTTCGATCCGATTTCGCTTATTTTCTTATGATGATGATGTCTCGCCAAGTAGTTGTTGTGGTCTTCAGTCCGCAGACTGGTTTGATGCAGCTCTCAACGCTACCCTGTCATGTGAAAGTCTCTTCATCTGAGAATACGTTCGGCAACCTAAATCCTTTTGAATCTGCTTACTATATTCGTCCCTCGGTCTCCCTCTACGATTTTTACCCCACACACTTCCTTCTAATACTAAGTTGACAATTCCTTGATGTCTCAGAATTTGTCCAACCAATCTGTCCTTTCTCTTAGGATATGGCAGAAACTTCTTTTCTCCCCAATTCGGTTAAGCACCTCCTAATTAGTTACGTGATCTACCCATCTAATTTTCATCATTCGCCTGTAGCACCACATTTCGAAAGTTTCTATCATCTTTTTGTCTGAACTCCTTATCGTCCACTGATGCCATACAATACTACACTCCAGACAAATGTTTTCAGAAAGGACTTCCTAACATTTAAATTAATATTGGATGTTAACAAGTTTCGCTTCTTTAAAAACGCTTTTCTTCCCATAGCCATTCTGCATTTTCTGTCTCCTTTACTTCGGCCTCAGAAGTTATCTTGCTACCCAAACAACGAAACTCATCTACTACTTTTATTGTCTCATTACCTAATCTAATTCGTTCGGCATCACCTGATTTTCTGACATTACATTCCATTACCCTCGTTTTACTCTTGTTAATGTTCATCTTATATCTTCCTTTCAAGACACTGTCTCGCCAAGTAGTTGTTGTGGTCTTCAGTCCGCAGACTGGTTTGATGCAGCTCTCAACGCTACCCTGTCATGTGAAAGTCTCTTCATCTGAGAATACGTTCGGCAACCTAAATCCTTTTGAATCTGCTTACTATATTCGTCCCTCGGTCTCCCTCTACGATTTTTACCCCACACACTTCCTTCTAATACTAAGTTGACAATTCCTTGATGTCTCAGAATTTGTCCAACCAATCTGTCCTTTCTCTTAGGATATGGCAGAAACTTCTTTTCTCCCCAATTCGGTTAAGCACCTCCTAATTAGTTACGTGATCTACCCATCTAATTTTCATCATTCGCCTGTAGCACCACATTTCGAAAGTTTCTATCATCTTTTTGTCTGAACTCCTTATCGTCCACTGATGCCATACAATACTACACTCCAGACAAATGTTTTCAGAAAGGACTTCCTAACATTTAAATTAATATTGGATGTTAACAAGTTTCGCTTCTTTAAAAACGCTTTTCTTCCCATAGCCATTCTGCATTTTCTGTCTCCTTTACTTCGGCCTCAGAAGTTATCTTGCTACCCAAACAACGAAACTCATCTACTACTTTTATTGTCTCATTACCTAATCTAATTCGTTCGGCATCACCTGATTTTCTGACATTACATTCCATTACCCTCGTTTTACTCTTGTTAATGTTCATCTTATATCTTCCTTTCAAGACACTGTCCATTCCAGTCAAATGCTCTGACAGATCCTTTGCAGTCTATGACAAAATGTAATCGGCAAACCGCAAACTTTTTATTACTTTTCCCTGAACTTTAATTCCCTCTCGATAATTCTCCTTCCATTCCTTCACTTCTTGATCAATGCACAGATTGAACAACACTGGGGAAAGGCTACAACCCTGTCTTATTCCCTTTCCAACCTCTGCGTCCCTTTCTTGCCCAAAGTAAGTGGGTGCTAAAAAATAGGTTCGCATTCGGAGGAGGGAGTTGGCGAAAGAAATTTCGCAAATGAATCTCACCGCAACGAATAACGCTTTTCTTTTCAGGGTGGAAGAAAGTACCAGCGGCTATATAAATATTATTTATTCAATTATGCCGCCGGTTTCGGTGTTATAATCACCAAAGAAGACAAGTACAATAGTTACAATATTATTAAAAAATGAATGAACAGTAAAGTCGATGTATAAAGAATGTTAAGCAATAAATATGCCATATATAAGAAAAAACTATTGTCCAACAATAACCATATTACACTGTCACTAAGTAAACAGATTAGACTGGATTCCATCATAAAATGGGATTTCCCTTTTTTTAAATATGTATATAAGTGATCATTAAGAAAAACAAATGGTAATAAAGGAAATATATAAAGGAGTATGAGCTTTCAAAATGATAACAGAACACAGTTTTATATACAAAATACTATAAAATCATTATTATTATTATAGCCTATCTTTGCAACATTCTGGAGAATAATGTGAACATTAAAAAATTATGCAGATAACTTTTTTCTTTCATCTATTATGTCACATATTAATACAACAACTCTAAGGAAATTGCCTTCCGGCTTTCACTTAACGCCGTATCTGCCTAATTTTTTAATGTTCATATTATTCTTCCCGAATATTGAAAAGATGGGTCATTTTAGTAATAATGCTTTCATAGTATTTTGTATATAAAATTTATTACGTTATCATTTTAAAAGCACATAGTACTTTATACATTCCCTTTAATACAATTTGTTTTTCTTAACGATCACTTTATATCACTATTATATTTTATAATGTGTCTGTTTACTTAGTGACCTTGTAACAGTTATTGTTGGACAGTAGTTTTTTCTTATATATGGCATGTTTATTTCTTGACATTCTTTTAGATTAAATTAATTATTCATTTATTCTTTAATAGTATTGTAACTGTTGTCTTGTTTGGTTAGGGGCTTGAAGATGGTGCGATTATAACACCGAAATCGGTCTCAAAACTGTTGAAATGTTTGTTAAGCTTATGGGACTTAAATGCGTGGTCATCAGTCCCTAAACTTACAAACTACTTATAAACTACATTATACTAATGACAGCACAAATATCCAAGCCCGAGGGAGCATTCGAACTCCCGACGAAGAACGGACTCGCGCATCTCAGCATAGCGCCTCAATGCGCTCGGCCACTCCGCCGCGGCAACCGGTCGAATAATGGAATAAATAAGCTGCTGCTGGTACTTTCTTCCACCTCAAATTTATCAGCTGCAGTCCCAACCCATTGATTCTGGAGAGAATTAAGCCTCTCTTTTCTAGTGTTCCACTCTTGCTCTTGCATCATTTCTGTCACACACTATCCGCTATATCCTGATAATACAAAACTAACTGCCCTTCTCCGAACTTTCTCTACATCCGCCGTCAGTCCCATCTGGTGGCGATCCCACAATGCGCAGGCTTACTCCAAAATATGTCGCATAAGTGTAGTGAACCACAGATATTGCCGAGGTGGGGTGGCATGCATGCCGTGCCGTAGGTGCAACCACAGCGGAGGGTTATCTCTGGAGAGGCCAGACAAACGTGTGGTTCCTGAAGAGGGGCAGCAGCCTTTTCAGTATTTACAGGGGCAACAGTCTGGATGATTGACTGAGCTGGCCTTGTAACATCAGCTAATGTGGCTTTGCCACAGAGTTACTGCGAACGGCTGAAAGCAAGGGGAAACTACAGCCGTTACTTTTCCCGAGGAAATGCAGCTCTACTGTATGAACAAATGATGATGGCATCCTCTCGGGTAAAATATTCCGGATGTAAACTAGTTCCCCATTCGGATCTCTGGGAGGGGACTACTCCGGAGGATGTGATCATCACGAAAGAAAACACTGGCATTCTACGGATCGGAGCTTGGAATGTCAGATCGCTCAATCAGGTAGGAAAATTAGAAAATTTAAAAAGGGAAATGGATAGGTTGAAGTTAGATGTAGTGGGGATTAGTGAAGTTCGGTGGCAGGATGAACAGGATTTCTGGTCAGGTGAGTACAGGATTATAAATACAAAATCAGTTGGGGGTATCACAGGAGTAAGATTGATAATAAATAAGAAAATAGGAATGCGGGTAAACTACTATGACCAGCACAGTGATCGCATTATCATTGTCAAGATAGATACGAAGCCAACACCGACAACAGTAGTACAGGTTTATATGCCAACTAGCTCTGCCGATGATGAGGAGATCGAAGAATTATATGAGGAGCTAAAGGAAATTATTCAGACAATTAAAGGAGACGAAAACTTAATTGTTATGGGATACTGGAATTCGGTAGTAGGACAAGGAAGAGGAAGGAAGATAGTAGATAAATATGGTCTGGGCAAAAGGAATGAAAGAGGAAGCCGCCTGGTAGAATTTTGCTCAGAACATAATTTAGTTATAACAAACACCTTGTTTAAGAATCACGAAAGAATGTTGTATACGTGGAAGAGACCAGGAGACACCGGGAGATACCAGATAGATGTTATAATGGTAAAATATAGATTTCGGAACCACGTTTTAATCTGTAAGACATAACCAGGGGCAGATATAATCTCTGACCATAACTTATTGGTCATGAATTGTAGGCTGAAACTGAAAAAAACTGCAGAAAGGTAGGAAAATAAGGGGATGGGACCTGGATAAACTGAAATAACCTGAAGTTATTGGAAATTTCAGAGGGAACTTTGAGCAACAATTGACAGAAACTGGGGGAAATAAAACATTAAGAGGAAGAATGGGTATCATTGAGAGATGAAATAGTGAAGGCAACAGGGAAAAACAAAGGTAGGAAGGCAAGACCTACAAAAAATCCTCGAATATCAAAGGACATACTAAATTTAATAGATAAAAGGAGAAAATATAAAAAATGCAGTAAATGAAATAGGCAAAATGGAGTACAGACGAATAAGAAAAGAGATTGACAGGAAGCGCAAATAGGCTAAACAGGAGTGGCTAGAAGGCAAATGCAAGGATGTAAAAGAATGTATAACTAGGGGAAAAATAGATACAGCCTACGGGAAAATAAAAGAGATATTTGGAGATGAGAAAATCGGCTCTATGCATATCAAGAACGCAGATGGAAAACCAGCTCTCAGCAAAGAAGGGAAAGCTGAAAGATGGAAAAAGTATATAGAGTGGCTCTACAAAGGAAACGAACTTATAGACAATATTGTAGGAAGGGAAGAGGATGTAGATGAAGATGAAATAGAAGAAAATATACTGAGAGATGAATTTGACAGAGCACTGAAAGACCTAAGTCGAAATAAAGTTCCTGGAGTAGATGACATCCCCTCAAGCCTACTGAAGTCTCTGGGAGAACCAGCTATGACAAAACTGTTTCACGTGGTATGTAAGATGTATGAGATGGGCGAATTACCCTCATACTTCAAGAAAAATGTAATAATAATAAGTTCAGGGTAAAAGCAGGCCACTGTACGAAGTAAAAGCTTAATTCTGGTAGGAGGTACCAATATAAGAGTTTACTGTTATAAAAAAAGTTTAATTTTAGCAGTGAAATTAGCAAAAGGTCCGTGTGAACTACTGGCTACTCCCTGCTGCTGGTGCTTGTTCCCTGGCCCAAATTGAGAACTGACTTGGTTCAAATTACTGTAATAACAGGAAGGTAACGATACAGTAGCCAATATACGTAGCAGCTCACAAGAAATTACACACAGGCATTAGTAAACAAGCCACCACAATTAAAGTTATTTCATAAAGGTAGCAAAAGAATAACATTTATGGCGCAACGGAACTTAAACACAAAAAATTACATCTGAGCTTGTTCTCGGAACTGGTGAAAAACAATATTAAATAAAAGGGGGAAGGTGCTCGAAAACTACAATTTATATGAAAGTCAAAATTGTACTGAACTTAACTTGTTTATTCAGGTCGAACGCAAGCAAAATGGGGAACCAATATTGTTAATACAATAAAAATGCATCTCACTTACATGAGCTAATACTGACGATGCGCAGCATTGAATTTAACATACATCACACAGAACATAATGCTACTGGGGATCTTATCATTTAGGATGTCTATTTGTCCTAGTACGCACTTGGTATGTATTGTAAGAAAATTAGACCTACTACTTTTCTTCGCAATGATAAAACTAACAAAATTAATAAAGTTGTCCCAACAGTTTATTTTTTTTTATCGTCCTCATCTCTGACCCTATTTTCGAAATTTTCAGGACTCATCGTCGTCGTTAAATTTTTTTCCGACGCAATACCTCTTCGAGTTTCATGCGGCGTTAGAAGTTTGTTTAGAAAGTGGTCGGCAGAGGCGCGTTGACGGCGGATTTAGGCGGCAACGGCAGCCTGGGCCGAGCTATCGTGGCCACACACTCGCTACTGCGCCGACGACCCTGCACCCAGTGGACACGGCGTGCTCGTCACACACTGCTGGCCGTCAGTCTGAACAACTAGAGACCAGTTATGCAAGAACAACTCCAGCACCGCGGTTTCCGAAAAAGAGCCCGCGCTCTAGTTTTAGATAGCCCTTTGTCTAGTGACCATTTTTATACTTTACTAGCTTAAACCCGCGGCTCCGCTCGCGTGTTGGTTCATTATGATAGATAAGCTATCTTTCAGTAATGTGCTATGAGACTGGTTTTGAAGGAAGTGAAAAATATTCCTATCAGATTGCAGAAGTCTTTGCACATATCGTTTACCAGGAAAGTAAGTAGTGTAGATCAAATCACACTTAAAAATGCACTCCATTCGAAGAATCCAATCACGAAATTCAACAATAATGATTGTAATAATATCACAGATCGATCACTTGATGTAATGCGCAAAACATCAAATCGATTTTTTTAAAGAGATGTATTAAAAGAAATTTCTTTTTTACTGCTTTATTTATTTATTCTTATATTTCCTTATTTGTATGCTTATCCTTATAGAGAAAGAGCTGAAGACATTGTAGCAAGCATAAACCAAAGATATGGTCTGTGGCATCACGTTTCTCTGTACATAACCTCCTTGCTATAGAGTCGCAAACGTCATCGCTGGCCTTCAGTCCAAGTTATTTTATAATTTGACGAATTTCAACCACCATATCTTCCACCCCGTTATAGTGTCGGCATGGAACTGCTATGGTGTACATCGGGAGACTTCGGTCAACAATTACACACAGACCATTCGTTTGCGTTCTGTAGTTTTCGCTGCAGAGCGAAATATTCACGCACACACACGTAGAATTTTCTATACACCGATAACTTTCCATCCCAATATACTCCACCTTTTTATCATTATCAACCATCAAGCAACAATGCAATAAAAAAACCATTTTCAAAGAGTAAATATAATTTTGAAAGAGTAGTTATTGTTCTGCATTTCACGTTATATTCTTCAAATTACGAAATGTCTATCAGATCGCTATAAAACCGTGCATAAAACCTTCCTGAGGTATAAATTAGTAACTGTACAAATATTTAAGTCTCTGCGTTTTGTCGTTCGGACGTGATAAGCATACACCGAACAGACATAGACATATATATATATATATATATATATATATATATATATATATATATATATATATATATATATATATATATTAGAGCGCCATAAAACCGTCCCAAAAGCCTTCCCCGGGTAGACATTAGTAACTGTACAAATTTTTAGCTCTTTGTGTCTTGTGGTTCAGACGTGATAAACGTACACCGAACACACATTCACATTTATAGATATAGACTAGCTGTAGACCTGGTGTTGCCCGGGTGTTTATTTATCCTACACTCTCGTAGTCCACCTTCCCTTCCCCCATGTCCCTGCATCCACCTGTTTCTCTCCCATCTCTCTGTTCCTTTCCACCTTTCCCTCACTCGGCAAAGTTTTCTGCAAGGTACCCTCTGTTATGTACCATACAAACATTTATGTACCAATGACCTTCCTCTTGGTTCAAAGGTCATGTGTGCAAAAATTCATAAAGATTGGAGCAAAACTATACATTTTGTAAAATTCCGTAAGTTAAGTACCCTCCACCATGCACCGAACGAAATTTTATACAGACAGTGACATTCTTCTTGTTTTTAAGGAAAAGTGTGCAAAATTTCATAAATATCGGAGCAAAACATTAGATTTCTATACAATAGAAACAATGAAAAACCCACTTTGTTGTTCTCAAATATTCCAGTTTTATTTCATACAACCCTTGTTCTCAGAATAACGGAAACAACAACAAATAAGAAAAAGAAGGAAAAAAATCTGTTAAATCGGTCGACCTGTTCTCAAGTTATGGTGCGACTAAGGTATTTAGGGATTAATTTTACGTTGCAAAGTACCCTCCCCCATGCACCGTATGAAACTTAAGGTAGACGATGATCTTCCTCTTGTTTTGAAGGTCAAGCGTGCGAAATTTTGTGAATATCGGATTGTAAATGTAGATTTCGTGAGTATGTAGGAGAAGTATGCTCCGCCAAGCACCTACCACAAAATACTTCCTTAGCTGACGTTTTCTATCTATGAACTACATTCCTATGAAATTTCAGTTTCATAGGTGAAGTAGTTATCGAGTTTCGTGTTTAGTCAGTGAGTGACTGAGTGTCCTATTGCTTTTATATAGGGAGAGATTAAGAAAACAGATTGCTTAATTTTGGATGCAAGACAATAAAGGGAGACTTGCAGACAAAAATAAACAGTAACATGAAAATCTGTAATGCTAAATTTATTTGATACAAGTTCATGCCTGATGCGACAGTTTGACGGCATCTACAGCGAAACTGTTGTGAGCGATAGGATAACTGTTGTGACCGGTAGGCTTCGTTGCATCATTTTGTGTGTGTGTGTGGGGAAGGGGTGGGGGGGGAGTTGAGTTACAAAAAGCTTCATAAACGTCCGAAATTACATGCAAACTTTGTTGCAGGTCCCTAACTACTCCCATTGTCGCCGGCCGCGGTGGCCGAGGGGACTGAGGCGCTTCAGTCACGGTCTGCACGGCCACTACGGTCGGGGGTTCGAATCCTCCCTCGGGCATGGATATTTGTGCCGTCCTAGTTCGTAAGTAGTTCATAAGTAGTTTGTAAGTTTAGGGACTGATGACCACGTAGTTAAGTCCCATAAGCTTTACAAACATTTGAACATTTTTGAACTCCCATTGTCAAATAATTGACGCATAAATCTGAGTATTCTCACGCGGTGGCCTCTCATTATTTATGACGTCATATCTCCTGAGCTATGTGTCGTGCTCTTTTGTATTTGGGTCAGAAACCTTCGTGGACATACGGTGAACAGTTCACCAAAGTTTCATTGCAATCAAATGAATGGTTTATGAGCACATAAAAGACATACAGACAAACATTCACACACACAAGAACAGAGTGTAGAACTAAAGGATTAAAATTTAAACAATACACACTTTCTACAGCCCAGCTATACTGACCACATCACTTTCGTTTCGTACTTGACGAGTGGTCGAAGGTGGGTTTTAAACTGTTCACAAAATTCAGAATGTACAAATTTTGTAAACCTATTCAGTCTGCTGTCGTCATCGATTTCTAGACTTACAAGCTACTTATACTAACTCAAAGTAATTTATGCGGAGAACACACGCACTCATGCCCGAGGAAGGACTCGAAGCTCCGGCGGACGCGGCCACGAAACCCCCGACATGGCACCGCATCCATGCTGCTATTCCCGCGCGGCCAAACACCATTTGTTTACGGACAGTTTCTGAGAAAACTACGAAAAACCATGTTTTTGCGTACGACAATTTCAAGACCATTTATTTGGTGAAAATCGTCCTAATTTTTAGTACAAGTCGTTAAAATAATATTCTCAAACAACTTTAAATATATATATATGAATGCGGCAGCCAGAGGTGATGGTTGTATGACTGTATTGTGTGCCTGTGTGATTGCGAGTGTTCTATTTTCTGAAGAAGGCCATGGCCGATAGCCGTAGCACGGAAGGGCATTTCTGCTTAAAATGTCCGCAATTTATACTAGGGTATGATATGTAACTGAAAATATTTTAATTACAGATGAATTGAATGTATTTTCTTGTAGTATTACGAATTAAGCTGTGTGATTTCCGTTAGTTTTTATGTATCTTTAACAGCTTTTCTAGTGAATATAATCACGATTTGTGTTTTTCAGGATATTCAGCCCAAGAAATTGACGTTGAAATACTCCTGCAAGTTCCCCTGTTGTTCGTCTGGATACTACGAATGTACAACCTTGAAAGTTAAAAACCAACATTTCTTCAGGTTTCCTAGCCAATCTCAAGAGTTGCTTTAGAAGTGGAAAAGTGTTTGTGTGCTGACACCTGATGTGGTCTGTGGTAGTTATCATGTTTGTGACGACCATTTTTCTGAAAAAAGATTTTATGAACGCAACTAGGCATAGGCTGAACAGGGGTGTTTTCCAAAACATATCACAAATGTTCCTTGCATATCTATTAATACCAGAACTGTGTCAGGTATATCTGATGTTAGTGCCATGTCAAATGTTAATTACATACCTGCTAATACCTAATACTAGAAGTTAAACTAATGCTACTATTGAATTACTCAATACTAGTTGTGCCGCACACAGCAATAATTTGAGTGATACATGTACAGTTTTCGTTCACTCTCAGAGTGAGTCTATAGATAGTGAGCAATCATTCCAATCTGAAACATCTTTTAATGAGGAAAGTGGAGTTTTGGGTATGGGGTTTTCAAAAGCAGACGTAAGTCCACTAAAATCTAAAATGTACACTATTATAGGGAATACTGCAGCTAGTCTATCAAAACTTAAAGCGGAGCTACACCATGATAAATGTGTACTAAAAACACCCTTCCTTCTGTGAAACATCTGACATCTCTGTTATCTGCTGTACCTTTTCAGCCAGGATTCAGTCTTGCTGTGTTGAATGTAATAAAATCAGAAGTTGAGGCACTATCTAGCACTGATAAATATTGTGCTTTGTTGTTTGATGAAATGTCTTTGGAGAGATGATTGTATTATGATGCAGGCAAACAACAGATAGCACCACTAAGGGAGGGAGGGGGGCAAAAATTGCCTGCAGTATTTGTTTATTTTGTAATATATCTATTAGTTGTAATGAAGAATCAGGAAAAAAACATCTGGAGTATATGCTGTCATTGTTTTATAATTTTTGTGAACTATTTAAATCTGCCTATTATATTTAATTTAAATGCGGGCAGTCCTCCCCCCTCCCCTTAAACATCGGTGAGACAACTATTCTCATTAAAATATTTTTGAATATGACATAAAGAAATGCAGTTTCTGACTGTTGGTACCTCTGTATTATGTTGCCATTGTTGGTTTGAAATAAATCTCCTTTGTTGTTCGAGCACTTGTATATTACTTACAGTTCTAATAAAATGTCTCGTCAATATCAGAGGTTTCTCACAGATGAAGAGGTGTCAACTATAATAAATGAAGCAAATGAAGGCGACGATGAAAGTGATATAGAAGAAGATGATACGATATACGATACGATAGTGACACAGCAATTGAAAACGAGTGAAGTTCATGGAGTTCATCCCCTGATTAACAGAACGCAGTTGCTTCCAGCGTCATTGTTACAGCAAAAAGCGGTAGAGAATATATTACTGCGCCTCCAAGGCAAGTACACAGGTCAATACAAAATGTAGTGAATTTTCGTGAAGGTTTGACTCAGGAAGGTTACCTCTAGTGTGTCAGAAACTTTCAAAAAGTTTATAACTCCTGAAATAATTAAGATTATCGTAGACTATACAAACCAAGAAGCTTGTAATTTTATTCAAGATTAAGATGTCACATCTGTTTGAAGACTAAAAACTCTAAAACGGGCAAGATGACAAAAGTGTCTATGGTTTGTTACAGGTGTTCCAAGTATGAGTGTTCAACTCATTCAAAAAAAAAAAAAAAAAAAAAAAAAAAAAAAGTACACCCAACTGAATTTCTGACTACGATTTTCTGTGTTCTTATTTGTGGTTTGTTATTGTACGTTCTGTTTTGATTTATTAATACAAGTCTGATGTATATCTAAGTGTTAGTTTCACGATAAAAATACAACATGTCTCATATTCATTACTGTATTTATTGTAATGTTCCTGGTAACTATGGAAAGTGTGTTGCAACCTAGTAAATAAATTCCTAGTTCATTAATAAAAACATAACAAATAAACAAACAAAAATATTAAAAAGTGAAAAGAATGTGAGGGCAACCCCCCCCCCTTAGACATCCATGTGACAGATCCGAGCTTAGTGGTGCTAGGGTTAAGAAGGTGAAATTTATATGCAAATCATGCATTAGTATTTATGGTCAGAGGCATCTTGGAAGCAGGTTGTTGCATATTACTTCACTCAGAACTTAATTTCAAGTGCTATTTTAAAATTTCTCATTATCTATGTTATAGGACAGCTGTAAGAAATAGGGCTGAAGGTAACTTGTACAGTTTGTGACTAGCGTGCAACCATCCAAAAAACACTGAAAGAACTTTACAGTAACAATTCTTCCAAAACCAGCCCATTTCAGTTTTTAGTCAGTGGTGAACCTGTTGCAGTGAATCATGATGTCGCCCACCTCTTAAAGAAAACTAGTAAATAAAATACAATTTGCGTTTAAAAAATGAGGCCAGTTTTGAATTTCTTCACTGGGATTTTCTTCTGTATCAACAGAAGTTGTTTAAGACTTTGCCAAAGTTACATAGCAATCGTTTTGATTTTAAGGATGAAAGTTAAGGTAGCTGCAGCCGAGCTCAGTCATTACTTCTTGCAGTTATTGAAACCTGTGTAGGATTTAGTATTTTACTGCAGAGGCAATATACACTGCAGATTTTTTTGTAAAGATAGATCGCTTGTTTCATTCACTAAACAGTTCCCATTACTATCCACAAGATGGAAAATCTTCTAAGTGTGCCCTGTCTGCAGAGTCACAACATATTGAAATGTGATACAGTGTATTAAAAGAAATTAATATTTGGAAGGTATTGGAGCTAGGAAAAGGGTGAGATGAAACAAAAATGTTCAGTTTCATAAGTAAGCTCACTGATGTTCATTTGAAATATAATAAAAACATGGTTCAATTTTTTAAGCATGAGAGCTTTCAATCAAGATCCACTAAGGATGTTTTCTGTTGTGTGAGGCAGCATGGTGTTGCAAACAAGAACCCAACATGCTTTCAGTTCAAAGCAGCACTGAAAACGATTATAATCAATAATATGTCCCGACCTGTAAAGTCACTAGGTAACTGTGAGGATGATAGATACATGCCATTGAGTAATTTAAGGCAATTTCTGGGAGCTCATAATGACAGCTTGGTTGACTCCACAGCTGACCACTGCACAGTTGACGGAAATGCTTTATACAGTGTCCTGGCAGATAGTGAACACGGGGGTGGTGCTGAGGAGGCTAATGTCAGGAATGACAGGCAGGCATGGGAATATTCAGCTGGTTACATTCTGCAGAACATGGGTGTTACACCTAAAACCAACTGTGGTAATTGAAAAACAAATCTGTTTGCACAACACCTACCGAGGATCATATATTTGCAAGTTTTGAGGAATTTTATACTTCATACACACAATTATTATATGAAAGCGTCAAAGTAATGTCCTTTTCAGTCACGTTCACAGTCAGTTGTATGCAATTTTAGATAAATATGGTCACCAGTAAAAATTGGAAGATAAATTCTTTTCACTGTTTGTTTTTTCAGAGGGAATAACATTTTGTGAATCACACTTCTGAACCGTATATATTAAGGAAATATGTACCATTCTTGATTTAAAAATATGTCAGAGATTGGAATAACATCACCTGTAATAAGAGAAGTCCAGTGTTTAAGGAGAAAATGATAAAAATTTTCATTCCACTACATAAAAAGTATTAATTACTTCTGCTTTTCATGTTACAAAATAAAAACAACATAGTAGTTACTTTTTGTTTTCATTTTACTATTTTTATTCCTGTTCCCTATTTTGCTTTCTCTTAACTTGATAATGTGTTGAAGCAATTACACATATTCAATGATGTAGGTATATTTGAAGGAAGTCATTAGTTAATTTTTTTTAGAATATAGTTTTCTGAAATATAAAAGTGGCAAGTTTTAGATGACATGTAAGCTACATGCTTCACCAACTGTTTAGTAAGTTATGGAATAGAAGATAGCATATTCTTGGTGGTAGTGTGGTAATTCTAACCATTTGTAGATAAATTATTTCAACAGTAATGTTGCTGTAGGCATGTCCAAAATTATTTCGTAATTACTACTGTGATGGTAAATTGGGAAAATGCACCAGCAGATTGTCACGTATAACCAGCTGTTTGTACCAGTTACTGAAGTCAAGAGTTAGTAGAGGACAATTATTTCGAAAATTTTGACAAATGCTAAACGGTAAAGATAGGTAACAGGGAGAACAAAGAGTCACGTTAAGGAAACAACTGACTTTAGGTAGGGTTATAACATAATAAAATTGTTTCAATTGATATCTGAGTGTAACAAGGAAGATGCAATAGTACACTGAAGACAACCACAATGTATACGTTCTTAGTTCATTTCCAAGTCACTAGGGGCGCTGCTGTCGTTCCATGTTTCCATCTTTTAACACAGGGATTGCGCTTCGCATTTATTGTTGTTCTGTGTTCTCTAGGAGGTGCTGGTTGAGCTCACGTTCTCAACATTAATCTGGGACTTTGACATGATATCATTATATTAATACGCGAAGTTGAAAATTGAAGTACCGATTTTCTACGATAATTTTATTAGGAGACCAATAAAGCTTCTTAATTCGAAAGATGGTTTGCTGTAGATGTGCCCAATACAATAATCACGGTTTTACATAGCCGTTAAGGGTGGTAAAACGAAGTAGTTTGTTTGAAATCCATAGCTCGGATCACGATTTAAAACCTCCAACGATAATAAAAAGTACACGTCAAAAATATTGAAGTGCAACCAACTACTGCCCTAGGAATGATCGGTAGGTTAAATTTTACTGTATATAAATATCACTTCTAGGTACTTTACCTGAACATGCATTGTCTTAAAATGCGTGTTTTGGAAAGATCTTTAATTCGATGTTTCATTTTCCCACCAAATTTCCGTAGTAAGTAAGATTAAATACAAAATCCGTCAAATACGGTACATTACCTTGAACTGAAAGTTGCGCAACGTTTTTCCTTTGTTATAGTAACTGAGCACAGGCCACGTGATGTAGTCGGCCAACCACAGCACACTGTAATAGCATTAATCAGCCAATAGTAATCATTCAACACTACACTTTCCCGCCGCGGCAACATGCAAATACGAATGATTATCGTTCGAGTTAAAATATGCACATTGTATAGTAAGAAACAAAGTTACGTCTTCACATTCTATGCCCGCACATTAATCTGGGCAATCCTGTGATTTCAGTAATATATAGATCTGTCTGCATCCCGTGAGATTTTTTTAATTAACTGAAACATGAAGAATCATATCGAACATAAAGGCACGCGCGAAAGCGCGTGCGTAACATTTTTCGAAACGGTTGAACTTAACATTAGTGTGGGCAATCCTGTGACTGCAGTAAAAGAAAGATGTGTCTGCATCCCGTGAGATTTTCACGTGCGTAACATTTTTCGAAACGATTGAACTGAACATTATTCTGGGCAATCCTGTGACTGCAGTAAAAGATAGATCTGTCTGCATCCCGTGAGATTTTCGCGTGCGTAACATTTTTTGAAACGGTTGAACTTACATTAGCCTGGGCAATCCTACGACTGCAGTAAAAGATAGATCTGTTGCATCCTGTGAAATTTTTTTTTTAAATAAACAGAAACAAGAAGATTTATTTCGCACTTAAACGCACGCACGAAAGCGCGTGTGTAACACTTTTGGAAGCTGTTGAACTTTCATTAATCTGGGCAATATAAAGAGAAACATGAAGAATAGCGTAGCATTTAAACACACACGCGAAAGCTGATATGCTGCACCCGAACTCTGCTTTCCGATTGGTTAAACAGACTCTGTAGATTCGGCTTCATTAGGTGACAAAAGAACATCGCAAAGCGTGACTTCACTTTTTCACTTCGCTAGGCTCTCGCACCGTATTTCACCAGTTTCGTAATTGTACTCCACTATTACGAAAATACCACTCCAGATGCAACATCGCATTAAAGAACTTTCATAAACGAACCGTTTTCAGGACGATTTTGTGTCCTACAGTGCCCGGATGTGACATTTATATACGGTAAAACTTTACCGATCGATATTAGAAAAACATAAATGTTCACATGAATTCAAAGAAATCGATGTACGCTGAACAGCTAAAGGAAAACATTGACGTCCGAGAATATCAATGTTTTGGGTGGCAAAAGAAACAATCCCCGGCAGAACCACTGACACACATTAGTAGACTGTCACTACCGAATACAGTTTTATTGGTCTCCTTGTCGCTTTAAACAACATATCACAAATTATTTGTGTGCGGATATAACAGTCGTAAGAAATAGGAATCAACTGAAATAATTTAGAGTATTAACGCAAAGGCTAAATTTTACTTACGGCGGTGGCATAGTGTGCAAATGGTGGCAACGAAATATTTGCTTAATAAGGGGTGCATACAAGAACCTGAACAGAATTAATTATTTACTGCATGTTCAACACGAAAGACTACACCCCTTATTCTACGTGACTGGTTTCCGAAGTGTCTCATTCGTCGGTCGTTGCCAACTTTAGCACACTATGCCACCTTTGCCGTAGACTAAAATTCTATCGTGTACTAGACAAATGTATAGTATACAAAACAGAACATACATTTATATCCATCTATCTCGTTTGTGGCTTGGCATCTTAGGCTATACTACCTACAACAACATATAATATCATATCAAAAACATAAAGTATACGAAGACGGAAGTCTCGCGACGAATTCCATCCACCATAAAAGTCGTGAAATCTCATGGGAAACCAAGTAGATTATTTTAGTTAGTGTTCATGGAACCACCTACTCAACAACTTGTTATAACTTTTTATCTAATTAGTTATCTACCAACAGCTGTAGTGACAATATTAAAATTATACATTTTTATTTCTATAATAAATATAATGACTTGGCAATCGCACTATAATATAATGACATCAGAGTAGATATAATGATCAAGCAATTACACATAGACATATAAAAAATAATTTATATTCCACTTTGTAAACAAACATAATCACGTAGGAATGTAATTCCTCAAATTTGCATTAACTATTTTAAATATTTGTTTACGTTACCATGCGATTGCCAAACACTAACTAAAAAAACAGACTTGGTTTCCCATGAGATTTCTTGACTTTTTATACTGGAAGGAATTCGTCGCGAGGCTTGAATTTTTGTACATTTTATGTACGAAAGAAATAAGTTTACACATTACATAAAAGCAGGAAAACCGCAATTTAGGAAGACGTCGTAAGGTTGGGATCTCCCCATGTGAGAGTGACACAACTCAATAAGAGTTTGCACTGTACTCAGACAATGCGTCACATAACTTTTGCCGGCCGCGGTGGCCGAGGGGACTGAGGCGCTTCAGTCACGGTCTGCACTGCCGCTGCGGTCGGGGGTTCGAATCCCCCCTCGGGCATGGATATTTGTGCCGTCCTTAGTTGTAGGTAGTTCATAAGTGGTTTGTAAGTTTAGGGACTGATGACCCCGTAGTTAAGTCCCTTAAGCTTAACAAACATTTGAACATTTTTGAACATAACTTTTCCGTCCAATCTAACAATAATATGATTGTTATAAATCATTTATTACCTCACATATTTACACATTACTCTGCAATAGCCATTGCAAATCCTATAAATGGACTGTGATCACTTATGATGGACTCACCGGATTATAATCTGCGAGTTTGTTTCGTTGTTTAAATTTGTGATGAAAACTAAAACATTGCACACACGTTAGACCAAGATGTGTGGCTTCTCATAAATGTACTTCCAGTCTGCTCCGCTAGAGTGCATTACCTTCCAAATCAACGCTGTGTTAAAAGTGTCGAGATATCCCAGAATTACCTTAAATTAATGTCGTGTCCACCTATGTCAGATTTACATACCATTGTGTCCACCACTGTAAATTTACATTGACATTTCTTTTTCTCTGTTTCAGAATTTGTTCCCTATTGATCTTCTGCATATTTTGCATAGTGACCATCGTCAGTTACTTTCCTGCACAAACAGGAAAACTCATATACTACTTTTAGTATCACTTTTTCGGTACCGGTAATGCCTAATTTAATTCAGCAATATTATTTTACCTTTGTTTTACTTTTGTTGATACTGAAATAGGCATGGGCCAAAGATAACACAGACTGCCCGTGTCCCTATCTCTGCTGTGTTGTGGTTTGAAACCAACATCTAACATTGCCCCGAGTCAGGTGACTGAGGTTTCGTCATTATGAGCAACAGTTTTTCTCATTTACAGGTGAAATCAAACGTTGATTTTAACAATAAAACGACTTCTCGTATTCCTATTACACATCTAGTAGTAAAGGTACCGTAATTTCTTCTCGTTATTATAATTAACGCAGTGATTGTCGTGTTTACATGTGCCCAGGTGAAAAGTACCGTATTGTCAGTTATTTTTACAAGCAACAGAATTACATATCCTCGGTGTTTGTGTTACGCAATGAATCGTTTACTTTTTTCAACTTATGAATGTGATTATCGCTGGGAAGATAGTTCAGGCTGCTCTTGAGCAAGTTTATATGTCATCAAGTAAGTCATTTTTGGTGAAAATTTGCTTTCAATAACGTTATACAAGAATAAGCTTTCATACAGACTATTCATTATACCTGTAAAGTCACTTCTTGCCGAGTGCATCAATGATGTTTCGTCACTAGCCTATTATTTAATGTAAACAGCCAATACTTTGGTTGTTTTACGTTTTTGTATCACTTTCTGTGGCAAAAGCCTTAAAATGTAAACGCTTGTATTTTGTTAAAATCTGACATTATTGATGCAGACAGATTTCATTTCTTTTAAAAGCACAACGAAACATTTCACATGTATGTTTAGGAATCTTAAGGAATCTGATGGTCCTTTCAAACTGATATTTGATCTTCTACTCCTGTGTTAAATACAAACTAAAAGGCTCACAGTACAGCGACCACAATCTTTCGCATAAAATCTGTTGTTCTGTTGCTTGTAAAAAGACTGTCAATACGTTTCAACTAGGCACATGTAAAACTGTAGCTATCGCATTAATTCTTGCAATTTCGGAGAACTAACGCCAATTGCACTACTAAAGATGTAATAAGGATACGTTATGAAGTTTTATTGTTAAATATACGCTTAATTTTCACTACAAAGGATAAGAATTCCAATTCTCACCTATATTTCGTATTACTCGTAATGATGAAAAGGGTTTCCTGCCCAGAATCACGTGACTTAGTTGTTGGTCTCAGTATATTGACGTCACGCACAGTCTATGTTATCTTTGGTCTATGGAAATAGGCCTACAATATCATTACAGGACACTTTCCCTGTTCAGTTAATCATCGAAATTGTTCGCCTTCTCTGAAACAATTTCAATATCGTCAGCAAACCTTCATTCCTTTTCGTATTGGGGGAGAGTCTGTAAATCCCAATAGTCCTACCTTCGAACAGTACGAATATTTCAGGTATTGTTGTCGTCTTCAGTCCTGAGACTGGTTTCATGCTGCTCTCCACGCCACCCTATCATGCGCAAGCCACTTCATCTCTAAACAAAACCTACGTCCCTTTGAACCTACTTATTACATTCGTCTCTTGGTCTCCCTCTACGATTTTTACCCCTCACACCTTCCTCCAATGCCAAATTGACGATTCCACGATTTGTCAAAGTGTTTTCTACCTGCTTTTAGTCGAGGTACTCCAGGAATTAGTTTTCTCCCAAATTATATTCAGTCCTTTCTCTTAAGTGATCTACTACCTGATTTTTTTAACATTCTCTTTTAGTACAAAATTTCGGAAGCTTTTATCTGTCTGTGTGAACTCCTAGTCCATATTTCTCACCCGCACGAGGTTACTCTACACACAAATACCCTCAGAAAAGACTTTCTCACACATTAATATTCAATATCAAGAAATTCCTCTTTTTCAGAAATATTTTTTTTCCATTGCCATTACGTATTTTATATCATCCTGTAATACGACCATGGTAAGTTATTCTGCTGCCCAAATAATAAAACTTATCTACCACCTTTATTGTCTCCATGCCTAATATAGTTCTTTCAAGATTTTTTCATTTTCGTAGACTATCTTGCATAATTCTAGTTTTTCTTTTCTTTTAATTAGTGTTTATTTTATACGTTCCTTTCAAAACAGTTTGCTTTCCGCTCAAATGCTTTTCCACGTTCTTCGTTGTCTCTTACAGAACCACAACTTCATCAGCAAATAGTGAAGTTAGTATTTCTTCTCCCTCAACTTTAAATCTTAACCACTGCGTCCCTTCCATGGCCTTCAGTCTCTTATAACTGACATCTCGATCTTGTAATATATACAGGCTATGCTATAAATTGGCCTAGACATCGTATTTTCTTGTGCCACCTACACTCTGTTTAAAAATTCTTTCAGTTTCATTAATGAAGTATGTAGATGCGTTATCATATTAAAAAAAACAGTCGTGATCAAATTATGGGCGTGCATTTTTTTCACGGTGCTTTTTAAAAATCAGCTTAGGAGTGATGGGATTTTAGTGGAATATGTTTTATGAAGTAAATCACTATTGTCCATACTTTTCATTGTTCAAGGCTGTATGTTTTCTTAAAGTAGTTTTCTAAATGTAAATTAGAGTACATACTCGTAAGTAACGAATATCATTTCTTAAATATCTTCTTAAATTTATTTCGTGTTACTGTATTCCAACATTTGTATTGTATTCTAAAGTAACAATAGAAAGTATTATATAACAAAACATCTCACTTTTTTTTCAACGCAGTTTCCAATAAGCCGGGATTTTCACAAACTCGGCCAACCATCGGTCCACATTAGACCGAGTTTTCGGACTCTAGTGTTACAAAAAGGTATGGCCAAACTTTCAGGAAACATTCCTCACACACAAAGAATGAAAATATGTTATATGGACATGTTTGAGCTCATTTTATTACTTCTCTTCAAATCACATTAATCATGGAATGGAAATATACAGCAACAGAACGTACTAGCGTGACTTCAAACACTTTGTTACAGGAAATGTTCAAAATGTTCTCCGTTAGCGAGGATACATGCATTCACTCTCCATCGCATGGATGCGCTGATGCAGCCCTGGAGAATGGCGTATTGTATCACAGCCGTCCACAATACGAGCACGAAGAGTCTCTACATTTGGTACCGGGGTTGCGTAGACAAGAGCTTTCAAATGCCCCTATAAATGAAAGTCAAGAAGGTTGAAGTCAGGAGAGCGTGGAGGCCATGGAATTGGTCCGCCTCTACCAATCTATCGGTCTCCGAATCTGTTGTTGAGAAGCGTACGAACACGTCGACTGAAATGTGTAGGAGCTCCATCGTGCAAGAACCGCATGTTGTGTCGTACTTGTAATGGCACATGTTCTAGCAACACAGGTAGAGTATCCCGTATGAAATCATGATAACGTGCTCCCGTGTGCGTAGGAGAAAGAACATGAGGCCCAATCAAGACATCACCAACAATTCCTGCCGAAACGTTCACATAAAATGTGTTGATGACGTGAATCGAGGAAGTACAGTACATACTAACGAAACAATTGGGCAGTTTGACAATTGTCTGCACGAATTATTTCAATTTACATTTAAAGAGAAATACTAAAATGAGCTCTAACATGGAAATTAAGCGTTTCTGGACACATGTCCACATAACATATTTTCTTTCTTTGTGCGTGAGGAATGTTTCCTGAAAGTTTGGCCGTACCTTTTTGTAACACCATGTATACGAGATTGTCAAAAGCTTTCTGCAAATTTACAAAAGCTAAAAAGGCAGAGTTGCCTCACCTTATCGTATCTAGTAAGATAAGTCGTAAGGTAAGTATTATCTAACGTATTCCTACATTTTCCCTAAATCCAAAAATCTTTCGCGAAGTCGAATTGTACAAGTGCTTCCATTGTTCTGTGTATAATTTGTGTTAGTATTCTGTAACGATCCAGAACAGATAGCAATTACTACAGGCCGAGTTGTCGAACAGGGGTTGGAGTCCTTGAGGAGGAGCTGGAGCGGTAGCCTTCAACAGAGTCAACCCTAGGGTCCACTTTGAAAAACACGAAGATGATGAAAATCGCACGCAGACATATACGGGGCTTTCGCGGTGGCCTCCGCGGTGAGTCACGGCTGCTAAAACAGCGGCTCACCGCCTTCTAAATCAGCGGCACGCGACAGCTTTATCTGGCGCCGTGGGCGGCGGTGGCCCGCTGGCCTGCCTCGCCACAACTCACACGCGCGCACACACACACGCACGCGCGCGCAATATACGACTGCCCAGGTTTACTGCCTCTCGTCGCGGCCCGCGAGATCGATTAACTCCGCCATTACTTACCCGGCGAGAATAAAAACACACTTCTGGGAGATACGGCGGCCCGCGGTAATAGATCTGATGAGCGCGGCGGCAGAATGCGTGGCGCAGATATTGCCTTAACGACACACAAAACGCGGCGACGAGCGGCGCAGCTGAAATATCTGCCCTCTGCCAGATATACTCGCCGCCGCGCCGTTGAGAAACCAGTGTAGCGCGAGGAATCCTCTTACGCTGGAATGCTGGTGCCGACGAATCGTGGCGTGGACTTCACGAGACATCAAACACGTCGTCATCCATGCTCTCGATTTACGGACACTGGTCAGAGCTGGATCGAAAACGCTAACATCTCCCCTAGGATCGTTTCCAGTGCTGCCCCCCCCCCCCCCTCTCTTTGGTTTATAATTTAGTGTAGGATGCTTTCCTGTTGAATTTACACTACTCGACAGTTGCTAGGAAAGAGAGACATAGTTGGACAACAACACTCACTTGATAAGAAGCACGACTTGTGAAACATCTTATTCATAAACGGCTTAAGTGTGTGTCAGTTTGTCGATGATAGAACTGCGCATGCGCAAAGCTGTTGACGAGTTCCACAAGCAGCTATGCGCTGATATACGGTTTACGTGTGTCAGTTTGTCACTGATAACTATTATAAACTTGAAATAAACTTTAGAGTCTTGACCACTAATTTCAATTTATTGAGGCCTTACGCGTTTCGACGTTCCGTCATTATTGAAGGCCTTCTGCACAGAGCAGAAAAAAGTGTTACGCGGGGAAAAATACCAGAAACAAATTTCTGAAAGTTTGTTTGAAGCGAGTATTCGAACAAACGCTCCTAACTACCTTCATTTGTTATTAGAAACTCTGCAAGCGCTGCAATAACAAATGAAGGTAGTTAGGAGCGTTTGTTCGGATACTCGCTTCAAACAAACTTTCAGAAATTTGTTTCTGGTATTTTTTCCCGCGTAACACTTTTTCTGCACTGTGCAGAAGGCCTTCGATAATGACGGAACGTCGAAACGCGTAAGGCCTCAAAAAATTGAAATTAGTGGTCAAGATTCTAAAGTTTATTTCAAGTGCATCAAAATGCCCACGTCTCACAGATGTCTTATGGAAACAGCTAGGAACTATTATAAACGTTTTTCCATGACATAACTACGAGAAAGTAATGCTCTGTGCTATAGTTTATCGATATTCATCGCTGTTGGATAGACGTTGTTAGAATCAATTTTTAAAAATATTTTCAAACTGATGCTATTACCATGAGTGACGAAAATATCTTACAACTGGACAAAGAGATAGAGTTCGATAAATAATACAGTTTATATATACCCATTTCGTTTGTGGCTTGGTATCCTGGACTATATCAAAATTTTATTAGAGAATCCAATTGAATCTTCAATATGGAGATACCAATGGTCCTATATTGTATTCATACCACCGATGTGTTGATGTTTAGGCACCTTTGCACAGATATTCTTAATCACAATTCATAATATCTAGAACACTATTGACCGCCGCGTTTTACTAGTACTACACACGAAATTATCGTAGCAAGATGGTCGGGATTCTTCTGGATTCTCCTGACATTTCATACGATGTTCGGACTCCAGACAAAATTCCGAATCACCCAACAAACTGCTTACAGTAAATTTTTGTACAAAATAATTCGAATTTTCCACATACTTCCATCTCCCAAACACAGGGACACGTCAAATTAAAAAAAAATTGAACATACTTTATTTGGTGCAACAAAAACAAACACAAATTAAAAAAAAAAAAAAAATATATATATATATATATATATATATATATATATATATAATCACTAGCTAAACCCAGCCACGCTTCTCTCATATGAAATAAATAGAAAAGGAAATACTGTAATTAATGTGAACATAGAATCACCGAGAGAATGCTTCAACCAAATCAGTATCGTCTGTTGGGCTTCTGTGGCTATGTGAAACGAAAGTTATAAAAAATATAGTTTCGCAGTTACCCATTATTTTAAACCCATCACATTTTTTGTCATTCGTTTTCTCCACAAACATACAGATCAATTTACCGACTCTGGATTATGTAACGTATAATTCACTTTAGTAAAAAGTTACTGTTTTCTAGGTTCTTTCCATCTATTTGCCATCCGCTACGTCTATCTCCTACTTCCCCACTATTTACTTCATCTTCCCTCTATGTAATCCCCGGCCTCTGTTCATCACTCCCTTTCCTTCCATCCATCTTCCAACTCATCTTCCATCTATGTCTGTGCACGTATCGTCTTTCGCTCGTCTCGTAGCTATATAAAATGAAGAAATTAAAAAATAAGGTAATTGCTGCAAATTATGTGTTATCTGCTGGAAACTATCACAAAGTTACTCTTATATAAAATTAAATGAAATAACGACGCCCATAAACGACGTTTTGTACAGAATTTGTTGCTATATGCTTTGATTTCCACATGATCCTATTGAAAATTAACCATTAAACATGAACGTACCTAAATATGTTACCACGAAAAGTTTTAATTTTCTGTCGCATTTTTATAGAGATCACTGCATTTTTACCATAGTGCCTGACCGGTACGCAAGGCAGAAGTTGGTACCACTTCAATTTTCGACGCTCACATATTTGGCAGTTGGAAAATTTAAGGCGTGATCAGAACTATAGATATGAAAACACGTTTCCTTTTGACTCTCTTAATGACTACCTATACCCAAAAATCTCGTTTTGCACGCATCTAGTGCAAAGCGCCTTTTGAATTATGTAAGTTTCATTGGCCTCCTCCTATAATTATAATCGAAAATCGATACGTCATTTTTCAATTTGATGTATTTGTATTATGATTTCGGCAAAATTTCACTTGCGGCAGCGGCTGATGTTGCCAAAATCTCTTGACTGCTCTTTGGAAACTCATTTACATACTATTTTGACGATTCTAATTGATTGTCTAGTAAAATTTTGATATCGTCTAATAAGCCAAGACATAAACCAAACAGTTGAAGTTTTCACTTTATTTCCTTTACAAGTAAACGGTGAAATTATACTTATGGCAGAGGCGGACTAGTGTGCTGAAGTTGGCAGCGGTAGCCAAATGAACCCAATCATGTACAATGAGTGGCATATTCTTCCGTGTTGACCATGAAGTAAATCACTGTAGTTAGCAAATCCGTCGAATTCTTTGGAAACCCAATCACACAGAATGAAACGTTTTGTTGACCATATAATAAGCATTTAATGCAGTTCCTGCTCTGTGGATAATACGTTCCTGTAGAAACCACTGTCCCATTAATAAATCAATTATCCTTGTAAACTGACCATTTCGTTCCCAACATTACTACTTCACGCTGCTGATAGCGTAAATGAAATTTAAGCGAGCAACCAATAACATAGGCTGCGGGAAACTTTGTTTTGTGTTTACAATTTAACAGATAATTAAACTTGTGCTTCCTCTTTGGTTGACAGGTTCTTGTACGTACTTTTGTTCTGAGAGTAAATTAATTATCCTCATGAAACGAACGTTCCGTTGCCAACATTATCAAGCTACGCTGCCGCATTAAGTAAAATTTAATCATTAACTCGAAACTCTAAACGTGACGAAATTATATATGTTTCTCCATATCCCTTACGTTTGTGTTAGCGAGTATCACCAATGATTCTTTGTACTACGAGTGGCTCTTATTTGGCACTGCACCAATGGTTCTTTTCGCGCAGAATTGCTATTATTTGGCGCTCAAGGAATCGATGTTCATCGTGCATTAATTAGTTAAGTAACGGGGTCGTAATCCCAGTGGTCCGACTTTGTAAGCGACTCCGCTGCACTCCGCTTGGAAATACTCAGTTTATAAGCGGAAATACAGCATAGACCACTTTCGAGAGAGATCACAACAGCTTTTAACGCGTAATATCTATGTATGTTTCGAGTGAGTGACAGACTGATTAAAGGAATGACTCGTCATCGCCCAGCCAAAACCACTGATGATAAAAACTTGAAATTTGCAGATGGTGTTCATCTTAGACCGTTGGCGTCGTTTAAAAAGCGATTTTTCGATATTCCATCCCTAAAGTGGTGAAATTGAGGATGAAAAGTTTTTTTGAAACTACGCTGGTATCAAGTCAATTTTCAAGCTCGACCTACATACATTGGTATATGGATAATTGGTTATAATTTTTTTTTTAATGCATCTTTAGATTTCTGAAAATCAGCTATTAAGAGGGTGAAATAGGGAATGAAAAGAGTTTTGACAAATACAGCTATGAAGTCAGCTTTGAAGCCTGAAATACAGAATTTGGTATTTGGGGTCTTGGTTATAATTAAAAAGTACGTGTGTATCTCCCCTCCCCCTCTTCGTCATTGCCTACCCTTCCTGTGTCTCCTCTTAGAACTCTAACTTAACCCTTAAATGCATGATTTTTTTTAATTAAAAATATTTTTGTGTCTTGCAAGGTGTACAGACAATAATAATAATAATAATAAAATCCTATGTTGCTAGTTTTCCAAGAAAATGAGAAATGCAACATACAGAAACTTGTTATATAATTTTCAAAGTTGCAAAGTATAAGCAAATTTTTGTGCTTATTAACTTGACTTTAAATTGACAAATCTACAGATACGTTCGAGGCTATCACACTAAACGCGCGATGTTTTTGTTGCCTAAGCATAGCACTGTAGAAAGTACCGTTTGTTGAGATTGCTGCACACTGGTGTGCCGTCTCTGCAAATCAACCTAACTTGCCTGACTGGATCAACTTCTGTCGATTTAAATACTTTCTACGTCTGAATGATGTTGAGATCACCTGAC
Source organism: Locusta migratoria (assembly GCA_026315105.1). Taxonomy (NCBI): domain Eukaryota; kingdom Metazoa; phylum Arthropoda; class Insecta; order Orthoptera; family Acrididae; genus Locusta; species Locusta migratoria. The sequence goes on from CM048746.1 coordinate 658,108,900, forward strand.
ACATCCTGGTCTCGCTACTGGCATGGTACGCTGACTGCATAAATCAACCCAACGCGATGCCACTACAATTCGCCCACTCTGTCCTCATTCGCGTCAGACAAGTGCCTCACCAAGACAGCGAATATCGCACAATCTGATCACTCACAAACAAGAAGTAATTTCAGATCTGTTTTCCACACAGCTGTTCTTGTCAGTAAAGTACTGAAAATGAGTCCTCGCTCTCACTCACTTTGTCCACACTCGAAGATGTGCAAAGCGCGGCCACAGAGTGTTCACTGTCCGTCAACACAACTTGTAGTATGCACTGGAGTGCCGCTGGCACGCATCGTCTCCACTTACATACCTCCCAACTTTTCTCTCTCTCTCGTCGCCACGTCAACATCTTCATGTCAGCACCCTTAGCCTATCCGAGCCGTGCTATTGTTCGGCTTTAGGCGCACCCTCTAACTGGCCAATTACGGACCTGCTACTTCCACGTTTAGGTTCACCCCCACTTCCAAGGTCACCTGCCACTACACAGAGACTTGCGACAGCGAATAACGTAGTATTGCACCATACTGTGATACCACATGAAATACCTTTGCCAAGTACTGTCTGCCAGGGTATTTTAAATGATAAATTGTAACCAAAAATATTCTCCCAGTGTGTATGTCCGAACTGTTACGTATTCCAGCTTCGAGAAAAGCTAATTATCGCACTTGCAATCTAATGCTCTTCTTCGAATAATAACTTTTTTAAAAGCAATAAATAAATTAATTAACCCATCAAATGTTACTTGTAAGCAATAAGTACTGTTTAAAAAGTCAGAATATGTAGGAAAACACGAATGAGTGACTTCACTCCTTACATATCCCTCCCCTTGGGACAAAATTTTTGTTTGGGATTTGTTAATACTGAGGACAAATTCAGGCAAAAATTAACGATATCAAAAGAATGTTGAGTCGTTTTTCACAAAAATAATTTCCTCTTAAAATTTATTTCCATCTAATAATAAGACATACAAATTGGTTTTGTTTGGATGTAAAAATTTTACTTTTTTAAAATTTCAGTATATCTCTTCCTTTGCCATTATGTGTTCCTGTTTCATTGGAAGAAAAAACATTGATAATATTATAATCATTCTTTAACTTCGTTCATGTATAGAGTATAGTGGATGTGATTATTTATGATTTTATTATTTAGATAAGGTCTGCATAAAATGTTTGCAAAAGCTTCAATGAGTTTATTTGTTTTTACTTTTAGCTTCAATTCTTATTTATTTTTGTTTCTATATAATTGAAGAGTTTTTTCAAACATGTACAACAATAATACTTAAACATACACTACAAAAAATTTACTAAATGTTCAACTTTACATGTATATAAATATTAAACAAACATAATAATAAAAGAATTGTACAATATTACAGAAATACATGTTTTATAAATAGTTCTATAACCGATATGAATCAAAAATATTCTCACTGACTCTAATAATTATGCCAAACAATTTGCACTTTTTAATATATCTCACTGACTCTACAAATTGTGCCAAATAGTTTCCACTTTTTAATGTTTCTCACTTTTATTATCTTTGCTTCTTTTTCTGATGATGAGCCATGGGATGATTGTAGAATCTCATCGACTCATTTTATCGATTTTACAAATCAAGTGAGGGGGGGGGACCATAGCATACAATATCAGGAGTTTAAGTTGGCAATGAGGCTCAACCTAAGTATCTTGCCTCCTATTGACAGCAACTGACGACTGTGAAATATTAAATTGTTGATCCATTCTTGTCACAGCATGGATTAGTATGAAACCTCTGTATATATTGGTGGAAGAATAATATGAATATACTCATGTTGTGGATTGTCGTTGATTAATGTTTAGGATTATGAGTCCAAGACTCATTTAGACAATTGATTGAAGTTGCGTTTTTATATGATTGTGCAAAGAGATGGTATTGCTAGATGGTCATTATTGATTACCATATTGCAAACACTTTTTGAAAGATGTTTAAAATATTTTAGGATAGGAAAGAAAGGAATCTTCTTCCCGTCTTCTGATCTTCTTTGCTTGTGTCTTCTTTCTTCTCTTCTCTCTTGAATTCTTCTTTTCTTCTTGGGCTACGGATTGTGAGTTTATTATGGAATAGGAATGCATGGGATGACTATTTTTCTATAGATTTGTTGATAGTCCTCAATCTCGAAATTCTATAGATTTGCTGTAATTTATTCAACATGCATATCCAATCCATTCCACCTCGATCTGTCATTATGTACCACTGCCATTACACAGAGTAAGGTCTATGCTGTACATAATGCTCCTCTTGTTTTTTCACAGAGGTAAGCTTCAATCAACGTGAACGAAGCAATCATGGTTTTAGTTCTGCTGGGGAAGGTCTACCAGCATTTTGTCAGACACGTAGCACATCATGTGTGGTTGGGTCACAATATGGGATTCAACTGAGAACTACATAACGCGTCTTTGCTGCAGTTCAGTCGCTAATCACTTAAAATTAGCTCATGTCCATTAAAATTATCCGTACTGTTAAGCTGTGGTCGGGGTTGAATTTGTTTTCAAAACTCAACGTTTCGTCCCCGTCTGTGGAGATCATGTTCACGGTGGCCTGGAGGATTGCAGGTGCAACACACACATTGGCTCGCTACTGATCCTTAAGATGTCCTACGCAGACGAGGACGAAACTTTGAGTTTTGAAATCAAATTCAACCGTCCACGGCATAACAGTACGGATAATTTTAATGGACATGGCATTTCCGGCCGTGAAAGTTTACATTTTACTATTCAAATTAACTGCCGACAGAGATTTTCGCGCCGCGATGGAGTAGCCAAGCGGTCTAAGGCGCCTCGCTGCGAAGAGCGCGGTTGCTCGCCGTCGGAGGTTCGAGTCCTCCTTGGGGCATAGGTGTGTGTATTGTCCTTAGGTTAGTTTACCTTAGTTTAAGTAGTCTAAGCTACGGACTGATGACCACGTAGTTTGGTCCGATAGATTTACAAACATTTGATTTGATTTTGAGAGATTTTCGCATTGCCCCGATTGACTCTTGGCGGCCTTCAACACTGCTGCGCGCTATCGGGTACATTAACATCAGTTGTGAAGTGATCAAAAATGTTCAAATGTTTGTAATTCTATCGGACCAAACTGCGTGGTCATCAGTCTGTAGCTTACAAACTACTTAAACTAAGGTAAACTATCCTAAGGACAAACACAAACACCCATGCCTCAGGGAGGACTGGAACCTCCGACGGCGAGCATCCGTGCGCTCCGCAGCGAGGTGCCTTAGACCGCTAAGCTATTCCACCGCGGCTGTGAAGTGATCTGCCGTATTTATGCGTCGCCTACAGCCGAGCGGTACCCTATGTGCTAACACTGTAGCCCCACATGACGTACGTCAATAGCGAGTAATTTTAATGAGACTGTAGTAATCCTTCTGTATTCGTAGTAGTCTGGGAAGTCTGTGAACATGTGTAATTTGTAAAACTCCTTAGACAGTACTTCATATGCCGTGCGGCTCCTGAGCCAGCAGGCTGCGTTGTCTCGAGATTAATGAATGCGCGGGCAGGCGTGAGAAGACAGGCAGGATGACTTGTCTCCTGGAGGGCTGGCAGGACATGGCGAACACGTGTGCCGCGTCTGATCACGTGTCCTCTCCACAGGCAGCAGGCAGCAGCTGGCGCCCAGCACGCACCTGCACCGCCCTATGCTAATCTGGAACGCGCCAGGCGCTCAGCTGTAGTGCAGGCGCCCCGACTTCACTACTGCAAGAGCCATCTGAACGGTAGCACGTCCTTAGCTTCATACACAACAGCGAGTCATTCCTGTACGTTTTCACTTTCTTCATCATTCCTTCACATCTTCTTCGCTCATTCCTTGTCTTCCCAGTGGTCTCTTTTCCTCCGGTCTTTTTCCACGCAGATATTGTCTCGCCACGTGGCCGCACGTCCTCATTCTCTTCTCTTTTGGCTCTTCCTATATGTCCAGTGGCGGCTGGTGATAATTTGCTAATGTGCTGCAGCACACTGTAAATACATTACTAAAATTATGCCATTTCTCTTCGAATGCAAGCGAGAAATCGCTGTAAAATTACACCCTTTCTCTTGGAATACGAGCCAGATATCACAATAAAATTATGCCAATTCCCTTCCAATGCGTATTGGGCCATTCCGTGCCAAGTGGTCTAATATCGAGAAAAGTTCCTACATGACCCTCATGGATTTTGATGAAATTCTGTATGAACAATCACACATGTTCTCAATGAACACTGGTAAAGTTTCAGTTTCAGAAATTAAATACTTTCGGAGATACAGTCACTTGTTTAAGACCATAGCACGGCTTCCAACAGTGCGTCCTTGAATTTTCAGCAACTTTGAGATGATATATCTCTGGTAGTATTTGCATGAAAGAAACAAAACTTGGCCATCTTATACAACTTTTAGAGCTCTTTAAAGTAAAATATTAAGAACAGGATTTCTGAGCAATTTTAATATAGAAAATTTGGGGCAAATTTGGGCGAAAAAATTGCTGGTAAAAAAAGTGCGAACTTTCGTTTTTTATATCTCCTGCAGTAATTGTGGGATGTACATGAAACTTTGCACACCATAACTAACCAACACAAGGTCTTAGAATATAAAGTTTCATTCTCCTATTGCTTCCCATTATTTCACAAATCTAGGGTAAAGTTGACGATTTTTCAAAAAGTGCTAAAAATGGGTATTTTTAGTCAAATTTTTCAAAAAAGTGTTTTCTCCAAATTCCTTTAAACCATGCTCATTAGAAAGAGCATAATTTGAACTATCTAGAAAAGTGGATTTGGTTTTGCAATGCAAGCATTTAAGGCCTTAAAAAGTAGCATAATCATAGAGGCGCACTGGAAGTTTGAACCCATTTTTCTGGCACTCAAATTATACCTAAAATCTTTTATAATGTCTAATAAATGTTTGTTGCCTGGGATAAGTGAAATAAGAAGTCCTGATGAATAGGACGTAGCTTAAGTCCGAATAGAAAAAGAATAAAAATAGAAACAATGTTATTTCTTAATTGTTCTCCCCCCACCTCTCTCTATCTAATTCATAAAATTTATTTCCATAATCATTATCTAATTATTAGTAGCCTGTTCAATGAACAACATTAGCTTACTGATGGAAAAGAAGTGTATAAATGAGTTGCTATGGTTTAACCACTGCTAGTTTCATTTCACCTGAGAAAACCAGCATCCCATCGGCATAGGGGCAACAACAGCCACGGGTGGGTTCCTTTACCACAGGATATCCCAAGCGTGATAAGCACTTCTTTACACAGGTTACCAAGCCTGATAATAAAATTATTGAAGTGCCATGGGTAAAATTAGGAGCCACTCATAGGTTGCTTAGTTTGCTCTAACCTATTTCAATTTTTGATAGGGTATGGTGGTACAATTTCAATCATTTCGGACAAATGTAATTGTAACTGCAAATATATTGAGAAAAAACAATTTTAACTATGGCACTTGTTCTTGAATGTTTATTGAATATGTAACTCAAATATTAGACAATTACATATGTTTTGTATGAACACAAAAAAGGTTACAGAATGGAGAAAAATCGATAGAAAATGTACCACACTAGGTACATTTATGATCACTTCCTGGTACAATTTTGATCACTGACTTTTCCCCACATAAAAAGCACTTTTTCCTTCGGACACCAGTGCATACTTTGCTGTACCAAACGTTGCACAATAACGAGTTTACAAGCGTGTGGAAACTAGAACATTTATAAGAGCACTTTTGACGAAGTAGCTCCAAGTACATCTTTACAGGAAAAAATTTATATCTCCTTAGCACAGAATGCTGTATTCTTGGAAAAGACAGGAGGAGCTGTAGAAACCTGCTACACTGCAACGCCACAAAAGGCAAGTGCTACGAACACTAAGAGACTGAAAACGTATGTTGATCAGAATTGTACCTATATAGAATTTGTACCACCTTACCCTATGCTACATTAATTTTCTGATGAATATCAAGAAGAATGGTGTATTGTCAGACAGACAAATTTACTGATGGAGCTGGAATAACTGCATCTTAAAAGCCTTAAATGTCATCTGAAAAACAAAGAGCTTGTTGTCCTAATGGATTTTTTGGAAAATTATTCTTTTATTATTCAGGATGCTGCGCAAGGCTTCCACTGGAAAGCAACAATTCATCCATTTGTTATCTACTTTCATCACAATGAGAAAGTGGAATCTTTTAAGTTCCTGCATTATCAGTTCTCGTTTGCGGCATGACACTGGTACAGTTAACGTTTTTATCAAGGAGCTCATCAAATATATAAAAGCACAGTTTGCACAGATCTCACATTCATAATTTCAGTGATGGCTCCAGTGCTCAATCTTACTCGCCTAGATCTGTTTCATTTTTGCTCTGAAAACATTAGTGGTATAAAATTTCTTTTCGTCAGTAAAGATGAAATTGGGGAAATAAAAAAAATTGTCACAAGAAGTGAGGTTTAAACTTGGACAAACTGTAGCAGGCACTAGAGAAAATCGTCACTTTTTACCTATTGATAAAACAGTAATTCAGGTCAGCAGAGTTTCAAATGATTGATCATCTTTTCTAGCTACAATGGGTCAGAGAACTAAAGAAGGCATATTAATGTCTGGCTCCAACCAGGACAATATGTTGCATGCATCTAAGAAAATATTTGGTGGATTGGAAATATCTGTGAGACTTCCACTGAACAAAGGGAGAATTAATAAACTTTATGCACCCTCATGGTCCAGCAGATTCATTTTATTGACCACCAATAAGTGACAAGAGCTGGGTTCCATAACACCACATTATTGCAGTTATTCCAGCTCCGTCAGTAAATTCGTCTAGCCGGCAATATACCATTCCTGTTGATATTCATCAGGCTTGGAAACCTGTGTAAAGAAACTCACCCATAGCTGTTGATGCTCGAATGTAGCCCCTATGGTGATGGAGATGCTGGTTTTCTCATGTGAAATGAAACTAGCAGTGGTTAAACCACAACAACTTATTTTCCTTCAGTAAGCTGGCGGTGTCCATTAAAAATGCTACTAATAATTAGCTAATGATTGTGCAAATAAATTTTACAATTTACATTCATTCTAAATTATAATAATGTTGTGTGTGTGTTTGTGTGTGTGTGAGAGAGTTGTGGGAGGGGGGACAATTAAGAAATAACATTGTTTCTAATTTTATTCTTTTTCTGTTCGGACTTAAGCTATGTCCTGTCCATCAGGACGTCTTATTTCACTTATCCAAGGCATTAACAAACATTTATTAGACATAATAAAAGATTTTAGGTATAATCTGAGTGACAGAAAAATGGGTTCAAACTTCCAGTGCGCCTCTAGGATGATGCTACTTTTTAGGGCCTTATATGCTTGCATTGCTAAACCAAATCCACTTTTCTAAATAGTTCAAAATATGCTCTTTCTAATGAGCATAGTTTAAAGGAATTTTGAGAAAACACTTTTTTGAAAAATTTGACTAAAATACCCATTTTTAGCACTTTTTGAAAAATCGTCAACTTTACCCTAGATTTCTGAAATCAAAATGTTCAAATGTTTGTTAAGCTTACAGGACTTAACTACGGGGTCATCAGTCCCTAAACTTACAAACTACTTATGAACTACCTTATACTAAAGACGGCACAAATATCCATGCCCGAGGGGGGATTCGAACCCCCGACCGTAGTGGTCGTGCAGACCGTGACTGAAGCGCCTCAGTCTCCTCGGCCACCGCGGCCGGCAATTTCTGAAATAATGGGAAGCAATAGGAGAATGAAACTTTATATTCTAAGACCTTGTGTTGGTTAGTTATGGTGTGCAAAGTTTCATGTACATCCCACAATTACTGCAGGAGATATAAAAAACGAAAGTTCGCACTTTTTTTTACCAGCAATTTTTTCGCCCAACTTTGCCCCAAATTTTCTATATGAAAATTGCTCAGAAATCCTGTTCTTAATATTTTACTTTAAAGAGCCCTAAAAGTTGTATAAGATGGCCAAGTTTTGTTTCTTTCATGCAAATACTACCAGAGATATATTATCTCAAAGTTGCTGAAAATTCAAGGACGCACTGTTGCAAGCTGTGCTATGGTCTTAAACAAGTGACTGTATCTCCGAAAGTATTGAATTTCTGAAACTGAAACTTTACCAGTGTTCGTTTATAACATGTGTGGATGTTCATACAAAATTTCATCAAAATCCATGAGGATCATGTGGGAGCCTCTAGACCACTTGGCATGGAATGACCCTATTAGAATGCTAGTAATAAGGATGAAAACGCATTTTGGAACGCTCTCGCCGCGATAGCTGGAAACCAGCTCCGTGTGCTAAAGTGGGATTCAGCCGCACTGGTAAGTGCGCAGAGAGGCGGCGCAATCGTCTTTTCGCTACTGCGAATGCGCAGACGTGACGCCAGTCCTGGAGGCTCATGTGTGCTGAGACCGACTGCAGCACCAGATCAATATTTCTCTTCGCGCTGCGTGTAACGGCTGCGGAAGAATAGTATGTGACGAATATTGTGGCATATAGAGTAAAATAGCGCGCTGACTCAGGCGTCTTGCGTGTTGTCTCTCAAACCTACCTGTGTAAGGCTCGTATTCAAATACCTCTGAGTCTAAATTTTTAATTTCTGTAAATAAAATTAATATTTTTGAACGTTATATTTACTACCTGCAGTGAATACATGCAGTTGGCAGCGCTGTTATAGATTCCTCTGAAGATCTTACTGTCAATACAGTATTAATTGATATTTAATTAAAGGCAATCATACTAAGGTTGACTTTTTATTTTAGTATATTTGATTTCCTGTTTATTTTTATTATATTGTAGCACACTGGTCAAATTTTGTACGAGCCGCCACTGTATATGTCCCGAATCTCCCTGTTTCGTCTTATCCTCTAACTACACTACTGGTCATTAAAATTGCTACACCAAGAAGAAATGCAGTTGATAAACGAGAATTCGTTGGACAAATATATTATACTAGAACTGACACACGATTACATTTTCACCCAATTCGGGTGCACAGACCCAGAGAAATCAGTTCCCACTACAACCACTTGGTCTTGATACGCCTGGGCATTCAATCAAACAGAGCTTGGATGGCGTGTACAGGTACATATGCCCGTGCAGCTTCAACACGATATCACAGTTCATCAAGATAGTGACAGGCGTATTGTGACGAGCCAGTTCCTCGGCCACCATTGACCAGACGTTTTCAATTGGTCAGAGATCTGGAGAATGCGCTGGCCAGGGCAGCTGTCGAACATTTTCCTGCTGAAATGTAGGGTTTCCCAGGGATCGAATGAAGCGTAGACCCACGCGTCGCAACACATCTGAAATGTAACGGCCAAAGTTCAAAGTGTCGTCAATGCGAACAAGAGGTGACCGAGACGTGTAACCAATGGCACCCGAAACCATCAAATGTTCAAAAGTTTGTATAGCTTATGGCACTTAACTACGGGGTCATCAGTCCCTAAACTTACAAACTACTTATAAACTAGCTAACACTAAGGACGGCGCAAATATCCAAGCCCGAGGGGGGGGGGATCGAACCCCCGACTGTAGTGGCCGTGCCGAACGTGACTGGAGCGCCTCAGTCCCCTCAGCCACCGCGGCCGGCCCCATACCACATACCATCACGCCGGGTTATACGCCAGTATGACGATGACGAATACACGCTTCCAATGTGTGTTCACCGCGATGTCGCCAAACACGGATGCGACCATCATGATGCTGAAAACAGAACCTGTATTCATCCGAAAAAATGACGTTTTGCCATTCGTGCAACCACGTTCGTCGTTACGTACTCAATAACAGGCGCTCCTGCCTGTGATGCAGCGTCGTGGGTAACCGCAGCAATGGTCTCCGAGCTGATAGTCCATGCTGCTGCAGATGTCGAACTGTTCGTGCAGATGGTTGTCTTGCAAACTTCCCCACCTTTTGCTCAGGGATCGAGACATGGCTGCACGATCCATTACAGCCTTACGGATAAGATGCCTATCATCTAGATTGCTAGTGATACGAGGCCGTTGGGATCCAGCACGGCCTTCCGTATTGTATGTTCCATATTCTGCAAACAGTCATTGGATCGCGACCAACGCCAGTAGCAATGTCGCGATACGATAAACCGCAATCGTGATAGGAAACAATCCGAACTTTATCAAAGTCGGAAACGTGATGGTACGCATTTCTCGTCCTTACATGAGGCATCACAACAACGTTTCACCAGGCAACGCCGGTCAACTGCTGTTTGTGTATGACAAATCGGTTGGAAACTTTCCTCGTGTCAGCACGTTGTACTGTGTGTCGCCACCGGCGCCAACCTTGTGTGAATGCTCGGAAAAGCTTATCATTTGCATATCACAGCATCTTCTTCCTGTCGGTTAAATTTCGCGTCTGTAGTACGTCAACTTCGTGTAGCAATTTTAATGGCTAGGAGTGTATCATTTTGAATTACTGTTCCATATATTTTCCTCAGGACCTTGTTTTCAATGTGATCCCCCTCCTCGCTGTCTCCAGTGTCACTGTCCATCTTTCGCTAGCACAATTCACTATTCATCTGACGATACTGTTGAATGTTCTCAGCTTCGGTCAATACCACAGTAGTTGTCACTTAACAATGAATGCGAAGCCTGCATAGCGCTATGTCGTGTTTCTTTTCCTGTTAATATTTCGGTTTCAAGGTTGTTGGTGTTGTTAACTCGTAAGTTAAGATTGGTGTTTAACGTCGCTAGCGTGTTCGGTATAGGCGGAGCTTTACGCTCTAATTGTTTGGGTAAGAATGAGAAAGGAAATCGCCCGTGCCCTTTGAAAGAATGGTGGATGGATGGTTTGATTTTTGAAGGGACTAAACGACTACGGTTATCAGTCCCCCTTTGAAAGGAACCATCCCGGCATTTGCCTGGAGTGATTTACGGAAATCACGGAAAACCTGAATCTGGATAGCCGGGCTTGGATTTGAACCACCGTCCTCCCGAATGCGATTACTGTGTGTTACCACTGCGCCACCTCGCTCGGTAAACTAGTTAAGTATGTCGCGCTGTCTAATGATCAGATGTTACATTATTGAAAAATACAGGGTCTTTCAGAAGTAATAGTAAATATATTAAGAGGTAATAGTATAGACAAATTGCAATAAAAAATACATGTGTGTCCAATTATTAATCAGTGGAGAGATACATCTGTTAATACGTAGCCCAAACCAACAAAGTAAAGGTAAATGAGGACATTGTCACCGATTCTTGGTAGAATGTAATCAATTGAATTAAAAGCGCCGGCCGCGGTGGCCGAGGGGACTGAGGCGCTCCAGTCACGGTCTGCATGGCCACTACGGTCAGGGGTTCGAATCCCCCCTCGGGCATGGATATTTGTGCCATCTTTAGTATAAGCTAGTTCATAAGTAGTTTGTAAGTTTAGGGACTGATGACCCCGTAGTTAAGTCCCATAAGCTATACAAACATTTGAGCATTTGAATTAAAAGCTTTCGAAGTCCAAAGATGCAGCGTCACTTAAGGGTATTTTTCTAAACACACGAAGTAGTTTCCAGTGCGTCAATGATGTTGTTGTTGTGATCTTCAGTCCGCAGACTGGTTTGATGCAGCTGTCAACGCTACCCTCTCCTGTGCAAGTCTCTTCGTCTGAGAATACGTTCGGCAACCTACATCCTTTTGAATCTGTTTACTATATTCGTCCCTCGGTCTCCCTCTACGATTTTTATCCCACACGCTTCCTTCTAATGCTAAGTTGACAATTCCTTGATGTCTAAGAATGTGTCCAACCAATCTATTCCTTCTCTTAGTCAGGATAGGCCAAAAACTCCTTTTCTCCCCGACTCGGTTAAGCACCTCCTCATTAGTTACGTGATCTACGCATCTAATAACATTTCATTACCTTCGTTTTACTCTTGTTAATGTTCCATCTTATTTCTTCCTTTCATGACACTGTCCATCCCATTCAATTGCTCTTCCGGATCTTTTGCGGTCTCTAACAAAATTACTATGTCATCGGCAAACCGCAATGTTTTTATTTCTTCTCCCTACACTTTAATGCCCTCTCCAAATTTCTCCTTCCATTCCTTCACTGCCTGCTCATTATACAGATTGAACAACATTGGGGAAAGGCTACAACCATGTCTTACTGTCTTCCCAACCTCTGCGTCCCTTTCTTGCCCTAGCCGCTGTCTGGTTTTACCCCTGCTACCTTCAGAATTTCGAAGAGTGTATTCTAGTCGGCATTGTCAAAAGCTTTCTCCAAATCGACAAACGCTAAAAACGTAGGTTTCCCTTACCTTAGCCTATCTTCTAAGATAAGTCGTAATGTGAGTATTGCCTCCCGTGTTCCTACATTTCTCTTAAATCCAAAGTGATCTTCCCCGAGGTCAGATTCCACAAGTGTTTCCATTCGTCTGTAAATAATTCGTGTTAGTATTTTGCACCCATTACTTATTAAACTTATAGTTCTGTAATTTTCACACAAAGGAACATAATAAACCTATAGCTGCTTATTCATTTATATTTTCCAGAAACAAGTCTCCATAGTCACGGACCGATTTGGAACATGAAGTTTTGACAAATGAGCAGTAATATATAAAATGAACCATAAAATAACTAAAAAAATCTTCCCGTCGATGTTACAAGTTTAAACCTGTGTCATGTACTGGAAGACCTTTTCAGTTATTTTATGGATCTGACCATTAATTGTTTTATGCGGAATACAGAAGCCATCATAACTTGCACTGCACTGATGTGTTCCGTCATGGGAACGAAATCTATATGTAACTTTTTAAATAAATATTTCATATCGTACAAACAAGAGGGAAATTTCTTGTTTTTTGAACTTCTAAGCGTATTATTACGTAATTCCAATTACTGGTTGTCTATTCGTCAGAGTTTTCACAGCCAGCAGAGTGAAACTTATCACAAATCAATCAAAACACAAATATTTCTCACACCTTATTCGCATAAAAATAAATTTTCCTTGATACTAGATTCATGGGGTGTCCTAACTGACGTGACGCGCTACTACACGACTTTTGTCCATGATGCTCAACCGACCTGCACTACTAAAGTGATACCATCGAAATGCACCGTTCTTTCTCAACCGTGTGACGTTGACTTCTTTCTACAGGCCAAAAAATTTATAGTACGACTTCAAAATCATTGCACATTACCCGAGTGCAGAAAGATTCATGGTAGAGCAGATGCTATTAAAATTCATGACTTTGTCCATAATCGGTTGTCAGATCCTGTGTTCTACGGTATGCTTTTATACTCCGGATACGCATCTAATTTAATATCTCATACATCTATCTTCATCAATATAATTCGGGAACGTTTTCCTCGAACGAAATCTCGGATAACATGTGAATGTGACAATATGCCGTTATTATGTTGTGCATGGTGTGAGAAATATTTGTGTATAGGTTGTTATTATGATACGTTTCAACCTACTGGCTGGGAGAAAGCTGAACAATAGACGGCCAGTAACTGGAATTACGTAATAATATAGTTTAGAAGGTTGTTGTTTTTTTTTTTTTTAATTTTAATTATTATTTTTTTCACCGCATATGACTAACACAAGGTGCGTCTGAAAAGTTCGGTGAATGGTCTGAGAAAATATAGGAAACATACCTTTACTGGCTTTCAAAGTAATCCCCCTTGACTACAAAACGCTTCTGACATCGGTTGTACAGCGTTTGGAAACTGCCAGCAGACGCTTATTGTCGAATCTCTCGAAGCACTGACATCACTCTCTGTTGGATCTCCGCAACCGTTGCTGATTTTCAATTCGTCTGCTATAATTCTCAAAGACAGTCGCCGATCACCTGCAAACATTCGTTGTTGTCTGGGACTGTGATTGTAGACAGTCGTTCCGAACTTAACTCATCTTCGACACTTTCCGTCTCTAAAGCGTTTAAACCACTCAGGCACACACCTTTTCCTCACTTCTTCAACAACATACACTAGCACTATTGGCACTATCATCCCATGGGTCCCAGTACGCCGTTTCGCCTAATTTGAAACAGAACGTGGTGTTTTGTGTTCCATGTTGCAATGACACGAGTTCTCACAAGGGGAACACCAAGTATGGTACCAATGGCTTTTGATGGGTCGCAGGTACGTTGTGAGGAAATTCCTCCAGACCATCAACGTAAAGGGATTTATTCCAATGGGCCTTGATTTCTAAGAAAATCGAGATCAAATGCGCAGCAAATTACCACGCGTAACGTGTCTACTTATACATGGAGGGTTACCGCGTGGTGTAATCGGTAAGGTGCTAGGTTCCCATGCAGGAGGCCTGGATTCGATACCTAGAGACAGAACAAATTTTAAAAATTGTAATTGTTATATTTAAAAAAATTGAAAAAATAATTAAGCAAAGGGAAAGATATAAAGAAAGAAAAACAAAAATAATGAAAACAGCGAGAATATCCGTTCGCTGGCAATGATTTTAAGCTCCATTTTGGACGAGCTGCTGCAAGAGCGACTGCTCTTTCTTTGTACCACAAAGGAATGTAATCTTTCGCCACTGGCATGAAATCCTCGGCAACACACTCATCGTCATCTTCCTGTACACCCTTGCTCTGCAATGTAAAGTATTGTGGAATTGCCACTTGCAATTTGAAAAACCAAAACAAATGCGTCAATACAATAAAAACAATACTTACCGATGTATACTCGTGGTGTTCATCTATCTCGTCGACTCCTATGAGTTCCTCAACGTGAACTACTTGTCTGTCTGCCAATATGTGAAGTATTTCCATTGCAAGGGACGTTCCGGATATCATGCTTGGCGGTGTGTCTGTGAGCAGGTCCAATTGCGAAGCAAACATTCGTATTTTATGGCGTTAGTGAGTTCACCTTTCGACTGCTCATCACATACATCCATTTTCGAAGAGGTTTCGTGTGATGGGCCTGCTTCTATCATACTGGAGATGTGGAGACCAAAGATCGGGGACCTTGGTGGCGGATGATCCCACAGGAAGCACTCCCATCTGGCTATGAGGAGGACTGGATGAAGTGGAAGTTCCTCAATAGACTGCGGACCAACGTAGCAAGATCCGAAGTCAACATGAGAAGGTGGGGCCTCTCTGATGCATCTGTCAAGTGCGAGTGTGGAAAAGAACAAACCACGGAGCATCTAATACAGTGTGAGCTTTGTCCAGCCTGCTGTACCATGCAGGACCTGACTGGTGCTACACGTGATGCATGTGATGTAGCCAGATTTTGGGCTAGCATAGTTTAATGTTTAATCTTGGGGAAAAGACCTTTTGAACTGTTACCACTGTTACTCGTAAATATGTGTACTATTAATGGCTAATTTGTATTTATATTCATTCATCTTCATTTTTGTTTTTGTGTTTCATGTTATTTGTACAAGATGCTTCTGACACGAATAAATAAATTTCATATATATATTCACGAGGTAAAGAAGCATGTTCGGAACATAATATGACATAATTAACAATTTATAACGATTTGCAGAAACAGTCAAATACCCTATTGTCAGCCTGTACATGGACCGTTGTGACTGACTAGCGGTCATTCTTCGTCAAGTTAGGCCGCTGTCACGTGGAGTGTCTTATACCGGCGGTCATAACGTTCAGAGCAGCTGTGGGGTTTCAGAGGGCTGGCGCGCCGTGTGACCGCCTCGCGTAATCCTGCCCGGCACGTGAAGGAGCGAGGGCAGGCTAGGGTATCGTTGATTAGGGGCGGGGGCACACGCGGCGGCCACGCGCCGCGGCACGTGCCACAGCTGCGCGGCCACGTGTACGCCGCACGTGCGGAGACATCCGCGGGCGGTCGCGACCAAGGGGGGGGGGGGGGGGGGCGTTGTCGCGCTGGGGAGGCGCCGCAGCCAGCCAGGTGAAGAAGCCCCGCAGGCAGCAGGGGGCAGGCCAATCAATACCGGCTCTGGGTGCCGAGGAACAATGTCGCCAACATCCTACCACATCGCGTCCATTTTGTTTTTATTAATTTTTTATTTAGGGTCGAGAACAAAATACTCCAAGAGTCACATTAAAGATCGTATTATTTATTTATGACACGACTAGTTTCGGGCTTGTGCCCATCTTCAGGTACTTAAAACATTCTGAATGTCTTAAAAATATTCAGAACGTTTTAAGCACCTGAAAGTGGGCGTTTGTTATGGTCTTCAGTCCGGAGACTGGTTTGATGCAGCTCTCCACCCTACTCCATCCTGAGCAAGCCTTTTCATCTCCTCATAAGAACGGCAACCCACATCTACTTGAATCTGCTCACTTTACGCGTCTCTTGGTCTCCCTCTGCGATTTTTACCCCACACACTTCCCTCCAATGCTAAATTTACGATTCCTCGATGTCTAAGAATGTGTCCTACCAAGCGATCCCTTCTTTTAGTCAGGGTATGACAAAACGTCGTTTTCTCACCAATTCTATTCAGTACCTCTTCATTAGTTATGCGATCTACCCACCTAATCTTCAGTATTCATCTGCAGCACCACATTTCAAAAGCCTCTATTCTCTTTCTGTCTGCACTGCGTATCGTCCATGTTTCACTCCCGTACAAGGAAACACTCCACACAAATGCCTTCAGAAAAGACTTCCTTACACTTAAATTAATATTCGATATTATCAAATTTCTCTTTTTCAAAAACGCTTTTCTTCCCATTGCCATTCTGCATTTTATATCCTCTGTACTGCGACCATCGCATGTTATTTTACTACCCAAGTAACAAAACTCATCTACCACCTTCATTGTTTCGTTACCTAAGCTAATTCCTTCAGCATCCCCTGATTTTCTAAGACCGCATTCCATTATTTTTGTTTTGCTCTTGTTAATGTTCATTTTATACGCTCTCTTAAACACGCTGTCCATTCCATTCAACTGCTCTTCCAGGTCCTTTGCTGTCTCTGACAGAATTAAAATGTCATCAGCAAAACGAAATGTTTTTATTTCTTCCCCATGAACTTTATTCCTTTTCCAAATTTTTCTTTGCTTTCCTTCACCGCCTGCTCGATGTACAAATTGAATAACATCGGAGAAAGGCTACAACCCTGTCTTACTCCCTTCCCAACTGATGCTTCCCTTTCATGCCCTACAAAAATGGGCACAAGTCCGAAACTGGTCGTGTCATAAATAAATAATACGATCTGTAATGTAACCTCAGCACTGTATTAGGAACAGTCGCGGAGTTGAAACACATCCATCATGGATAAAACACCTTTTTTTTTTTTTTTTTTTTTTTTTTTTTTTTTTTTTTTTTTTGCCACTCAAGGACCACGATGTTCTGAACTCTTTTCAGGTTTCTTTTACGACTTGATTTCCAGTGAGTGTGTCTCTCTTCTTACTTTCGTCTTTTTACTGACGGGACGTGCTGATACTGGCGTCAGGGGGAATTTTCGTATCTTTCACGAAGAATCCGAATTATCGTCGTTCTTGTTCTGCGTGGTCTTTTCTCACCTGATGAGTTCGAGTAGTTTCGTTTATATTTCTGAATCGATTTGATGGGTGAGCCTTTGATGAGTCATCTCCTCAAGATGGCAACGGAATAGCGTAACTGCCTTTCCAACAGTAACGATATATATATGGTGTTTCGCTAAGTGTGTTTGCCTCTGTAACTTATAAAATAATAGGTGACGGGAAATTTTAATGCGGTAGGTCAACACAAGAAATGTTACACTTTCTGCGGAGCTATGAACAAAGTTTATTGTATCATTTTCCAAAGAGTTACAGCACAAAGATATAATTTTTTAAATGGAACAATAGTTTTTTTCTATCGTGCATTGGATTCGTTGAAATCAGCGCGTCCAAATCAATTTAAACTACATTCCTATCACTGTTCGTTTGGGAGCTACAACCCTTCAAAGTTTAGGGGGCGGTGGCTACGACAGCGTATCTGACTGGCTGGTGGTCATGAGACAGTGGGCCGTGCCCCAGGGGATAGCCACTCGGCCAGTCAACTACGCTATCGCAGCCTCCGCCCCCGGAACTTTGAAGGGTTGTAGCTCCCAAACTAACAGTGATAGGAATGTAGTTTATATTGATTTGGACGCAGCTACTTTAAACGAATCCAATACACGATCGAAAAAACTATTGTTCCATTTAAATAATTATATCTTTGTGGTGTAGCTCTTTGGAAAATGATACAATAAACTATGTTCATAGCTCCGCAGAAAGTGTAAAATTTCTTGTGTTGACCTACCGCATTAAAATTTCCCGTCACCTATTATTTCATAAGTTACAGAGGCAAACACACTTAGTGAAACACCCTGTATATATAAACCTCTATATTGTCTTTTTCTGTGTCCGTCACTTTCCCTCATTGGTCTTCATATTTTCCTTAGGATTTTTCTGTCCTTAGATTGTAGTTTCTTTAGTGGTCCTTTTTTCACTTCATCAGGCTTTAGATAAGTGTATGGCAGAATGTAGAGGTGCTCCTCACGGGAGGGGGGGGGGGTTCAAGACGCAAACTGCTTCGTTGAAATTTCTGGAGGGGTGGGGGGGGGGGGGAATTAGTACTTTTGGCCAGCCTGGGAGGTGGGGGATTTACAAAACTATTTACAAATTGTGAAATGAAAGTTATTTTTTTATTTCAATATTAAATGGCAAAACAGGACCTAACATCTCAGGTGTCGGGGAGGGGGGGGGGGTTGATCGTAGTTTGAGGGGGGGGGGGGTGAGTCATTGGACACATCTGGCGGAAGGTCTTACCACCGTACTGTAGTAACAAAGCTTGACGTTTACTGATAGACATTTTCACTTGCAAAGATCCTTGCATATGTGGTATGAAGTTTCTATTTATGACATCTATTTTATAGGGCAATTGTTTCAGATATTGTCCAAGATATTTTCCCTCTCTTGTCTGTTTAATTTGTTCTCTTTTATTATGGTTAGGGGTGCCTTATGTGTTGCTTTTAAATTGCGTTTTGTTAAAAAAGATTTCAAATATCTATAAACCAAAGGGACAAAACTGATGAGGTCATCGGTCCCTAAACTTACGAATTACTTACGCTTGGGACCACACACACGCGCACACACACGCACACATACACACACACACACACACATATACATGCTCGAGGGACAACTCGAACCTCCGACGCGAGCGACCACGCAAGTCGTGGCCTTAGACCACAAGACCACTCCCGCGCGGCGGCGTTTCGTTGAATCTTCTATTTATTGAAGTTTTTTTTCTTTGCGTTACGCTTTAGCTCTGTCAAGTGTATTGCGCATTCTGACACGTTTTAAAGATTATGGCCCACATCATCTGCAAAGCTAAGTCATTGAAAGTTAAGGTTTGCACTCTTATAACCATTGCTGATACCAGAGTCTGAATGTAAACATGCTGAGTAAATTTTGATATTTTTTTCCAAAACACAGTTGAACATTGAAGGTGAAGTAAGTTCGCCTTCTCCTACGACGCTTTCGATTTCGAAGCCTGGCGGATCGCACCTGAATTTTACATTGGATGTTCTGTTTTTCAAAGGAATAGCGATGAAATTTATTGTTTCGTGTTCTAGACCGAATTATTTCTCTGTAAACACAGTCATCAGCTTCTTAAAAACTACGAAGACCACAACAAAGGTTCTTTGATGTAGTTAGTTACTGCTTTGAAATTGTGACTTCTTCTCAGGAGATGATCTTGCTATCCTAAAAGTGGCTTGATGTTGGACAAATTGCTTGTCTAGAACTGTTCCTGCTCTTTTCGGCAAAACCCTGATTAATATTTTGTACGGGACTGACCGACCTCTGTAATTGTTCCGGTCACTTTCGTCGCCTTTTTTTTTTTGGGTAACGTGTGGGTAATAGTAGGCACTCTCTTGCCCATATATTTTCATTGATTGTTTTGTACACACAATACTGAATTCAAATCTGCAAATTTTCACAATTCAGTTATTATTACATCATCACCTGCAGCTTTATTATTTTTTAAGTCTTTTATATTTTTTCATAATTTTTCTGTGGTTGGAGATGAATTCTTCAGACGAAGAACGTTTGGGTTAAAATCAAGCCTTTCATCCGGTTTGTCGGATTTGAGAAATTTATTAAACAAGTCATTAGTTGTACATTTTTCCTTTTTTTAAATACCCGTTCCCATCAAGGCATCTGATGTGCAGGGTTGGAGCTTAGTATTTAGTCCTCTCTGTTTCGAATGCTTACTAGGAATTTCCCGTCTGTTTGACATGTAGTATGGTGAAATTTCTTTTAATGGATTTCAGTATTTTGGATGCCGTTCCTCTACATTGCAAAAATTCTCCACGTTTATTAAGGAATAATAATAATACTCTGTGTGTGTGTGTGTGTGTGTGTGTTGTTATGCAGTCCTCCAGGCTACCGTGTCTCGTGCAAACATCTTCATCCCCGAATAAGAATGGCAACCTACATCATTCTGAACCTGCTTACTGTATTCGTTCCTCGGTCTCCCTCCTCGATTTTTACCACACACACTTCTTTCTAATGCTGAGTTGACGGTTCCTTGATGTCTCAGAATGGGTCCCACCAACCTATCCCTTCTCTTAGTCAAGATATGCCAAAACCTCTGTCTCTCAAGGCACCTCCTCGTTAGTTAAGTGAACTACTCATCTAATCTTAATCATTCGTCTGTAGCACCACATTCCAAAAGCTTCTAACCATCTTTTTGTCTGAACCCCTGGTCGTTCACGTTTCACTGCCATAAAATGTTACGCTCCAGACAAATGCTTTTAGAAAGGGCTACCTAACATTTCAATTAATATTAGATGTTGAAATATTTCGCTTCTTTCCATAGCCTTCCTTTACTTCGGCCATTAGAAAGTTATTTTGCTACCCAAATAACAAAAAATATTTATATCGTCTCATTACCTACTCTAATTTCTTCAGTATCGCCAGATTTTCTTACACTACAATCCATTACGCATGTTTTACTCTTGTTAATGTTAATCGTATACACTTCTTTCAAGACAATGTCCATTCCGTTCAATTTCTGGTCCAGGTCCTTTGCTGTCTCTAACAGAATTACTATGTCATTGGCAAATTGAAATTTTTTATTTCTTCTCGCTGAACTTGAATTCCTTCTCTAAATATCTCCTTGCATTCATTCACAGCTTGCTCAATGTACAGATTGAATGAGATTGGAGAAAGACTATAACCCTCCCTACCCCATCACTGAATCCCTTACAAAGCCCTTCGACTCTAATAACTCTTTTGTATAAACTGAATATAACTCTTCTCTCCCTACATTTTACCCAACTACCTTCAGAATTTGAAAAAGTGTATTACAGTCAACATTGTCAAAAGCTTTCTCCAGATGCATAAAAGCGAAAGATGCAGGCAGGTTTGCCTTTCCTTAACCTATCTTCTAAGATAAGTAGTAATGTATTACCTCGCGTTTTCCCACATTTCTCCTAAAACCAAACTGATCACCCGCAAGGTCGGATTCCACCAGTTCCAGTATTCATTTGTAACTAATTCGTGTGCCGGCCGCGGTGGCCGAGGGGACTGAGGCGCTTCAGTCACGGTCTGCACCGCCACTACGGTCGGGGGTTCGAATCCCCCCTCGGGCATGGATATTTGTGCCGTCCTTAGTATAAGGTAGTTGATAAGTAGTTTGTAAGTTTAGGGACTGATGACCCCGTAGTTAAGTCCAATAAGCTTAACAAACATTTGAACATTTGAACGAATTCGTGATAGTATTTTGCAACCATGACTTATTTAACTGACAGTTCTGTAGTTTTTAGACTTGTCTGTGCTTGTTTTCTTTGGAATTGGCAGATTAATGTTCTTCTTGATGTCGGAGGTTATTTCTCCTGTCTCATACATCTTGAATGCGAGGTGGAACAATTTCTCCATGACTGGCTCTACTAACAATATCAGCAGTTTAGACGGAATATCATTTACTCCAGGGGCCTTGTTTCGAGTCAGATCTTTCAGCGCTCTGTATGTAAAATTCTCCTCGCAGTATTGGATCTCCTATCTCATCTTCCTCTACTTCGTCTTCCATCTCTAGAATACTGCCTTCTATTCCGCTCTCTCTTCTTTGCATAGTACTGGTTTTCCACCTGAGCTCATGACATTCATGCAGCTGTTTTTCTTGTCTCCAAATATGTCTTATTTTCGTGTAGTTGGAACTCCCTCTACTCTAGTTATACATTCTTCAACGGCCTTACATGTTTCCTTAAGCTACTCCAGTTTAGCCAGTCTAGACTTCCTATCAATCCATCCATCTGTACTCTCTTTTGCATGCTACACATGCTGGATTTTATATTTCCTTCTTTCCTCGATTACCTTATCTCCTGTGTTATACAGGGATTTCTATTAGGCCTTGTCCTTTTGCCTATACGATCATCTGCGGCCTTCGCTAGTCTATCTCTCAAAGCTATCCATTCTTCTTCAGCTGTATTACTGCCCCCAGTTTCGGTCAATCTTTGCCTATATCCTTCCTGTGAGACAACCTCTGGTTCCTTTCATTTGTCCAGGTTCTTTCTCTTGAATTTTTTGCCTTTTGGCAGACTCTCACAGTTTAATCTACAGAACATAACCATTGAGTTAAGGTATATATCTGCTCCTGGATATGTCTTATACTGCTTTGTAAACTTATGTCTTACTTTTATAAAGTCAGTCTTGTACCATCCAGTGTCACCTGGTCTCTTCTACGTATACAATATTCTTTCACGATGATTAAATCAAAATTCTACCAGGTATCTCTTTCATTCCTTTTACCCACTCCATATTCACCTACATTTCTTTCTCTTCCCTTACCTAACCTGAAATCCCGTTCATCCTGCGAGCCGGCCGCGGTGGCCGAGGGGACTGAGGCGCGTCAGTTTCGGTCTGCACGGCCACTACGGTCGGGGGTTCGAATCCCCCTTCGGGCATGGATATTTGTGCCGTCCTTAGTATTAGGTAGATCATAAGTAGTTTGTAAGTTTAGGGACTGATGACCCCGTAGTTAAGTCCCATAAGCTCTACAAACATTTGAACATTTTGAACATCCTGCGACCGAACTTCACTATCCCCACCATATCTGACTTCAATCTGTCCATTTCTCTTATCAAATTTTCCAATTTACTTACACTATTATAGAACATTCCACGCTCCGATCCGTAGAACGCCAGTTCTGTTTTTCATGATGACGACATGCTCCTGAGTAGTCCCCGCCCAGAGATCCGAATGGAGGACTGTTTTACTTGCGGAATATTTTATCCGAGAAGATGCCATCACTAGATATTCATAGAGAGAAATGTACCAACTGCAGTTTCCCTCTGATTTCAGGCGCTCGCAGTAACTGCATGGAAAAGCGACCTTAGTTGACGCTAGAAAGCCAGCTCAGTCAATCATCCAGACTGTTGCCCCTGTAACTACTGAAAAGGCTGCTGTCCCTCTTCAGGAACCACACGTTTGTCTGGCCTCTCCACAGACACCCCTTCCGCAGCGGTGACACCTATCGTTGATGGATGCAAGGCACCCCACCTCGGCAGTGTTGTGGTTCATGGGATGGGGGACGGGGCAGAATAGTAAAATAATAATAATAATAACAATTTCTTGTCGCTTAGTGTGTCGGTCGCGGTGGCCAAGGGGACTGAGGCGCTCCAGTCACGGTCTGCACGGCCACTACGGTCGGGGGTTCGAATCCCCCCTCGGGCATGGATATTTGTGCCGTCCTTAGTCTTAGTTAGTTGGTAAGTAGTTTGTAAGTTTAGGGACTGATGACCCCGTAGTTAAGTCCCATAAGCTATACAAACATTTGAACATTTTTGTCCCGGTGCAAGTCTTTCAAGTGGATCCTACTTCGGGACTTATATGTCCGTACCCTTCCAAAGTCATCCAACCTACAATTTCACGTAAAATGCTTACCACGTGCCGTTTTCATCGACGGCAGATATAGTTGAGAGGTGAAGAGCAGGTTAAAATGCGGACTAGTGACAGTTTATTTATTATTGTTGTTGTTGTGGTTTTCAAACCCAAGGCTAGTTCGATGCAGCTCACTGCCCTACTCAATCCTGAGAAAGCGTCTTCATCTCCTCATAAGAAGGGCACCTTACAGCCATTTGAATCTGCTTATTGCATTCATCTCTCGGTCTTCCTCTACGATTTTTACCCCACATATTCCCTCCAATGCTATATTCACGAGTCGTCGATGACTAAGAATGTGTCCTATCAATCGATCCCTTCTTTAAGTCAAGGTTGTCAGAAATTATCCCCAATCCTGATCAGTACCTCCTCATTAGTTACGCGATCCACCCACCTAATCTTCAGCAATCTTCTGTAACACCCCATTTCAAAAGCATCTATCCTCTTCCTGTCCACCGAGCGAGGTGGCGCAGTGGTAACACACTGGACTCGTATTCGGAAGGATGGTGGTTCAAATCCACCTCCGGCCATCGAGATTTAGGTTTTCTGTGATTTCCCTAAATCACTCCAGGCAAATGTCGGGATGGTTCCTTTCAAAGGGCACGGCCGATTTCCTTCCCCATCCTTACCCAAAAATCCGAGCGTAAACTCCGTCTCTAAAGATCATGCTGTCGATGGGACGTTAAACCCTAACATTCCTTCCTTCCTTCTTCCTGTCCGCACTGTTTACCGTCCACGTTTTACTCCGCCGGCCGCGGTGGCCGAGGAGACTGAGGCGCTCCAGTCACGGTCTGCACGGCCACTACGGTTGGGGGTTCGAATCCCCCCTCGGGCATGGATATTTGTGCCGTCCTAGTTCATAAGTAGTTTGTAAGCTTAGGGACTGATGACCCCGTAGTTAAGTCCCATAGACTATACAAACATTTGAACATTTGTTTTACTCCCTTACAAGGCAACACTCCACACAAATGTCTTCAGAAAGGACTTTCTTACGTTTACATTAATATTCGATTTAAACAAATTTCTCTTTTGCAAAAACGCCTTTTTTCCCGTTGCCATTCTGCATTTTATATCCACTGTACTGCGACCATCGTGTGTTAATGTAATGCCCAAGTCACAAAACTCATCTACCTCCTTTATTGTTTCGTTACCTAATCTAATTCCTTAAGCATTACCTGATTTCTCTTAGACTGTACTCCATTACCTTTGTTTTGCTCTTATTAATGTTCATCTTATATGCACCTTTAAATACACTGTCCATTCCGTTCAACTGCTCTTCCAGGTCCTTTGCTATCTCTAACAGAATTGTAATGTCATTGGCAAAACGCAATGTTTTTATTTCTTCACGCTCAACTTTAATTCATTATCCAAATTTCTCCTTGCTTTCCTTTATACCTTGCTCAATGTACAAAATGAGTAACAATGGAGAAAGACTACAACCCTGTCTTACTCCCTTCCCAACCTCTGCATCCCTTTCATGCCCGTAGACTCTAATAACTGTTGTCTGGTTTTTGTACAAGTTGTACACTACTACTGCTATTTCTCTTGTATTTTTATCCTCTTGCTCATAACTGACTAACCTGAAAATTAATTCAGCATTATTAGACTGAGTCTTTACTCATTCAGTCAGTACAAAGAATTTGATAAGATGTAGCAGAAGACTATAGATTAGATTATTAGACAACATTTCAAATATTATAATTTACAAAATCTAAATTTATAAACAATATAGACTCTACAGGACTCAAGTTGATGTCGTTTGCTTAGATATGTCATTAATGCATAAAATTATACACGACAAACATCAAAATAAATGGTCAAGAGGTAGAAGAATAATTAAAAGAGGAAAGAGCACGGGACATGACGGCACACCAGTTTAATTCTACACAGATTATATGAGAAAAACTTCTTCTTCTACATCTATATCTCCATAGATTGCAAATCACATTTAAGTGCCTGGCAGAGGGTTCATTAACCACTTTCATAACCCCTCTCTACCGTTTCATTCTCTAATAGCGCGCGGGAAGAAAGAACATTTAATCGTTCCGTTTGCGATCTGATTACTCTTATTTTACTGGGATGGTAATGTCTCCTTGTGTAGGTGGGAGCTAGCAAAATAATTTCACATACAGAAGTAAAAGTAGATGATTGAAATTTCGCAAATAGATCTCGCCGCAACGAATAACGACGTTCTTTTAATTATTTCCACCTCAAATCGTGCAACATTTCCGTGACGGTTTCCCCCCTAAAACGCGATAAAACAAAACGAGCTGCTCTTCTCTGGACCTTCTCAATGTCTTCCGTCAGTCCCACCTGGTGAGGATCCCACACTGGGCAACAGTACTCCAGGAGAGGACGCACAAGTGTAATGTAGGCAGTCTCTTTGGTAGAGGGTGCATCTTCTAAGCGTTCTGCCAATGATACGTAACCTTTGGTTCGCCTTCCCCACAACGTTTTCTATGTGTCCTCTCCAGTCTAAGTTGTTCGTAATTGTAACTCCTAGGTATTTGATAGAATTTACGACCTTAAGGTTTGACTGATTTATCGTGTAATTGAAGTTCAGCGAATTTCTTTTAGTGGTCATGTGTATTACTTCACACTTTTCTTTATTTAGTGTTAGTTGCCAATTTTCGCACCTTGCAGAAATTTTGTCTAAATCGCTTTGCAGTTGCTTTTGATCCTCTGTTGACTTCACTAACCGATAAACGACATCATCCGCGAACAGTCTAAGAGAGCTATTCAGATTTGTCTCCTAAATCGTTTATAAACACAAGGAAGAGTAGGGGACCTATAACGCTTCCATGGGGAACGCCAGATATCACTTCTGTTTTACTCGATGACATACCGTCAATTACTAAGTACTGTGTCCTCTCTGATAGGAAATCGTGAATCCAATCGCACACTTGGTGCGATATTCCATAAGCACGCAATATCTTTAGAAGCCGAGTGTGAGGTAGTGTCAAAAACCTTCCGGAATTGCAGAAATATGGAATCAATTTCAGATCCCTTATCGATGGCACTTATCACTTCATGTGAATAAAGGGCAAGCTGTGTTTCGCAAGAGCGATACTTTCTGAATCCATGTTGACTATTGGTTAATAGGTCCTTCTCTTCGAGGTGGTTCATAATGTTCGAACAATGTTCCAAAATCCTACTGCAAATCGACGTCAATGAGATGAGCCTGTAATTTTGGGGATCACTCCTATTGCCTTTCTCGAATATTGGAGTGACCTGGGCAACTTTTCAGTCTTTGGATACAGATCTTTCGCTGAGTTATCAGTTGTATATGATAGCTAAGTATGGAGCTTTTGCATCCGCATACTCTGAGAGGAATCTAGTTGGTATACAATCTGGCCCGGAAGATTTGTTTAGTGACGTAAGTTGTTTTACTGCTCCAGGGACATCTACTTCTAAATTTCGCATGCTGGCAGCTGTTCGTGGTTCGAATTCTCGAGTGTTCACTTCTGTTGTGACCTCGTCGCCTTTTGTGTATCATACTTGTCCAGTCTAGTTATCAGTAAAGCAGAATTCGAGGTCAACTGTAACAACTATTCAGATTAATAACACAAGTTTTATTGACTGACAATTTATAATACTCAAGAACATAAGCCTGTTTCTTCTCTCTTCTTGCTTCTCGTGGCGTCGTCTGCACTGAGACCTAGTTACTGCTAAGTTCGTAGCCGCGTTCTTAGTACTGTCCTATTTCCGATTTCGTAGATTACTAGTAACTGCCTGAGTTCTGAATAGTAACTGATAGCCGTTTGGCAGTAAGGCTCTCGGCATTTAAATTCAGTGTGCGTCATATCCACGGAACCGAAAATATCCTCGCGGAAACCCTCAATCGGATGTTCGAGAAGGGAGAAGCTGCAACTGAGGTTAAACTAGGGACCCAAGAAGAGCCAGGCGGGTGCGGTTCTAGGCGAGGTTCCTGAACTGTTCACAAGCTTAGAGGGAGAACAGCAGCGTGACCCTGAGCTAGGGCAAATTTGGAAACGGCTGGCGGCAGGGGACGAGCTACCTAACTATCAATTGCGTAAGGGTATTTTATGTTTCCGAACAAAGGGGTATAATAGGTTTAAGATTTGCGTACCTAAGTTCTTGTTCCGGCGATACTGAGATATTTTCATTCCACCATGGCTGGAGGACATCTTGGAATGTATAAAACTATTAATAAAATTAAGGAAAAATTGACGTGGCCGTCCATGTACCGCGATGTTAGGAAGTGGGTAGGTGAATGCAGTGATTGCAAAATGGCCAAGCAAATCCTAACACGCGTCAAGATTTTCTCCACTCCACTCGGGCAGAAAACACTATGGAAAGGAATTTTTTTTCGATTATGTTGCACCCTTCCCCGCTCCCAGGCCGGATATATATACTTATTTGTGGCTGTGGATGCCTTCACACGTTTTGTATGGTTGTTCGCCAGTTCAAATGTCCATATGTTTGTATAGCTTATGGGACGTAACTACGGGGTCATCAATCCCTAAACTTACAAACTACTTAGGAACTAGCTAACACTAAGGACGGCAAAAATATCCATGCCCGAAGGGGTATTCGAACCCCCGACCGTAGTGGCCTTGCAGACCGTGACTGGAGCGCCTCAGTCCCTTCGGCCACCGCGGCCGGCTTGTTCGCCAGTACGGGAGTCACGGCAAAACACAGTATTAGTCATCTTAAAAGAATTTTTTCGTGGTTTGGTCCTCCGAAAGCGCTAGTCGGCGATAATGCTTCGGGGTTTGTGTCTCAGGAATTTCGGAGGTTTTGTTTACAGCATCGGGTCCGAGCAATCAAAACTACGCCTTATCATCCCCAGCCTTCATTCGATGAGCGATTTAATCGTAACTTAAAGTCAGCCGTCATTATTTACCACCAAATCAGCAGGACTAAATGGGATGGATCACTACCGTGGTTCAACATTGCTTTTAATACGGCACGCCATGAGTCACACCGAAGTACTCCCGCGGCCTTGTTGTTGGCCTATCCCATTAATACGCCCTTATCCAATTTGTGGTCCATTTCTGCCCTATTGCCAGAGGAGATCTCAGGAGACACCGTCAGAGAAAGCTGGGGGAGAGCACGAGCAAATATCGAGCGTGCACACAGACGGGAGTCGGCACGGTATAATCAGGGTCGTCGTCCGCTACAGGTTCGGCAAGGGGATCGTCTGTTCGTTAGATGTGTGCCAAGGAAAGGAGCAGGTCGCCAACTGGGGGCTAAATTCGAACGCCGTTTCGAGGGTCCCTACTAAGTATTGGAGCTTCTGACCCCTGTTACATACCGGATCAGGCCTTGTGACTCTGGGCAAGAAAGGAAGGTTCATGTTTCACAGGTAAAATTGTGTAAAACTAGGTCTTAAGAAGTTTATTTTCCCCGCGGGGGAGATTGAGCCGGATCGATGATCTCCATCAGAGATCGGCGAGTTTCGACCGACCCATTATCTTTGGCAGAGAGCCTAGTGAGACAAATGGAAGGGTCTCCGAATGGCGTGGCTAGTAGGTGTGTGCTGGAGACGAGAGGGATGCTACGCGCGGTATGGGCAGTAAATTGGATGTTGACGTCACGTCGCTGTCTGGGAAGTAGTCAGTGTCGGCTGCGCTGCGCGACGTGTTGGTTGCAGCCATACCGAGCAGTGGAAGACTGGCCGAGCTGCCTTGATGTGTTCCAAAGGCTGTGGCGATGACTGTCGGTGTGAGATGCACACATTAAGTTTGAACTAGCTACCAACAAGTCTTCCAAGACAGCGGAATCAGCACTTTATGCTACGGTGAGACAGTGCTATTGTGAGTTTCACAGTTTAATTGTGCGTTTAGCCTGACTTGGGATTTTTCTGCTTGATCAACGGTCTCGTTTGATAGCGATGTAATTGAATTGTCTCGTCGCCGTTGTTGAACAAAGTGATGGCTTAATCCCTCCTCCTGCGGATCAAGTTGTTGTAGTGTTGCTCTCATGCTGTCTACATCTACTCGCAACTCGTGGTTAGCGAACAAGCTGCTGTTACTAACGTGGTGATGTCTGAAGGCCATGGAAAACGACGCGAAGTAGTGGCATGTATTAAAGTTAAATCTTCTGGAAGTGTGGGGCCTGCTACAAGACAGTTAGCTCGAATATGAAAAATGTTTTGAAGATTTATTGTTTTATTTCTTGGATGTATTATTTAAGGTTTAATCAAAGATTCACATATTAAACACCAGCCCTTAAGGTATAAGGTTTATATTAACTGCATTTTTTAAGGTCGCCCTTCATGGTTGCTGTTTTTTTAGAATTGCAAGAATATTTTAAGAGAGACCATCAGGGTTGTTGGTTGTTTAAATGATTAGGTGTTGAATTATTAACTTGACCTCAAAATTTGCCCTTATGGCGTTGGATTGTTTAAATTTTTTTATTAATTTAATCTGCAAATTCTATTTTATTATCCGTTTATTGCAGACTAAATAAATTCTCTGTTAACTGTCCATCAATTATGTGCGAGTGAATATAAACCTTGATCCTTTGGTTACGTGGGGCCGGGTGCAAGATCTGTCCCACGCTACAATCAGTAAAGGTACTGGAGCAGGATTCGAGGTCAACTGTAACAACTATTCAGATTAATAACACAAGTTTTATTGACTAAAAGTTTATAATACTCAAGAACATATGTCTGTTTCTTCTCTCTTCTTGTCTCTCTTGGTGTTGTCCGTATGACACTAGCTGCGCTGAGACCTAGTTACTGCTAAGTTTGTAGCCGCGTTCTGACAGTACTGTCCTATTTCGGACTTCGTATCTGACTAGTAACCGTCTCTAATGACCAAGTTGTCGACGGGACGATAAACACTAAGCTTCCTTCCTTTCCTTCTGACTAGTAACTGCACGAGTTTTGAATAGTAACTGCCTAATTCTGAATAGTAACTGACGGGGTGTCCAGACGTATGTCGGCCTAGATACAGCCGCTTGTAGAGGGCGCCCATCTTCGGTCACTCCCTCCAGGATGCGCGGCGCCTGCTTGCTATTTATTGGCTTTCGGTCGATCGCTGCCTTCTCCACGATCGTTCTCTTACGTCTGGCGTGTGGCGCTGACTTCACGCCACAACAACTTCGTCTTCTTTGGTGAACGAATTTCGGAAAGCTGTGTTTGGCAATCCTGCTTTAGCAGTACTGTCATTGGTAGTATTACCATTCCTATCGCGTAGTGAAGGTATTGTTTGTGTTTTGCCTTAGTGTATTTCACATATGACCAGAATTTCTTTGGATTTTCTGCAAGATTACGAGACAGGATTTTGTTGTGGAAACAATTATAAGTTTCTCGCATTGAAGTCTGCGCTAGGTTGTGAGTTACTGTAAAAGATTGCCTGTCTTAAGGCTTCTGTGCCTTTTAAATTTTGCATGTGTTTTCTTTGCTTCTGCAATAGTGATCTGACCTGTTTTGTGTACCACGGGGGTCACCCCCCTCTTTTATTAATTTATTTGGTATAAATCTCTCGATTGCTACTGATATTATGTCTTTGAAAGTAAGCCTCAACTGATCTGCACTCGCGCATTTTTAGTTTTGAAAGACTGGAGACTATCACTCACGAATGCGTGAAGAGAATTTTTATCTGCTCTTTTGAATAGATATATTTTTCGTTGATTTTTGGTGCATTTGGGAATTTCGATATTCAGTCTCGCTACTACAACTCTATGTTCGCTAATCCCTGTATCTGTTTTGATGCTCTTTACTAGCTCAGGATTATTTGTTGCTAAGAGATCAAGGGTATTTTCGCAACCATTTATTAATCTAGTGAGTTCATGAACTAACTGTTCGAAGTAGTTTTCAGAAAAAGCATTCAGAACTAGTTCGGACGATGTTTTATATTTGCCGCCGGTTTTGAATACGTATTCATGCCAACATATCGAGGGTAAATTAAAGTCGCCACTGATTATAACAGTAAGCTTCGGGTACCTGTTGTTAATGTGATTCAAGCTTCCTTTGAACATTTCCCCAATTGCATCCTCTGAGTCAGGGGCCGAGATAAAGATCAAAGTATTAATTTCTTCCGGTTGTCAGGTATAACCTCTACCCATACGAACTCACAGGAAGTATCTGCCTCAATTTCGCTGCAGGATAAACCGTTTGTAACAGCAATAAATATGCCACCCCCTTTTTTAATTATTCTGTCCTTTCTGACGACATTTGGCCCTTTGTAAAAATTTCGGACGAACTTATCTCTAGCCTCAGCCAGCTTTCAGAACCTATAACGATTTGTGCCTCAGTACTTCCTGTCAGCGCTTGGACTTCGGTAACTTTCCCAACACATCTACAACTGTTACACCAATGGCTCCTAGATCTGCATTCTTCCTGTGTCTGACCTGTACCCTTTGAGAATGAAACCCGTTTTGCGTGTTCCCGAGGCCCCCTAACCTACAAGAAAAACAGCCCAGTCCACGCCACACAGCCCCCGCTACCCGCGTAGCCGCTTCCTGAGTGTAGCGGACTTCCGACCTATTTAGCGGAACCCGGAATCTGCAGCCCACACGGTCGCAGAACCGTCTGAGCCTCTGATTCAGACCCTCAACTCGGTTCTGCACCAGAGGTCCGCAGTCAGTCCTGTCGACTATGCTGCAGATGGTGAGCTCTGCCTTCATCTTGCAAACCAGAGAGAATATCCTCCGATCCAAAGCGACACACATCGTTGGTCCCAACATGAGCTACCAACTGCAATTGGCTGCACCCTGTGCTCTTCATGGCATCCGGAAGGACCCGTTCCACATCTGGAATGACTCCCCCCAGTATGCACACAGAGTGCACACTGGACTTCTTCCCCTCCCTAGCAGCCATATCCCTAAGGGGCTCCATCACCCGCCTAACATCTGAGCTCCCAACTACTAACAAATGCCGCAGTGGAGTAGCCGAGCGGTCTAAGTCGCCTCGCTGCGGAGCGCGCGGTGGCTCGCCGTCGGAGGCTCGACTCCTCTCTAGGGCAAAGGTGTGTGTGTGTGTGTGTGTTGTCTTTAGGTTAGTTTACCTTAGTTTAAATACTGACTGATGACCACGCAGATTGGTCCGATATATTTACAACCATTTGAATATTTTTTTAAATTAACTAACAAACCCTCTGTGAGTGCCCGAATCTTTCAGCCAGAGGGGTGACTACAGAGGGCAAGTGACATAAGCTGCGTCAGGAACATCCTCTGTCACAGACAACGTCTCGAATCGGTTCGTAAGACTAACCGGGGAGGCCTCCACTTCGGTCCCCCGGGAAGTCTTACGCCGCCTGACACGCGCTGAGGAGACCTCCCAATCCACCACGAATTGGGGGGGCGACCTCCTCGCGGGCAGTGAGCGGGCTGGCCACAGCCGCAGGCCGATCGGAGGGCACAACAGACGCACAGGGCGTCTGCTGTACCCCCGCGAGCGGCCCACAACAGCGGCGCCCACCCACCGCAGTCTCAAGCGTTACCAGCGAAGCCAACGCCGCCTGAAGCTGCGAGCGAAGAGTCACCAACTCTGCCTCCATCCGTTCGCAGCAGTCACAGTTCCTAGCCATTATAAAAGCCTTTGTATGTTCCAAATAAGTACTATTGTGATTTAAACTGTGGGAGAATGCACTAAACTGTAACTTTGACACGAATGTAAGTATACGCACGAGGACTCAAAATTTTGATAAACAGTGACGTTCGAAAAATATATACCAAACACTAAACTGTTGATTATCGGAAAATCTGAAAAATATATACGAGGGCTAATAAATCAAAATATCAACACTGATCTGTCAACTAAACGCGATTCTGAATAAATAAACACGCCAGAACACGACAGTTTGATGAACTGTAAGAGAAAGCACAAACGAAATAAAAAAAAGTCGCTTCTAGAAGAACCCGATTAACTTACAGTGTAGAGCTGCTGCTGCGCGACAATTGTGTACTCGACGGCGGTCACTGAGCAACTGAGTGTTATAGATCTGTACAGAAGCGCAGATTCTCGTTTTCACGAAAGATCGTCGAACACAAGCGCAAAACTATAGACCAATATCTACGGCATCGGTCTGTCGCATGATTTTGCAACATGTTTTACATTTGCATATTATGACATTTCTGGAATTCACATGCGTCTTGAAGGAAATGTTCGTGGGGACCCAACTTGCTATATAGTTCACGAGCCACAGAAAACTATAGATACAGGCTGCAAACTAGAAGTCACGTTCCTTGATTTCCGGAAGGTGATCGATACGTTCCCGCCCTGTCAATCTAATGAAATACGAATGTACAGAATATAAACCAACTGAGTCAATCGAACGAAAATTTCTTGAAAACAGAAAAGAATGTGTCATTTTCAACCACGAGAAATGTAAATCTTAAACATGACTGCACTTCAGCAACGGTAGAATAGTATCAAACTATAAAAATTACAGCCAACCAGTTACATTAAACAAGTTTTATTAAATGTTGATTATGTTTCGGCAAAATTAATTTTTCTTCTTCCGAAGGTGTCGCACAAATTAAATTACATAAAAGTTGTTATAAAATAGAGCCAAATGCTCTAGTCAGAGGGCAGCTTTTACTTCATGTCAACAGTTAAAACGTAAAATTGTCAAAATTTAAAACTATTGAGCGATGAGACACGCAGGGCGACTCTAGGACCATCACTTTTCACAGTGTACGTCGATCGCCTGGTACACGACATGGAGCTCTTTACGGATGACGCTGTAGTACAGAGAAACAGCAATGCTGAATTGAAATATGGACAGATTTGTATCGTATAGACGCCTACTTACGTGCAGGGAGAGGAAATTGACCCTCAATGAAAACAAAATGTGATTGTTACGAATACATAGAAAAAAAAAACATTTATTTTGTCATTACACGATTGAAGAATAATTGAAAATAAATAAATTAATAAAAAGCAGATACTGCCATAAAATATCATGGAGCAGGTATACGGAGAGATCTGGAGTAAAATAACAACTTACAAGAGGTGGACAGAAATATAAGAACACCTAACATAGGCACAATATTTGTTTATGAATAAGGAGTTGGCCCATCGTTGGCTTTGAGAACAGCCCCTACTCTTCGAGGAACAAACTGTTAAACTGTCTTCATTGTCTCCAACAGCATGTTATCCACTCTCGTACGTAACATCCGCCATTTACTTTAACGATGTTAACGTGATAGTAATGGCGATTCTGCCGATGACAGCGCTACTAAAGCAGAGATACTAAACATAGCTTTTAGAAACTCGTTCACCAAAGAAGACGAAACCAATATTTCAGATTTCGAATTACGAACAGAGGCCGTAATGAGTAACGTAGAAGTAGATATCATCGGAGTAGTGCAGCAACTAAAATTACTTAACAAGAACAAGTCTTCTGGTCCGGATTGTATACCCATTAGATTTCTATCTGATTATGCTGAAGCGATAGCTCCTTACTTAACAGCCATATACAACCGCTCTCTCATAGAAGGATCTGTACCAAAAGATTGGAAAGTTGCCCAGGTCACACCTATATTCAAGAAAGGCAGTAGGAGTAACCCACTAAACTACAGGCCTATTTCATTGACATCAATTTGCAGCAGGATTTTGGAACATATCCTCTACTCAAATATTATGAATTATCCCAAACAGAACGATCTATTGACCCAAGGTCAAGGGATTTAGAAAATATCGTTCATGCTAAACACAACTAGCTCTTTATTCACACGAAGTGATGGGTGATATCGACAATGGTTCGCAAATCGATTCCGTATTTCTTGATTTCCGGAAGGCTTTTGACACCGTACCTCACAAACGGTTTTTAATCAAATTGCGTGGTTATGGTATATCGCCCCAAATTTGCGATTGGATAGGGGATTTCCTCCCAGAGAGAACACAGTTCGTAGTAATCGATGAAAACGTATCGACTGAAACAGAGGTGATATCGGGCGTTCCATAGGGTAGTGTTATTGGTCCTCTGCTGTTCCTTATTTACATAAACGATTTAGGGGGAAATCAAAGTATCTCTCTTAGGTTGTTTGCAGATGACGCCGTCATTTACGGTCTAGTAAAATCATCTGAAGATCAAAACCAACTGCAGAACGATCTGAATAAGATAGCACTATGGCGTAAAAATTGGCAATTGACTCTAAATAATGAGAAGTGTGAAGTCGCCCACGTGAGTACGAAAAGAAATCCGTTAAATTTTATTTACAAGATAAATCAATCAAAAGTGAAGGCCGTAAACTCCACTAAATACCTAGGAATTACTATTACTTCAGACTTAAATTGGAAAGAACACGTTGATAATGTCATGGGAAAGACGAACCAGAGACTGCGTTCTATTGGCAGAACCCTTAAAAGATGCAACAGAACTACAAAAGAAACTGCATACACTACGCTTGTCCGTCCATTTTTGGAGTATTGCTGCCCAGTGTGGGATCCGTATCAGGTGGGTTTGACGGAGGACATCGAAAGAGTCCAGAGAAGGCCAGCTCGTTTCGTATTGTCGCGATACAGGAGAGACAGGATCTGGTATGGAAATCATTACAACAACGGCGCTTATCGCTGAGGCATGGGATACTTACGAAACTCCAATCGCCGAAAATATATTGTTGACTCCCACTTACATAGGTAGAAATGATCACCAGAATGACATACGAAAAATCAGAGCTCGAACGGAGAGAGATTCAGGTGTTCTTTCTTCCCGCGCGCTTTTCGAGAATGGAAAGGGGGATAAACAGTATAATGGTGGTTCGATGAACCATCTGCCAGGCACTTAAATGTGATTTGCAGAGTATCCCATGTAGATGTACATGTAGTTGTAGAGACTTAAGAGATTTTTCTGTCCATGGGAGATATCTGATAATTTTCTGATTCTGTACCAACCACACCTATGTGTGGGCGTTACGTCATTTCGGAATATGACAGTGTTTGTTAGCAATATGTTAGTCGTACTAGGCAGTTTGTTGTCTAGAATGTTGAAACATTCATTCACAGTTACCCGATAACTGAGAGTAATGATACAACGATATAGATGCCGAAATCAGGAATGAACCTTCCCCATGCTTGACTGAAGGCAGTGGGCATTCCGCATCTTAAGCTTCTTTTGGGGTTTTCGGTGCATTAACTCGGTTCTTGGTAGATAGCAGTGTAAACGGCGATTCATCGCACCATACCACAAACAAGAGCGAAGGTTTTATGGTGGTGGCACCGCTTCCCTCACAGTTTTGGTCAGGCTACCGTTATTAACGGTTTATCAAATGCAGCCTTTTCATGAATGTCAGTCTCCAGCTCTTCTGTTCTTATCTAATCAGTATTAATGAAGTGAGTGTAAAGTTTTGCAATCTTTTTTGTCGTGTTAGGTTTATGTTGGCTGACGACGAGCGTTCTTCGTTATCGTCGGTCGTTATCAGTTAACTTCTGGTTTCACCTACTGTTCCTCTTCCCCAATTATGTTTACCTTGCTTTGAGTACACTGTAATTGTTGAGGATACTACTGGTAGTGATACATTAAACACTGCAGCCGTTTTCGTCACGGATTCTATCACTAACTACGACTTGGCATATTTGTAAGACTGAGAGATCGCGAATATCTCCAGTCGTTTGTGGTGACCCTCGAAGAACAAAATGAATTCTGAAAGGTAACGTCTGAGACTTCGTGTGACTATTATGAAGTCGGTCGTGTGTCACAGTTAACGCGCGTGTAGTTGTCCCAACGTGCAACAAGAAGTAGTAGCCTTAACAGCACGATGTTCATATCATTTTGTAAAACCTAATTAGTCATTCCCCGTCGGGGGTTAGAATCCCACTTCGGGCATGGATGTTTTTGACGTCCTTAGTATTAGCTAGTTCGTAAGTAGTTTGTAAGTTTAGGGACTGATGACCCAGCAGCTAAGTACCTTAAGTTTTACAAACATTGGAACATAATTAGTCGTGCGCAAGGCAGATGCTAGACTGACAAGAAGAGGACGTCGAATTTGTCCAAATTTGTGGTACATGTAGGGCGTGATGAGATATGGAAGTGCCCCAAGTGGGAACTACAGATGGCAAAGCGTTTAGGAAATAAAAGGAATTTTGATTCGGATCTATCATCATACTTAGTGTTTTTGAAACTGTACGTTGAACAAGATGTAAAACAGTGCAAGTAGATGAAATACAAAAAGGCGGTTTCCCGATGACATTGATATTCTGTAGGAGGCAGCAGAAGACCTGGATGAGAAATTGAACAGAATGGACAGTGAATAAAAAGTTCTCGGGTTTCAGTCCGCGTCAGGTGGTTAAAACTCCACGAGCTTTCGGCCAGGCACTCCATGGCCATTGTCAAGTGATACTGACTGCCTAGTGCTCACGCTCACGCTTCTCTTGACGGACCTCGACCTTGATCCGATGGGTTGCAGGCTAAGCATTAACTGCTGTTCCTGCGGTACCTGAAACATATGAAAGACAAATTAGTGGCCTGACTGGAGGAAGGGTCTTAGTGTGTCAGATAATGACGGTGTGGTTTCTTCCACGGTTGCTACGAGATTATAAGATTAATCTCGTAGCACGTCAGGCCAACGAGTCGTTGGCCTGAAGTGTTGTTGTGTCCCAAGGTCCCGGACGAGCCGGTTTTGGGACTGCTGCGACTTCTCGTAGAACTTCCTGGCGGTGGCGCGGAACCTCTCCCGGAGGGGCAAAATGCCGACTTCGTCATGAAGCTGGGCGGTGGAGTACCGCTTCGGAAGATGCAGGGCAGTCTTCAGGGCGCGGTTCTGGATCCGACTGCCTAGTGGCTGCACGTACGGGCTTATATACTCTAGCTGCCGGCTGTGACGTCACTGGTGTTCCTCGACATCGCCATATATGGGCCTGCTTTGAGTCGGTGTTGGATGCGCCCGTTTTAACTGCGCGATCGCTGGATCCCACGCCGCGCTGAGCTGCAAGCCGCCGTCTCTGTCTTAATTTCGATGGCTTCTTTAATAATGCTGTCCCAGAAGCCGTCTGTGCGAGCCACGAATTTGATACGATGACCGTTTACTAAAGCATGCTCAGCTAAAGCAGATTTGTCTAGTTACCGTAACCGATAAAACCTTTCATGTTCCTTCCTTCGTTGTTCTACAGTTCGTACTGTTTATCCGATATAACCACCTGACGCGGACGGAAACCCAAGAACGTTTTATGCAAAGTTATCGCCGCGAGACAACGCATTCCTACAGAGTGGACATTGTCTTGAAAGTAGCTTATAAAAAGAACATTAACAAGAGCAGAACAAGGGTAACGCAATGTAATCTGCGTAAATCAGGCAAAGAAGAAGGAATTAGATTAGTTACTCCAAAAGCTTACTTGCAAGGTAGGTCCACAGCAAAAGAAATTTAACTGTTCATATTTTTTAATGCCGCATTATTATTATTTCATTTATTATATATTATTTGATGACGCCTTTCTCAACTGCAACACATACAATATATATATAAAAATACAATCCTACAAATATTTCTGAAGGTACAATTTATATTTGGTCTAGGCCTATATATTTACGTTTAACTATTGTCCTGGATTGTTTTCCTTGAATTTTTTATGCTGATATTTTTTTCTGGGAGATATTTTCAGCAAATTATCATTTGCACTTGTATTTTTCTTGCAGCACAGTTCTACCTAGTGCCATTTATCTGCTTAAAAATCAGTATACATTTTTACAGTTTTGGAACTTCAGAGATGTTATCAATGAACAATGATCGTAATATTTTGGACTTGAACTTTCTTTAGCAACGATATAATTATTTTGTAATATCTATGTTGTTTTCAGTGAGGCTAGCTGTGTATAAAGAAAGTAATGCTCTATTCCACTGCCAGCTGCTGCCGCTGTCACATCGTTCAGAGCGCAAAGTATCATAATTTCATTTGCGTGAAATTTCGTTGCCAATCAATTTCTTAACTTTCGTTAGTGCTTCTGTATTTTAAGAGGTTTATTCTCACGTACTTGGAAGATTTCATTTGTGCTGCAAGCTAGGTAATTCACGTATCAACTTGTCACTTCTTTATTTCGTGTTTCGCTTTCAGAAAGCTTTATTCCCGCGTGTTTGATAACAGTGTATTCCCTAGATTTTCTTGTTTATTTTGAAAACAGCCAGAAAAAGTTTAGTTGTTTTGACAGTATTATTACCACTGACCACAGTTCAGTCAGCTGCCAGCCGCCTTTATTAAAGTACCACACTAGATAAAAGTTGATTATTTAGTTTTCTACTCTCTACAGTCAATAGTATCGATAGTTAGAAATATTCAATCGCCATTTCACAGTATGATTTTAAGGAATTATTTGTGTTATACTTAGCGAGTATGTCAGTTATGAAAACATACTTTATTTTCATGAAACATGTCACTAGCTCTGATGTGTATTTCATTTAGTTTACTTCGTTGCAGTTATTAACATTATCATTACCAATGATAAATCGTAAAGGGCCGCAGTGGCCGAGCGATCTGCGACGCGCCAGTCACAGTCTGCACGGCCGCTACGGTCGGGGGTTCGAATCCCCTCTCGGGCATGGATGTTTAAATGTTTCAAATGTTTGTAAATCTATCGGACCAAACTGCGTGGTCATCAGTCCATAGCTTACAAACTACTTAAACCTAGGTAAACTAACCTAAGGACAAACACACACACCCATGCCCCAGGGAGGACTCGAACCTCCACGGCGAGCAACCGCGCGCCCCACGCTTTAGACCGCTCGGCTACTCCACCGCGGCCATGGATGTTTGTGTCGTCTTCAGTGTAAGGTAGTTCATAAGTAGTTTGTAAGTTTAGGAACTGATGATCCCGCAGTTAAGTGCCTTATGCGTAACAAACATTTGAACATTTAAATCGTAAAGGAACTTTTCTTTTATATGAAGATCGTATTGGTTAACAAGCCGTCCCCCAATCAGCAGAATGGCAGTTTCTGTCGTCATTGGAAAGAGTTACTCATTTTATTGAGTAATAAATTTGTCGTCAACTCTAATGGTGTCCAAAAATAGATCTACGTTGCAGAACTGAGTTATTTCTCTTAATTTTGTAGAAGACTAAAATTTACTCCTGGTTACGCTAAAAAAAATGTTTTAGCGCTTACGACTTATCACACATCCAAAGAGACATACAAACTGCCCTGTGGTGTATCACAGTTCCAAAGTAGATACTAGAGTGCGAGAAATCAGCCAGCTAGTTTATTAAGCCATCTGCCGCTCGGTAAATAAACCGCTGTGACAGGAACAGCAGTTAGTTTTGCTCGGATGTGCAGCACAGACTTGTACATTTCCCAGCTCCCTGCTATCACCTCGCGCTGATACATACGCCACCAGACCCGCGCTTGCTGACTTTTTACGCCGTGGTAGGGCCAGCGGATAAAAATTGCTTACACGGTCCTACGCCGGCCGTAATTCCTCGTATCCTCAGCTTGCCATCACAAGCGATAAATTCCTTGTCGCCAGAAGTAAATCCTCGTCTTCCCTTTCGCATGTCTCATCCGAGCACACGGATAAAAATCGCCGAAAGACTGATGAATTTGTTACTGCAGGATTCTATGTTTTATCCATGTGAAGCGGCTGCAAGTACTGTAGAGATTCCAACCCAAGCGAGATGTCCATACTTCGTCGCCCCAGCCTCTGCTACTGAAATCCTTTTTAAAGCCTTACTTATTCTTAAATTTTCGTGCTGCAGTGAACCAACGGGTAACTCCATCAAATTTTCATGTCATTGCACACATTTCACAGTTTCTCTGTCCTACAAACATTCTTTTTTATTATTATGATTTATTATAATATCAAACAATACAACCCATTACCTAAGACTAAAATGGGTAATAGTATAATACATGAATTTCTTACGGCTAAATGGCGACATTACATTTCATTACATTACATGTTTGTACAATCTATGGGACTTAACTACGGGGTCATCAGTCCCTAAACTTACAAACTACTTATGAACTACTTACAACTAAGGACGGCACAAATATCCATGCCCGAGGGGGGATTCGAACCCCCGACCGTAGTGGCCGTGCGGACCGTGACTGGAGCGCCTCAATCCCCTCGGCCACCGCGGCCGGCTTACATTACATGTTTCTGCAGAAACCACTGGACATCTTGCTGGTTGTTGACGTTTATACTGGGTGATGTGTATGATGTTGTGTCTTATGCTACTGCTGTGGTGTTACATGTGTGCCAGCATTACAAACCTGCTTGTGGTGGCCAGCTCACCGAGCGAATCCCAGTGAGCATGCCCCTGGCACTGGGCGGCCAATTTCTTTTGTCACCACAGCCCCCCGCAAAAATTTTTCCGCTGTGTGTCTTATTCTAATATTTAAGAAAAACTTACATGTAACTTACGTCTATGGTCTAATTCGGTGTTTGCCACATCTAACCCCCGAATCCAGGGGATGGCGGATTCTCCCATTGCTGGAGACCAGTCCATCCCTCGGCGGCATGGCAGATGTGGCTGTCTCAATCGGTTATTGGGTCAGATCCGGTTACTGATTCAGGATAAAGTCCCGAAGCACTTTGGGCTAGACATTATTGGCGATTTCGTCGAGTACTCGGAACGTGTCTGGGGTTCTTATGAGCTCAAAGGTGTTATTACTAGGCAGAGCCCTTCTGAGATCCGCAGCCACGTCGTCATACGTAGGACACTCATAAATGATGTGTTCTGGCGTGCCTATCTCGGCACCACAGGCACAAGCTGGCATAGCCTGTCTCCTAAACCGACATAGATATGTCGGATAGGGTCCATGCCCGGCGAGGAAGTGCAACATCCCCCTAGATGGTTTGAAATGTTTCATACCCAATCTTTCCTGGATATCTGGCAGGAGAGCGTGAGTTCTCCTCCCAGATTCCTCTTCGTCCCAAGATTGCTTCCAAAGTTGGAGCCCTTTCTGTCTGATCTCTGTTTTACTTAGAATTGGTTCGCCCATAATTGTTGCTACGTTCCCTCCGTTCCCTTTCTTGGCCCAGCACCAAGCTCCCTGCTCCCTTACCTTGATGTCAAGGGGGCATAGCCCCATCAACATCAAGAGGGCCCCGCCGGGAGTGGTCCTGTAGGCTCCAACTGAACGCAGGAGGATGTTGCGCTGCACCCTTCTCACGGCCATGGCAGGCGTCACACTCGTGAGCCTGTGGGCCCATATTCTTTCCACTTAACCATTATCGTGAAACTTCCTGGCAGACTAAAATAGTGTGCGGAACAGGGATTAGAAACTGGAACCTTTGCCTTTCGCGGGCAAGTGCTCTACCGACTGAGCTATCCCGGCATGCTTCACGGTCCGTCATCACAACCTTACTTCCACCTCCACCATATCCATTCTTCCAGTAGTCCTAGTTCTGCAAGATTCGCAAGAGAACTTCTGCGAAGTTTGGAAAGTAGAAGCCGAGGTACTGGCAATAGTAAAGCTGTAAGGACGGACCATGACGCGCGCCGGGATAGCTCAGACGGTAGAGCGCTGGCCGGCGAAAGGTAAAGGTCCCGGCTTAGAATCACGGTTCCGACACACAATTTTAATCTGCCTGGAAGTTTCATATCAGCGCTTCCGGAACAATTTTCGTGCTATAACTATTGGCTGTCATTTGTAAACTACTACAAAATGACCAAGTAAAAGAAAAGAAACACGCAGAAAGCTTTACAGATTCGTAAATCAATGTACCACACCTGCAACAATACTATAATTATTCTACTTCACAAGAAAGAACAGGGAAAAGACAAGGTCCGTGTCAGTTAAAAGTCGACCACTGTACGAAACAAGAGCCTTGTTTTATCACTAAAATTAGCAAATGGGGTTCCTGTGAACTACCGCTTACTTCCTGCTACAAAGCCTTCTTCCCTGGCCCAAACTGAGAACTGTCTCGTTTCAAATTACTTCAATAATAGGAAGTTAATACTACAGTAGTCAATATACATAGCAGGTCACACGTTATTACACACAGACATTAATAAGAAAGCCACCACAATTAAAGTTATCTTAGAAAGGTGGCTAAGAAAACATTTATGGCGCAACGGAATTTAGACATAAGAAAAATTGCATCTGAGCTTGTTCTCAGCCCTCGTGAAGAACAATATTAAATAAGAGGGAAGGTGCTCTAAAACTACAATTTATAGGCAACTTACGGATTATGCTGAACTTAAACTTGTTTATTCAGATAGAAAACAAGCAAAATGGGGAACCAATTTTGTTAATACAATAAAAATGCATCTCTTACATGGATTAATGCGGTCGGTGCCCAGCCTAAATTATACATGATTTAATTCTACTGGGGGGAAGGATACACAAACAACACTCATCCTCTCACACACGCAATGCCACAGCGAAACTCACAAAAATCAGCGTGCTGAGACGAGGCGGAAGCTGGCGCCGCTATCGTAGGCGAAATTCAGCAAGTCGGAGGTAGCACAAAACACAATATACAAAAACACTTTTAAGCTGGCTCTGGTCTGCCGCGCCTGTTTTGAGATGGTGCGTGTGTATAGCCAAGTTAAATTACATCTGAATTGGACCGCGAGCAAACACGCTAACGGCGACACACAGCTACGTTACGTGAACGCACTCCACTGAAGGTGAAGTGGTTGAAAATCGGGTTCATTATACAAAATCACAGTGGATTCTTAAGTTGCACTTTGTTTGAAATCGATCTAGGGACTGGTTTATATGAGAAGTGGCGTGAAACCAGGCGACTAGCAGCAAACCCCAGAAGTCGGAACTCGGACCCACGTGGTTCCGAACACCGATAAAATTGAATAAATTCAGTTTCCGATAAACAAAGGAAATTAACTACAGCATGCAACCCATAGAAATGCTTAGAATTATATAACGAAGCTAATGAAATACAGCTACACGCGATAGGGTGCGATTAGAGACTACAAAAATGAAATAATTACAAGGTCAAAATGTTCAAATGTTTGTATAGTCTATGGGACTTAATTACGGGATCATCAGTCCCTAAACTTACAAACTACTTATGAACTAGCTAATACTAAGGACGGCACAAATATCCATGCCCGTGGGGGGGGGATTCGAACCCACGACCGTAGTGGCCGTGCAGACCGTGACCGGAGCGCCTTAGTCCCCTCGGCCACCGCGGCCGGCAATTACAAGGTCAGAAAATTAAAAATAAGAATTACGGCATGTAACCTCTAGAAATGTTTAGAATTACATGAAGAAGCGAAAGCAATGCAGCTACACGCAATA
Source organism: Locusta migratoria (assembly GCA_026315105.1). Lineage (NCBI taxonomy): Eukaryota > Metazoa > Arthropoda > Insecta > Orthoptera > Acrididae > Locusta > Locusta migratoria. Next base: position 658,153,830 of record CM048746.1, read on the forward strand.
GGGAGCGCTTACAGAGACGGATGCAGTACTGTCTCAAAAAACTCGTAAAAGTGAAATAATTACAAAGTCGGAAAACATAAAATTAAGAATTACAGCATGCAACTCATAGAGATGTTAAGAATTACATAAGGAAGCTATTGAAGGAGGTTGTACAAAGCTCAGAGAGAATTACTGACAAAGACAGAGTGTGTACTACCAGTCGGAGAATAAACAATAAAATTAAAATAGGCGAGGAGAGAAAATCGCGAAATATTAGTGGAATTCAGAGGGATACCCGCATATTTACTTGCCTGATGGGCATGGAACAAACAGGAGTCGAAGCTGAAGGCTTTGTTCTATGAGCCAACCACGTGGAACACATATCACTCAGAGAAGGAAACGATGAAAAGGTTTTTACATGCATTGTACAAAAATGAATATATCACCTATTAGAAATCGGGCCCCACTAAGCTAGAAAGTATTTACACAGAGTTCATACGCCGCCACATGATCACAAAAAGTTGCAACATACCAGGTCGTTATCAAACTGCAACTAGAATCACACACACACCGCGTTTATGTACTGTAAATCACGGAATTGAAAAACGAGAACACATTTCCGCACACAATCGCAGAAAATATCCCAAAAAATGATTCTAAGTTCACGAGTTTAATTTAAACGTGCTAGACAATGAAACGTTACCATCTCGTGGACACAAGAGGAGAACCAACCTTACCTCGCCAGACGTCCAGTATAGAATGAACAGCCGAGCGGCGAGGGGGCGCGAAAAGCTACCGGAAGCTGGAAAGCCGAAGAAACAGCGGTGGTGGGGACGGAGAGCAAGACTCGCGCTGGAGAGGGCTCGCCGACGAGCTTGTAACCAAAAGGTCTATAAACCTCTTTGGTAGTATCCGCAGCTATCGACACTGAGCCAGAGAGAACGATGCAAAGCGAGCTATCACTCCCCACATTCAGACAGCCATAGATTCTCGCACATCCGCTTAAAGGTAAGACAAGTACACTTTCTCACAGGGACAGTGGCGTAGCGGAGAAACCACATTTATGCCATATTAATTAATATATTAATAAATTATTAACATAACAAGATAAGAAAAACCTAGCAATATTAACTAATATTTTAACACAGCAAATAAAAATGCTATTCCTCAAGCCTTGAAAAGAGTGGGGTTCAAGTTTTAACAAAATAATAATCTAGTGACATTAAATAAATTATAACTTTACAGAAATATACAAAAAATATATGGAAGACGACAGACGGTCGTCTTTCACGTTCCATAGTTTGTTTTCTCATATTTAATTTTAAGAATGAGAAATTTGTAAAAACATATAAATTAAAATTTCATTTACATGCTCTGTTTCTGTATGTGGTTCATATTATGTTCTCTAGGCTGCGATTTCTGTTTTACTGATCAATAAAGAGAATTGAAATTTTGTTTTTGTACATCTCAATTCTGCGGAAGAGGTTCGCCAAATGTGTATACCGTGGTGTCTTATGAATCTGAAGCATGGACAGTTAGAAAAAAAGAACGAAAATGTTTAGAGAGTTTTGAAATGTGGATATGGAGAAGAATGGAGAAAGTGAAATGGACTGACAGTGACAAATGAGGTGTTGAGCAGGGAAAAAGAGGAAAGGAACTTCATTAGGATGATACAGAGGATGAAACATTTTGGGTGGGACACATATTACGCGGAAACTGTCTGCTGGAAAGGGTAATAAATAGGGTTACCAAATTTTCAAAATAACCCGTGGGGTATTACAGAGAATCTTTATTTCGACCACAATAGCTTTTTTTTTTTTTTTTTTTTTTTACAAAATTTTCAAAGTAAAAACCGGGGGGGTTACAGGTAATCTTTATTTCAACCACAACATTTTTTTTTTTTTTTTTTTTTTTTTTTTTTTTTACAAAATCATATTTCTGACTTCCTCGAATTTTCTTAAGTAATTCTTTGTTGGTTTTGATACTGTCATAGAACTGAGAGTAAATGATGACTTTGTAGCTGTAACTGATGATCATCAAATCCCTTACACATTGTACAGACATTCGATTTCTTTCATCAGTCCATTGTATATTTAATAATGAAAGTACACTTTGCACGGTGGCATTGTGGGCAGGGATTGCGAAAAAATAGTGAGCAATTTTCAAAAGTTTTGAATATACATCTTAAAAAATGCTCAGTCTCTGTTGTAACTAGTTGTAAACGTGGACCTGCCGCGACAGCGACTCCTCTGCTGCTATGGCGCCCAATAACACAAATTGTTAAGATACCTCCTACACAGCATCCATCTCCGCCCAATCTGACGATGCGCTAACAGCGCGAAACGCGTTATTGGAAAATAAAATACTGCAACAGAGACTGAGCATTTTTTAATATTCAACACTGTTGCTGCACCAGCCGCCACCGCCACCATCATGGAATGGAATGAAATGAATATACATCTCTTGAACGTTGATACATTAACTCACACCATCTATCAGATATAGTCTTTACTAAAAGTGATGGTCCAGTTTCGGATTTGAACTGTTCATACAGAAATGTTTTTAGGCGAGTTACCTCATCAAACAATTCAATGTCATTCACGATAACCTTTTTGTTTCTCGAGTAGGCAACAATATTTTCCACACTTTCCCAGTCAACTTCCATGTTTAGAGTTAACCAATTGAATACAGTTAATTACTCATACTGCCTCATCCACTAACTAATGTAATCATTACATGCAGTATAAAAAGCGTTCATGTCTTTTCTGAACATGTGAACGACCTGATTATTGTCACATTTAAAGATGACATCTCTTACTTTTAGGGGAACGAAGGTATTTTTAACTCTCTTGTAGACTTAACACAGTATCAGAGAGGACAGAATACACTTCTACGACAGTCTTTTTTTCACCTTCAATAAGCAATATATTTATTTTTGTAGGTAACCGGAGATACTATGTAGAAACTTCTAATTATGCCGTGTGCCACGACAGACGACACTCATCTAGTTGTCAGCTTGTTTTTATCTCCACAGTTTTACTCCGTCAAATCACACTTGACACCACAGAACAACAGTTTGACGTGGAAGACCAAAAAATCGGGGTATTTTTACTGTTTCAGATGTTTGCAACCGGGGGGCTGAAATACAGCTTAAAAATCGGGTGGGCCCCGGAAAAACCAGGTGATTTGGTAACCCTAGTAATAGAGGGAAAAGTAGAAGGAAAAAGTGGGAGAGGAATAACAAGTTGAATGCTAACATGTGAAGAGAGGAGAAGCTACAAGCAAATGAAGGAGGATGCTGAGGACAGAAAGTGTAACACTACATCGCAATCACAGCACAAACTAGTCATTTTAATCCTGATTCAATTCTAATAATTTGTAAGAGGCAGAATTTTTACGTATTTGTCAAAACTTCAGTAACAGTCAATATATCTTTGAAGTATCGAAACAGTACAGTCTCAGAGTAACCGCGTCTAAACACCGTAAATCAGGGTAATCTTTTGTCGCAATAGTAGTATAAATGGTTCCGCAGTATAGCTACTCGTTCTCTCAGTCTTTGTTTCTCCCAACGTTAACAGCTCTCAGAATTTGTTTCTCGTAAAGATTCGGATCTCCGGGCGGGGACTACTCAGGAGGATGTTGTCATCAGGAAAGACAATACTGGCATTCTACGGATCGGAGCGTGGAATGTTAGATCCCTTAATCGGGTAGGAAAATTAGAAAATTTAAAAAGGGAAATGGATAGGTTGAAGTTAGATATAGTGGGGATAATGTGAAGTTCGGTGGCAGGATGAACAGGATTTCTGGTCAGGTGAGTACAGGATTATAAATACAAAATCAGTTGGGGGTATCACAGGAGTAGGACTGATAATGAATAAGAAAATAGGAATGCGGGTAAACTACTATGAGCAGCACAGTGATCGCGTTATCATTGTCAAGATAGATACGAAGCCAACACCGACAACAGTAGTACAGGTTTATATGCCAACTAGCTCTGCCGATGAAGAGGAGATCGAAGAAATATATGAGGAGCTAGAGGAAATTATTCAGACAGTTAAGGGAGAGGAAAACTTAATTGTGATGGGAGACTGGAATTCGGTAGTAGGAAAAGGAAGAGAAGGAAAGATAGTAGGTGAATATGGACTGGGCAGGAGGAATGAAAGAGGAAGTCGCCTGGTAGAATTTTCCACGGAACATGATTTAATCGTAACAAACAAGTGGTTTAAGAATCACAAAAGAAGGTTGTATACGTGGAAGAGACCGGAGACACCGGAAGGTACCAGAAAGATTTTATAATGGTAAGACATAGATTCCGGAACCAGGTTCTAAAGTGCAAGACATACCCAGGGGCAGATATAGACTCTGACCATAACTTGTTAGTCATGAACTGTAGGCTGAAACTGAAAAAACTGCAGAAAGGTAGGAAAATGGGACTTAGATAAATTGAAGGAAAGTGAAGTTCTGGAGAATTTCAGAGGGAGATTTAGGCAACAATTGACAGAAACAGGGGGAAATAAAACAGTAGAAGAGGAATGGGTAGCATTGAGAGATGAAATAGTGAAGGCAGCAGAGGACAAAATAGGTAGGAAGGCAAGACCAACAAAAAATCCTTGGATATCACAGGAAATATTCAATTTAATAGATGAAAGGAGAAAATATAAAAATGCAGTAAATGAAACAGGCAAAATGGAGTACAGACGACTAAAAAATGAGATTGACAGGAAGTGCAAAATGGCTAAGCAGGAGTGGCTAGAAGCCAAATGCAAATCTGTAGAAGAATGTATAAGAAGGGGAAAAGTAGATACCGCCTACGGGAAAATAAAAGAGACATTTGGGGACAAGAAAAGCAACTCTACGAATATCAAGAACTCGGATGGGAAACCAGTTCTCAGTAAAGAAGGGAAAGCTGAAAGGTGGAAAGAGTACATACAGCAGCTCTACAAAGGAAATGAACTTAGAGACGATGTTGTAGGAAGGGAAGAGGAAGTACATAAAGATGAAATAGGAGATACTATACTGAGAGATGAATTTGACAGAGCCTTGAAAGACCTAAGTCGGAACAAGGCCCCAGGAGTAGATGACATACCCTCAGAGCTACTAAAGTATCTGGAAGAGCCAGCCATGACAAGACTATTTCAACTGGTGTGTAGGATGTATGAGACAGGCGAAATACCCTCAGACTTTAAGAAAAATGTAATAATCTCCATTCCAAAGAAATCAGGCGCAGACAGGTGTGAAAATTACAGAATCATCAGTTTGATAAGTCATGGTTGCAAAATTTTAACACGAATTATCTACAGGAGAATGGAAATGCTGGTAGAAGCTGACCTCGGGGAAGATCAGTTTGGATTCAGGAGGAATGTAGGAACCCGGGAGGCAATACTCACTTTACGTCTTATCTTAGAAGATAGATTAAGGAAAGGCAAACCTACATTTTTAGCTTTTGTAGATTTGGAGAAAGCTTTTGACAATGTTGACTGGAATACACTCTTTCAAATTCTGAAGTCAGCAGGGGTAAAATATAGGGAAAGGAGAGTTATTTACAACTTGTACAAAAGCCAGACCGCAGTTATTAGACTCGAAGGCATGAAAGGGAAGCATCAGTTGGGAAGGGAGTAAGACAGGGTTGTAGTCTTTCTCCGATGTTATTCAATTTGTACATCGAGCAGGCGGTGAAGGAAAGCAAGGAAAATTTTGGAATAGGGATTAAAGTTCAGGGGGAAGAAATAAAAACATTGCGTTTTGCTGATGACATTGTAATTCTATCAGAGACAGCAAAGGACCTGGAAGAGCAGTTGAACGGAATGGACAGTGTGTTGAAGAGAGCGTATAAAATGAACATTAACAAGAGCAAAACAAAGATAATGGAATGCGGTCTTAGAAAATCAGGTGATGCTGAAGGAATTAGATTAGGTAACGAAACAATGAAGGCGGTAGATGAGTTTTGTTACTTGGGTAGTAAAATAACATGCGATGGTCGTAGTACAGAGGATATAAAATGCAGAATGGCAATGGGAAGAAAAGCATTTTTGAAAAAGAGAAATTTGCTAACATCGAGTATTAATTTAAGTGTAAGAAAGTCTTTTCTGAAGACATTTGTGTGGAGTGTTGCCTTGTATGGGAGTGAAACATGGACGATAAACAGTGCGGACAGAAAGAGGATTGAGGCTTTTGAAATGTGGTGCTACAGAAGAATGCTGAAGATTAGGTGGGTAGATCGCATAACTAATGAAGAGGTACTGAACAAAATTGGTGAAAAAAGGAATTTTTGGCATACCCTGAGTAAAAGAAGAGATCGCTTGGTAGGACACATTCTTAGACATCGGGGAATCGTAAAATTAGCATTGGAGGGAAGTGTGTGGGGTAAAAATCGCAGAGGGAGACCAAGAGACGCGTATAGTAAGCAGATTCAAGTGGATGTGGGTTGCCGTTCTTATGAGGAGATGAAAAGGCTTGCTCAGGATAGAGTAGGGTGGAGAGCTGCATCAAACCAGTCTCCGGACTGAAGACCATAACAACAACAACAAAGATAAGATCTCACTCAGTCTTTGTGGTTGTATCTGAAATAGTCAGGTGAATATATTCCGAACTTTTGGTTTACTATGATTGAATTCATTTGGAAGGCTTAATTAAGTGGAACTTCTACACGATTGCGTAAATAATATCTGTGTGCTTTAATTCGGGATAGGCTACGGACTTCGAAAAATTCTGCCTCCCGATAGGAACGTAATAGTTAAGAAAATATTAATCATTGCTAAAAAGGTAAACTTTATTGAATATTGACTTTGCCAAGAATATCAAACTGCGATTCTGTGAAATGAACTATAGAGAACTGCTTATTTAAAATATATCGTGTGACTTTGATAGTGTTTTGTAAATCTGTGCTTAATGTGAAATATAGGAGAAATATGAATTTAAAATTTTGTGCCCACCACATCAATCGTAGTTTGCACCTGACGTTTCCATTGATAACTGAAAAACTTTTAAAAATAACATCTTTGAATTATCTGTGAATCAAAGTGACTAAAAATAATTAAAATGTTATGACTTTTATAGGTAAAGACTAGTGAATGTTTATGTGACGTGCTTCGTTAAATGGAAGTACCGGGGAAGAAAAGATTATATTACAAAAAGAATTTGTAATTTTTAAAACAAGCCCTGAGATTACAGAGTCCATGTTCATCAGTTAAAATATAATCCATAAACTGTGTTAGGCTACGGAAAGTTAAACCAGAGGCATCCGTAACTGAATATATGAAATATTATCAGGTGTACCAACTTAAATAACCAACTTCTGCATCAAATAAAAATCTTACGTGTCTACTGAATCTTTATGTGAAGACGACGACAGCTTGCACTACCGCTGACGTCGCTTCTATCATACCGAAGCACTACAACAAACCAAATAAATTCCCACCACCAACCAAAATCTATATCTATAAATGTGAATGTCTGTTCAGTGTACGGTTATCAATTCCGAACGACAAAACGCAAAGACGTAAATATATGTACAGTTACTAATTTATACCTGAGGAAGGTTTTAGGCACGGTTTTATAGCGATCTGATAGATATTTAGTAATTTGAAGAATATAACGCGAAATGCGGAACAATAACTACTCTTTGAAAATTATATTTACTCTTTGAAAATTATATTTACTCTTTGTAAATGGTTTTATTGGTTGCATTGTTGCTTGAGGGGTGATAATGATAAAAGAGTGGAGTATATTGGGATGGAAAGTTATCGATGTATATAAAATTCTACGTGTGTGTGTGTATGTGTGTGTGTGTGTGTGTGTGTGTGTGTGTGTTAATATTTCGCTCTGCAGCAATAACTACACAACGCAAATGAATGGTCTGTGTGTAATTGTTGTCCTACGTCTCCCGTTTTACACCATAGCATTTTCATGGCGATAGCTATAAGGGGGTGGAAGATATTGTGGTTGAAAGTCGTCAAATTATTAAAAAATTTGGACTGAAGGCCAGCGATGACGTTTGCGACACTATAACAAGGAGGTTACATATAGCGAAACGTGATGCCACAGACCATATCTTTGGTCTATGCGTGCTACAATGTCTTTGCTCTTTCTCTGTTCAAAAATGTTCAAATGTTTGTAAAGAATATGGGACTTAACTACGGGGTCATCAGTCCCTAAACTTACAAACTACTTATGAACTACTTACGAACTACTTACGAACTAGGACGGCACAAATATCCATGCCCGAGGGGGGATTCGAACCCCCGACCGTAGTGGCCGTGCAGACCGTGACTGAAGCGCCTTAGTCCCCTCGGCCACCGCGGCCGGCTCTTTCTCTGTAAGGATAAGCATATGAATAAGGAAATATAAGAATAAATAAATAAAGCAGTAAAAACCATCAAGAGAACATGTTCTGCTAACGGTATAGTACGCCTCCCACATCGCTTCAACGGGTTCTGCACAAATCTATAGTTTTGTTCCGATATTGATGAAATTTTGCACACTTTACCTCAAAAACAACAGGAATGTCACTTGTCTGTATAAAATTTTGTTCGGTGGATGGTGGACGGTACTTAACTTACGGAATTTTACAAAATGTATAGTTTTGCTCCAATATTTATGAATTTTTGCACACATGATCTTTGAATGAAGAGGAAGATCACTGGATACATAAATGTTTGTATGGTACATGACAGAAGGTACCTTGCAGAAAACTTTGCCGAGAGAGGGAAAGGTGGAAACGACCAGAGAGATGGGAGAGAAAGAGGTAGATGCTGAGAGAGGGCGGAAGGGGATGTGGACTACGAGAGTGTAGGATAAATAAATTCCCGGGCAACGCCGGGTTTACAGCTAGTATCAAATAAAACGACGTCACAAAAGGCATGTATGCTGTCCAGTTGATACCTGTTTGAGGACAGATCTACTGATAGAAGAAGAAGACGCACGTTTATGTAAAGCGTTACGGTCGCCTAGAATCGTGGTGATGCAGCAGCTTTTGTGGATATTGGTGGCATCAGCTGCTGGGTGGCGGTGTTGTTTGTGGAGCGGCGACCAGCGCTGAACAGCTGTGCTCGCCGGGAGGGCACAGTTGTGGGCTGGCGCGCCTGCTGCTGCTGCTGCCGCTGTGGCGACAGCTGGCCGCACGTGCTGTTCACTGCTGCTCTGCTCAGCTGTTGTCTGCTGCTCTCTGCTGTGCCGACCAGACCCGCGCCGTCGCGGCCTCCGCGGACAAATCCAATTTGGCTGTGCGTCCATTGACAGCGGGGCACAGCGCGCATGTGTGCGGAGCGCGGACCACGTGGGTGCAACCGCGCCCCTCACAATGGCGCTGCCCCTCACTCACGGCCTCACCTGCTGTCGCCAAACAACAGCGCCACCCTCTCTGCTTTTTTATGTCTTCCCTACCACCGCCTGCTGTCCAAAGTGACCTGGGGCTCATCAGTTTCACTCATAATGACATTTACTTTCCAATAATAATAAGAACCGTCTAGATCAGTGCTTTCCAAACTTTCCCTCATGGCGACACCCTTTTATAGCTTACAGTTTTGCGCGACACCCTTTCACTAATATAAATACATATGGTAGAATTTAGATGGTTCTACCGGGGGGGGGGGGCGGAAATAAAATGTAGTTTGTAAATGTAACTGAAATCCTCGTACGCATTGAAATCTTTAATGTTGATCCCGACTGCAGCAATTACGTATACTCATCGCAAGAAAAAGAGACATTAGTAACGATGTTGTAAATCTCCAGAGTAGCACCGCAGACAACATTGTCTAACTTACACGGTAATACTTGCTTCTTCTATATACGACCCAAAGTCCGAAACACGAAAACTGAATTTCGGAAACCGTTTTCTGCTGTCGTGAGTACATGTCAGGCCCAGATACGGGTTTGCTGGATCGATTGAAAACGTCATCTGGAAATTAGGTGATCGGATTTCTGATTTAGACAGCACACTGGCTGTTCCCTTTCAGTTGAATATTATCACATTATTTTCAGAAATAAAGAGGATCTATTTATCACAAGTGATGAATTATTATTTAAGTTCTATTGTTAGTTTTTTGCTTCATCGCGACCTCGGAAGTCCCGACATATTCGGAAAAAATGCTAAATATTTGTGCCAAGGAATAATATGAATGTCATTTCAGGTCCCAGGATCTGTTACATACAGGAAACTGAGAAAAAAAAACCATAAACGCATATCAGTGTTCGAACCAACGACCACTGCATTTAAAATACTACTCTCCGTTAATCACCCAGCCATAATCCATACTAAACGTCGCTACTGATTAGCTTTAGTCAGTGGACAATTGTGACTGTTTTTACAATCTGTGACACCTTTTACAGCCACTGTGTGTCATTGATTGACATTTAATTATAACAAACGCTACCGAGGGTTACGTGGGTTTGATAAATCCATTAAAAAACGCTCAGGTGCAGCTTTTTGAGAAAGAAAGCCGACTACACTGAGAAAGAAAGCCGACTACACTGAAGGTTCGTTCGAGCAGCTGCCAGTTCCAGCAAACTGCGCATGGGAAGAGCTGTTATCAAGTGTCAGCAGCAGCTTTGCGCATCCGCAGTTTGCAGGAATCTGGCAACTGGCAACTGCTTGAACGAACCCTGAGTGTCTACTGCTCATGAAGCAGAGCTGCCGCCTAGCGGCTGAGCACGCAATTAATGTACACCGATCGTTCCCTTAATACGTGATCTGTGGTGCACTGAATGAAGAGAAGGATGATTAGCTGCAGGCGAGTCTTCAGGATAATATGAAGAGAAGGATATTTTGTGTTTTTTATGACAAGTTTTTTTGTTTAGAGTCTAAATTCGTTAGTCTCGCGACACCCTTGATACTACTACGCGACACCCAGTTTGAAAAGCTCTGGTATAGATCTCTAAAATTATATGTAGTGATTACGACGTTTCGGCATCTCCCATCGTCAAATCTAAAACCTCTGAAGTTGCCCAGTAAAGTTCAGCGTCAGTAATAAAATATCTACGTTGTAGGTACGTCAACTACCTACTAGGTAGATATTTTATAACTGACGCTGAACTTTACTGGGCAACTTCAGAGGTTTTTAGATCTGACGATGGCATATGTCGAAACGTCGTAATCACTACATAATTTTAGCGATCTAGACGGTTTTCATTCTTATCGCGGACTTTATCAGGAAATTCGTATCCTTTATACAAAAATTTACTTTTCAAATAACTTTTCTATATTAATTCGGAAATATTTCTGTACCTCTCAAAAGTACCTTCAAATTACGAATTCGAAATATTGAAACATTTCGACCGTTTCACGTAATTGAAATAAATTTAATGGCAAAGTTGAAAATGTGTTCTGGATCGGAATTCGAGCCCGGCATGTCCGAAGAAGAACAGACAAAATCAATAATTGCAAAATATGCTCCAACAGGTAATTGACAATTTCAATGCGGACGTATTCATACACTCGATCCCTTGCGGAAATCCAGTATGGGGTGTGAGCAAGACGAACTATTGAGCAGGGGGCATTACCGTCGTGGTGTGCTAGAAATTGAGAATTTGGGTTGGAAGGAAGCGTGCCTGGGTAGCCAAATTAGTTAAGGCGACCGCTCGCCCGAAGCGAGAAATCCGAATTCGAATCCCGGTCCAGCTAAAATTTTCAACTTCGCCGTTCAATTTATCTCAATATTTAGAATTCGTAAAATTACGGTCGTTAATGACAAACAATGATGTCTGTCCTTTCGGACATGTCAGTAATCGTAGTTTTAAATTAGCCTCCCGACGTTCTGTAGGTAGCACGAGTAAAATATAATGAGTTAAGTTATACACAGCTTGTACAGTAAACAGACAGCAACTAAAAGATTTTAAGAGCGTCAAGGGACGCAGTGATTGGGAAGTAACACAGGGATGTAATCTTTCCTCAATGTAATCTAATATGAACATTGAGCAAACTGTGAAAGAAAGCTAAGGCAAATTTGAAGAAGGAATTACAGTTCGGGAGAAGAAATAAAAGCTTTGCACTTCGCTGATGACACTGAAATTCTGTCAGAGACACAAAGGACATGGAAGAGCAACTGAATGGAGTGGAAGGAGCGTATAAGATGAACATTAACAACAGCGAAATAAGGGTACCCTAATGTAATGTAATCTAAGAACACCAGGCAGTGCAGAAGAAATTGTATTACGTAACGAGACAATAAGAGTAGTCGATAAGTTTTTTATTTGCGTAGTAAAATCACTTACGATGGTCGAGATAGAGAAGATACAGTGTCTCACTCCAAGTTTTCACCGAAAATATCTACCATAGATACTGAAAGACTACTTTAACGATCATGAACGTGCGACAGATGCTTACGAAAGTAACTACAATGAAAAAGAGTAAAACGTACAGAAATATTGTTTTTAACAGAAACTTATGTTTTTAATGGATACCGCATACTATTTCTTACCCAATCAATAGCATGAAAGATAGAATGACGTTGGTTCCATCGCAGTAAGTCAGTTGCGTCCGGAGAAAACGTTTCATATACGGATAGGACGTCCCAAAACTCAAGCGAGACTGACGGATGAGACACTGGACGAGCTATCTCCGTACTTCATGTAAATCAAACGTCAACTTTGCTTCGCGTTTTCTCCGGACGCAACTGATTTATTGCGATGGAACCAACGTCATTCTGATTGCGTAAGAAATGTGGCATTCCTATTTAAAAATATAAGTTAGCGTTGTAAATAATTTTTGCTTACGTTTTACGCTGTCTCGTCGTCCTTACTTTAATAAGCACCTATCGTACGTTCATGACAGTTATTTTTAAATACGTATTGTAGTTCCAGAGATATTTTTGGTGAAAAAGTTGAGTAGGACACCCTGTATGAATTAAAGGAAAGCATTTCTGAAGAAGAGAAATTTCTTAGCTTTGAATATTAATCTAACAAGAGGAAGGCCTCATTCATGGCCAGCCGATTCGACTTACGTTTGGTAGAGCGCATTTGTTCAACCTAAAATGAGGGACTACCTATTTTAGGTCAACAACCCTCTCTCTCTCTCTCTCTCTCTCTCTCTCTTTGAATAGTATGGTCGTATGCCGACGTTAGTTCGTGGTTGTTCTATGTATTTTTATTTATTTATTTTTACAGACGCCATAACGATTTTTTTAGGTTCGATTTACTTTCTGTGGTAGTTTGTCCGTTTTTACGCTACATTGTTCTTTGCGTTCTTGGTTCAGTTTTGTAATAATAATAATAAAAATAGTATTATTATTATTATTATTATTACTAGCTGGAAACCCGGTTTGCCCGGGTATTTATTTATTCAAGCCTTGAATCAGAACTTCTCCTATCCCTTCTCTCTCTGACCGTCTCCTTTTTTCTAATAACATGTTATATTTATCAGAGAATACATAAGAAATAAGGCTGCCTTGCATAAATGTACGAAATTATAAGAGCCGTATCCAAAGAAAGGAACATAGTAATCAAAATAAAATAATATGTAACATTCATACAATTCCCAACATTACTAACAATATTTCTTGTAATTTGTCCAGCTTTGAGAAACTTGGACAGGTCAAATCCACTCCACAGTATTGAGTACATTGTCCGGTGATTTATTAATCGTTATAGGAAATGTAAGTTTCACTAGAAATTTCAGTCTCTGGAAGTTAAATACTAGATCTGTCAGAAATAATGAGTATTCGTTGAATGTAAGTTGTTTCATTCTCTTCCTTTCCTCAAGGCTCTATAGAAGTCTATTGCTTTCACCCGCGTTTCACATTTCAAAGTTGTCAAGAGCAGTAAGTTTTCAGGAGTTTCCTTACACTGACTGGAATACAGAAGTGTTTTAGTGGTAAATGAATCACAGGCATTGCCTAGGTGGGGTGGCTTGCATGCCTCAACTATGCAGATAGCCGTACCATAGGTGCAACCACAGTGGAAGGGTATCTGTGGAGAGGCCAGACAAACGTGTGGTTCCTGCAGAGGGGCAGCAGCCTTTTCAGTACTTACAGGGGCACCAGTCTGGATGATTGACTGAGCTGGCCTTGTAACATCAGCTAACATGGCGTTGCCATGCAGTTACTGCGAACGGCTGAGGGGGAACTACAGTCCTTAATTTTCCGGAGGACATGCAACTCTACTGTATGAACATACGATGGCATCCTCTAGGCTAAAATAATCCGGAGGTAAAATAGTCCGCTATTCCGATCTCCGGGCGTGAACTACTCAGGAGGATATCGTCATCATGCCGGCCGCGGTGGCCGAGGGGACTCAGGCGCTCCAGTCACGGTCTGCACGGCCACTACGGTCGGGGGTTCGAATCCCCCCTCGGGCATGGATATGTGTGCCGTCCTTAGTCTTAGCTAGTTCATAAGTAGTTTGTAAGCTTAGGGACTGATGACCCCATAGTTAAGTCCCATAAGTTCTACAAACATTTGAAACAACATATCGTCATCAAGAAAACAGGCATTGTACAGGTCGGTGTAGGGTATGTTTTATCCCTTAATCGAATAGATAAGTTAGAAAATTTGAAAACAGAAATGGAGAGGTTAAAGTTAGATATGGTGGCGGTTAGTGAATTTAGGTGGCAGAATGAACAGGATTTTTGGTCGGGTGAGAACAGGGTTATCAATACAAAATCAGTTGGTGGTAACGCAGGAGTAGGTCTGATCATGAATAAGAAAAGAGGAATGCGGGTAAGTTAGTATGAACAGCATAGTGAACACATTATCGTAGAAATCATTCAGACTGTTAAAGGAGAAGAAAACTTAATTGTGATCGGGGAGTAGAACTCGGTAGTAGAAAAAGGAAGAGAAGGAAATGTAGTAGGTGAATATTGACTGGGGAAAAGTATTAAAAGAGGATATTGCCTTGTAGAATTTGGCAAAGAGCACAATTTAATCGTCACAAACACTTGATTTAATCATCATGGAAGAAGGTTATATTTTTGGAAGAGACCAGGAGACACTGGGAGATATCAGATTGGCTTTATAATGGTAGGGCAAAGGTTTAGAAATCAGGTTTTAAGCTGTAAGACCAGTGACAGATATAGATTTTCACCACAACTTATTGGTTATGAACTGTAGATTAAAACTTAAGAGACTGCAAAAACGGAGAAAATTAAGAAGATGGAATCTGCCAAAATTGAAGAAACTAGAGGTGGTTGAGAGTTTTAGAGGGAGAATTAAGCAAGGAATGTATAAAACGCGGG
Organism: Locusta migratoria; assembly: GCA_026315105.1. Classification (NCBI taxonomy): domain Eukaryota; kingdom Metazoa; phylum Arthropoda; class Insecta; order Orthoptera; family Acrididae; genus Locusta; species Locusta migratoria. The sequence continues at coordinate 658,168,972 of CM048746.1, forward strand.
AAAGTAATACAGTAGAAGAAGAATGGGCAACTCTGAGAGTACTGAAGGCCGTAGAGGATCATATAGGCAGAATAACAAGGCCTAACACAGGATAATTGACGAAAGGAGAAAATATAAAAATGAATCAAGTGAAGCGGGCGAAAGGGAGTACAGACGTCTGAAAAATAATATTGACAGGAAGTGCAGACTGGCTAAGCAAGGGTAGCTTGAGGAGAAATGCAAGACCGTAGAAGAATGTATAACTAGGGGAAAGATAGATACCTCTTACAGGAAATTAAGAAAATAAGAGACATTAGGAGACAATAAAGCAACGATATGAATATCAAGAACTCAGATGAAAAACCAGTACTAAGCAAAGAAGGGAAAGCCGAAAGTTGGAAGGAATATATGACTAGTCTAATATCAAACCTGGACATTTGACCTAGTGGTCGAAATTTACTTAACAGTCCATCCTAAAGGAAGTTTTTCCGTTCTTTTCATTGGTGATGTCAGTTTTCTTCTTTGTTTTTTTTTTTTTTTTTTTTCAAAAATTGACTTAAATGTGATAAATCACACGTTAAATTTGACGGTTCACGTCAAAAGCGGGGACCTTGATATCAAATTCTGACACTTGCTGAATGAAGCAGTGTGCACCAATGGGAACACAGTATATGATCACATGACCTCGAAAATCAGACATGGCGACAGCATGTGCGAGGTACTAAGACGTATTAGCCCGTACTTACGTTTTTCAGTAATTTTTATAGTATTATTACTAATAACCATCTTAAAGCGAGTGAAATGGAACAACCTGAATAGTGGAAAATAAACATTGAAAAGAAACAAACGTAAGACAAGCTTGTAAACTACACTGTTCTATTGTAAGGTGTGTTGTACGAAATTATCTCTTGTTGGAAAGAAGTTCGATGTCAGAAATAACGTAAGGGATGTTTACAGAAAACTCTGGCGACAGTTTCAACAGACCTTATGCTAAGAATATTAGAGATTCAGTGCCGTAACATTTCATTTTGTATATAAAATTAAAAAGATTATTATGATTATTGTAGTTGTTTATTTTTCCAATATGTAAGAGTGTTCAGAATTTAATATTTTCCACTTTATGCCGATAGTCCTATAATTTTTCAGATTAGACACCTGTAAGATTCTCGTCAGCAGTAAGCGAATCTCTGTGTATCAAAAACGGACATCTGAAAGCGTGTTCACATCAAAAGCGGACACCACGTTTTGGTTTCAGAGACGGACATCTATATTTTCAAACACAGTTTGAAGGTACTTGAGTAATGAAATTGATATTAGCCACTTTCAGGTATAAATCCTCGAGTATTAAAGGTGACAATGCTCAAATCAGTTTATAAATATATTAGCTCTACGTTTCGCAATAAAAAAATTATGTTTAGCTCAGTTTCTGGCAAACGACAGATGTCCGTCTTTGATAATAGGCTACTCATATAGAAGGACCGTACAGAGGAAATAAACTTGAAGGCAGTATTCTAGAAATGGAAGACGAAGTAGAGGAAGACGAGATAGGAGATACGATACTTCGAGAAGACTTTGAGAGAGCACTAACAGATTTGAGTAGAAACGAGGCGCCTGGAGTAGATGATGTTCCACGTGAACTGCGATTATCGTTAAGAGAGCCAGTCATGAAAAAATTGTCCACCTGGTAAGCAAGATGTATGAGACCGGGGAAGTACTCTCGGACTTCAAGAAGAATATAGTGATTCCATTTCTGAAGAAAAGAAGTGCAGACAAATGTGAAAATTACAGAACTATCAGTTTAATAAGTCATGGTTGAAAAAATACTAACACGAATTATTTACAGACGAATGGAAAAACTGGAGGATTCCGACATTGGGGAAGGTCCCTCACATTACGGCTTATCTTAGAAGAAAGGTTAAGGAAAGGGACACCTACGTTTTTAGCATTTGTGTATCTGGAGAAAACTTTTGACAATGTTGACTAGAATACACTCTTTCAAATTCTGAAGGTAGCAGGAGTAAAATATAGGGAGCGAAGAGTTATATTCAACTTGTACAACAACAAGGCAATTATTAGAGTCGAAGGGCATGAAAAGGTCGCAGTGTTAGGGAGGGTTGTAGCTTTACCCCAATGTTGTTCAGACTATACATAGAACAAGCTGTGAAGGAATGCAAGCAGAAATTTGGAGAGGGAATTAAAGGACAGGGAGAGGGAATAGAAACCTTGCTGTTTGTTGATGACATAATAATTCTATCAGAGGTAGCAAAGGACCTGGAAGAGCGATTAAATGGACTGAACAGTGTGAGGAAGATATAAGATGAACATTAACAAGCGTAAAACGAGAGTAATGGAATGTAGTGTCAGAAAATCAGGCGATGCTGAAGGAACTAGAGTAGGTAATGAGACGATAGAAGTAGTAGATGAGTTTTGCTATTTGAGTAGCAAGATAACTTCTGATAGCCGAAGTAAATAAGATATAAAATGCAGAATGGCTTTGGGAAGAAAAGCGTTTCTGAAAAAGCATTTGTCTGGAGTGTAGCATTGTATGGGAGTGAAACGTGGACCATCAGGAGTTCAGACAAGAAGATGATAGGATCTTTTGAAATGTGGTGCTACAGACTAATTATGAAGATTAGTTGGGTAGATCACGAAACTAATGAGGAACTGCTCAACAGAATTGGGAAGAAAAACAGTTTCTGGCATATCCTGACTAAGAGTAGGGACGTCAAGGAATCGTCAACTTAGCATTAGAAGGAAGTGTGTGGACTAAAAATCGTAGAGGGACAAATATAGTAAGCAGATTCAAAAAGATGTCTGTTACCGTTGGTATTCTCAGACGAAGAGGCTTTCACAGGACAGGGTAGCATGGAGAGCTGCATCAAACCAGTCTGCAGACTGAAGACCACAACAACAACAACGTTAATGTATTAATACGTGGTTCCAAAATTGTATAATTTTGCAGTTATATATTCATTTGTATAATTACATTCAGCTGTATGTGTGAAATTTGTAAAATTTTTTGCGACTACAATTTGTAGTGTAGAAATTTTAAACTGTAACGTCATACCGAATGCCGTAGTTTTGCTTCATGAACAGCGGAAGAGTAGTGAGCAAGAAATTGTTTTCCTTTCAGTATTTTGATATTGTTGACAGCGAGGAAAAGTTTAACCCTTTCAGACCTGAATTTTTTCTCTGTGAAGGAAATTATTTTTAATTCTGTAATACTCTTAAGTTGAATTTTCAATGATTTTAGAAGCAAGATTTATGCGATTATATGCACCCATTTTCATTCTACAACACTGCTTATACTGAAAAACAAGGCTTTTTTAAGGACTAAATTAATTAATTTTCTAGTTCCAACTGTTGTACTAAATAAACTGATATTTTCAATAACTACATCGCATAATAACAACTACTACTTTCAGTTATACAGTGGAATATAAATAACCCACAATTTCTATATTCTCTGAAGTTCGCAAACTGCTGCGCAGTGCAACACCCGCTTCTTAATATCTTCATAGAGATCTAACGCAGGTGACAGTAATTGTGCATGATGAAATGATTGAACACACAGGTGTTGTATACATGTTCTTTCCATTGAGAAAAAACACTCTTGAACCATCTTATACACCGTAGAAGTTATGTACACATTTGTAGCCAGAGGGTCCGAAAGGGTTAATAAAGGTTAAAAATTACGTTTAAAGTTTGTTGCAAGTCGCTTCATGCTGTCATTGTCATAAGACGTCTCGTCGCATTATGTGGCAGTTTCTTGCAACTCCTATTGTGTATGACGTTATATCTTCTGAACCATTTGTCGTATGTAGTTCTTACCTCGAGAGCATTGTTAGCTTACGGTACGGAATATGTGTACCAAATTTGGTTGAAATCGGTCCAGTGGTTTAGGAGGAAATGTGGAAGATTGTCGTTTGATACAGAAATTTTTCGCGCATCTTATTGTTTATGACGTCATGTCTCGTGAACTATGTATTGTACGTGATCCTTACACTTACGGCGACCGTCCTCATGAATTGAAGCTTACGTGTGCGAAAATTTCATAAAGATTGAAAAAAAAAACTGTTGATTTGTGTGCAATACGTACATGCAAACAAGCACACGGTACTCTGCTTTATATATAAAGATTATTATTATTATTATTGATTTGAGAATTGACCACTTCAATTTCATTACTTCTTTGCCTGAGATTTTCTCTTTCTCCAGTATCCCTTCATATGAACGCTGTGCTGTTGCTTCTGTCGAGGTTCTTCCGGCCTTCATAGTTCTTTCGATTTAAAATCCTTCCAAATTTTGAATCAGAGTCTGAAACATATCCCAATTTAACATTTCAAATTCCTGAATGCTGAACCTTTCCAGAGATCTACGAGTTTCCTTAATCTATGCCGTTGTTGTCTTCTTTTGCCACAGGTAGTCGAATAAAGTTTTGGTTCGTCTGGATTTGTCCATTCTGTACAGGTATCCTAGAAAGAATAAACCGCCTCTTTTTCATGGTCTCTGACATTTTCTCCGCCTTTTGGTAGATTTCATTGTTGCTCCGAAGTTTCCAGCCCGTTTCAACCTGGATTGGAGCAATGATTTTTCTTAGTCTTCTTCTTTCTAGCACCTGCAGCTTTTCCAAATTTTCATTCCTAGAAAACGGCATTCTCTGGCATTCGCTGGCATCAGGCGCACTGTTTTTACCACAGCGTTGTAATTTGTAGTGCTTTATTTTGGCACTCCAAATTATTATTATTATTATTGTTGTTGTTATTATTTCAGGCGGTATCGAGCCCTCTGACCAGAACATTCAGCTGCCACGCCGGAGCTATCGGCACTCTCAGAGAAAGGTGTTTACAATCTGGGTATGTATGCGGCAGTTGTAAAAGTGCCTTTCCTCGATTTCTGGAAAAGTATACATGACGATGAAAATTATACTATTTGCAATTAACTATCGACTCTGTCAATTTTGAGTCGATTGCTAGTCATAACATTTAGGGGTGATTTTCTCAAAACGAAGGCGTGTTGATGCAAAATATGTTCAGAGACCTTCGTTTCAGGTTGTACTCAAACGACGTGCCAAATTTGAGGCGAATCAGTTGGCCGTGTCTGAGGTCTTCCAATTGTAAGCCTCCGTGAGAATTTTTTGAAGGCATTTGTCTGGAGTGTAATCTCGTATGGGAGTGAAACTTTTACGATATGCAGATCGTACAGAAAAACAATAGCAATATTAAATTTGGTGCTACAGGAGAATACTGAAGATTCGGTGGGGAGATGAAGTAATTAATGAGAAGGCACTGAACACAACTAGGGAGACAAGAAATTTGTGACATATCTTGACTAAAAGGAGGGATCGACTGGTAGACATTCTTAGACATTCAAGAATTGTTAGTTATGCATTGGAGAAGCGCATAACTGCTAAGGTTATCAAAACTGAGATATACCCAAGGATAAGAAGCATATATGAAAACAGATAAAAACATAGGATAAAATACAACAAAGGAAGAGCTAAATGTCCTTTGACAAATTGGTCAAGTTGATAAAATTCAATACTCGAGCAACAGCTCGTGCGTCATCAGCTAAAATATCTTCCAGTGTATCCGGTAGATTCAGTGCAATCCGAACAGGAGTAAAATTTGAATAAGACAATAAAAGATGCCACACCGTCAGCGGGTGACGACAGGAACATAACGGTGCAGGGTTACCAGTCAGCTCAAGTGGCGGTGGCTGAACCGGCAATGTCCGATCCGCAACCGAGCCAAGATGACGTCTTCTCGTCGCGAGAGGCGTGAGGTCATCCAAGCCACCGGGAGCGGTTTAATGGTTCGAAGCTTATTATTTGTAAGCGAGGACCACACATTATGGCACGACGATATAAGGCGACGGGAAAGAAGCGCTCGATATCATTCGATGGGACACAGTACTTAGCTGTCCGAGGGAGGAGAGTTACAGCCTTGGCCGCGGCATCAGCAGCCTCGTTACCAGGCACGCCTGCGTGGCCAGGGACCCACAGGAGGTGAACGCGAGGGCCGTCGGCAGCTAATAATTGAAGGGAGCGGTTGATTCGGTGCAAAACAGGATGGGCCGAAAAAGGGTCTTTCAGACTCTTTATGGCGCTGAGGGAGTCAGAGCAGATGACATAGGAAGGAGAACGGTGTCGGCGGATGTATAGTACAGCCTGATAGAGGGCAGAAAGCTCAGCTGTGAAATCCGTGCAGTGGTCATAAAGCCTGTACTGAAAACAGTCATCCCCGACTACAAACGCACATCCGATACCTTCATTGGTCTTAGAGCCATCCGTATATATGAATTTTCGAGCCGTGCACGAAGTTCAAGAAACCTCAAGCAGTAAACAGCATCCGAAGTACTCTCCTTTGCGAGTGAGGTGAGTTCGAGGCGAACGCGAACTTGAGCCTGAAGCCAAGGTGGCACTGGGCTCTCACCTATTTGAAATGTGGAAGGGAGGGTAAAATCGAGCTGCCGAAGCAGGCGACGAAAGCGGACTCCAGGAGGGAGCAGGGCAATCGCGGACAGCCCGTAATGATTGGTGGAAAGTGGGGAAAGGTGGGGGAGGGGGAGAAAATCGCAGTGGGGAACAAATGGACGAATACAGCAAGCTCGTTCAAAGGTTTGTTGGTTGCCGTTCTTATTCAGAGATGAAGAGGCTCGCTTAATCTTTGGACTGAAGACAACAACAACATGACGTTGATGGTGACTGTCCTGTACACGTATCCAGGATGGCACAAGACAAATAAAACACGGCAGGCTTTAGGGGCAGGATAATTACACTGAAACAAGATAAAACTGTTTAGCGAACATACTTCCTAATGTACATTCCACTGTCTCATCTTCCATCACTGGAATATCTCATCTGCTGCTACTTTCCAGCCGCGGTGGCCGAGGGGACTGAGGCGCTCCAGTCACGGTCTGCACGGCCACTTCGGTCGGGGGTTCAAATCCCCCCCTCGGGCATGGATATTTGTGCCATCCTTAGTCTTAGCTGGTTCATAAGTAGTTTGTAAGCTTAGGGACTGATGACCCCGTAGTTAAGTCCCATAAGTTCTACAAACATTTGAACATTTGATTGCTGCTACTTCTTGGCTTTCTGTATTTTGGAAATGAGTGCCCAGTAAACGTGAGCTCTAAAGTAATTAGTTACGAGGTGACCGAGCAAGGTGGCGTAGTGGTAGCAAACTGCTCTCGTATGCGGGAGGACGGTGGTTCAACTCCACATCCGGTCATTTCGATTTTCCTTGACTTCCCTAAATCACTGCAGGCAAATACTGCGGACGGTAACATCGGTATGTCAGGCTATGGACTAAGTGATCTTAGAGACAATTAAAGACAAACTAACGCAGAAAATTGCTTTCCTCTTTAATTAATGCTATAGACGATATTTCCTCCAGCTGCTATACACATTTTAAAGCAGTTTCTAAGGCTCTGTGTCCTTCCTTGTGAGAAATCTTGGGCGCACTTTCCTCCGATACAGTCCCTTTGATAGGGCACGACCTGCTTCCCTATCGTTACCCAAACAATCCGAGCGTCATCCCGTCTCTAATGACCACTTCATTTAGCAGCAAAAAAGGCAGACACCGGGCATGGATATTTGTGCCGTCCTAGTTCGTAAATAGTTAATAAGTAGTTTGTAAGTTTAGGGACTGATGACCCCGTAGTTAAGTCCCATAAATTATACAAACATTTAAACATTTGACACCCTTGATACTACTACTACTATCTTCTTTACACGGATCTAAATATGTTCAATGAAGTCTTTCACAAGGACAACAGTGCACTCGACCAGGCGGGTGTGCGCTTCCCGCAGAGGTGTGGGCGTCACTTCGCTTGCACACTGGCCAGTGACCGGCCACTGGGAGCTTGCCACCGCCGTTGTTCCCACAGCAGGTGAGGCCGCGGGAGGCGAGGCTACCGCGCCAGGCCGGGTACAGCTTCCTGCCAGCGCCGCGCCGCACCCACTGGCAGGGTGAGTTTAGTGACACGCCAGGCAAGCGTCGGCCTGACGTCATCAGGAGCTGAATGCGATACATCCACCTGTCGACACGAGGCCTTATTTCGGCACGCAGAAATTGTCTCCGGCCAATGAGAACTCGCTAGCTGTCAGCCAGTGAGCTATGCCATAATACTGGCAAACAGATGTAGCGATACCAGCAGACGACGATGTTCTGAGTAGGCTGTATACGTATGCAAAAGAAATTTAAGTTGTTCAAATGTTTGTAAATCTATCGGACCAAACTGCGTGGTCATCAGTCCGTAGCTTACAAACTACTTAAACCTAGGTAAACTAACTTAAGGACAACACACACACACACACCCATGCCGCAGGGAGGACTCGAAACTCCACGGCGAGCAACCGCGCGCTCCGCAGCGCGACGCTTTAGACCGCTCGGCTATTCCACCGCGGCTAAAATTGTCCTCTTAGGAGCATTGTTACCCACATACCCTATAATCGTCACATCTTCGGAAATAAACTACCAAATATTGGTGACAAGTAAGAAATATCGATAAAACCACTCTCTCGAAAATCGCGTCGTAGTCGAAACTAAGCAGCAAAATATTGGTGGGGGGGGGGGGCGGCAAACAAGCAATATCGGTCTAATCATACTCTCGGAAATTACGAGACATTAGAAACTAAACAGCCAAATGTTTCTGACTAGCGCATAGTGTCAAATGTCACTGATACTTATTTCATTTAGGCCTATCAGCAATTTAAGCTTTTCCCATATGTTTGTCACTGTACCATTTTCTCGGATATCGTAACATATTTGGAACAAAGGTCAAATATATTTGTGAAGGAAAAACAGAAATATCATTGCTAGTCTTATCACTTGCAGCAGTTTCAGTCTCCATTTTTCAGTTACATACAAATTTCTAAATCGATGACACCCTATCCTGACAAAGCATTTTATTACAATTAACATCGAGTACTGTGTAACGTACTACTGTTATATGAATAAGAAACTCCGAAAATATTTTATGAATAGGTAACTACTACAATGTGATACAAAAAATAAGATCTAAAAAAAAATATATTCGGCGGACGAGATTTAAACCCCACTCCTCAGGCAGTGCTAACCACTGCGCTACGACAGCCAGATATCAGTAGACCTTAGTGCGTGTTTTTATTGTTAATGTGTGTTTTCATTTATCTTTAGTTTTAATAAATTGCTCTGGATACGATTTTATTATTCATCTTTGATGTGCTGTTAGCATTTATGCCACATTAATTAATATTATAATAAATTATTAACATAACAAAATAAGGAAACCCTAGCAATATTAACTAATTCTTTGACACATGAAATAAAAATGCTATTTCTCAAGCCTTGAAAAGAGTGGGGTTCAAGTTTTAATAGAATGATAATCTAGCGACATTAAATGCATTATAACTTTACAGAAATATACAAAAAATATATGGAAGACGACAGACGGTCGTCTTTCAACATCTAATGTTGTTGGTGAAGGTTGGGGCAACATGGACAAAGAATCAAAGGAAGTCTCAGGTAAGTGTAGTAAAAACATTTAATTAGGGTAGTATAAAAGACAAATACAAGAAAATATTTAAATTTTATGAAAGACATCTGCTGAATTACATTTTTTTGTTAATTTAAGTAAGAACACAAGTCATATGCGCTTTGTTATAGAATATTACTCGTATCGATATAGTATGTGATAGAACATACTATAGTACTCACAAAATTTTTCAGGATTTTGTTTAAGTTTGTTGTGTAGCAGATTCAATTTTCCCTCTCTGATCTGTCCTCAATTATTGGACGAATCCAAAAAGTCTTTTTTCTCTACGTCGTCTCTATCGAAACCGTAGCAATGCAGCACATATTGTTGCAGATCGTTCACTTAATACATCCATTTCTCAATGCTGCGAAGTCACCCAGGCAGGTCTGAAACTCTACGTAGCCATATATGGCCATATTCACGTCTTGGGTAGCTGGGACGCATGAAAGAAGCATAAGGCATTACATAGTATCAAATAAAGTTAGCATTACAGATTTGCATCTTACTATTTATTTTTGTCTGCAATTCTCCCTTAATTCTCTAACATCTAAAATTAAGCAATCTGTTTTCTTAAACTAATATATAAAGGAGAGTGTCCGTATATTTGTACGTGTTGGATACAAATCTACAGTTTTGTTCCAATCTTTATGAAATTTTGTACACGTAAGATTCAATCCATGAGAACGGTCGCTGTAAGTGTAAGAATCACTTACGGTACATAGTTCTCGAGATATGACGTCATAAACAATGCTATGCGCAGAAAACTGCTGCATTTAGCGACAATTCTGCTCATTTTCTCCTAAACCACTGGACCGATTTCAACCAAGTTTGGTACACACATTCATTACCATGAGGTACAATTGCTGCAGGGTTAAGAATCATATACGACACATGATTCAGAAGATATGACGTCATAAAGAACAGGATTTGCAAGAAACTGCCACATAATGCGGCGAGACTTTATAAATACGCTTTACCAGAATCAGAGTACTTAGCGACTTGCAACAAACTTTATACATAATTTCAAACTTTCATTAAATTTTCTCTCGCTGACAACCATAGCAAAATGATGAAAGGAAAAAAGTTTCTCGCTTACTACTTTCCCGCTGTTTATTGAGTAAAACTACGGGATTCGGTATGACGTTACAATTTATAATTTGTACACTTCAAATCGTAGCCGCAGGAAATTTTACAGACAGTATACACGCATATAGATGAGTGTAACTTCTGACAGGTAGTTTACGAGATATGAGCACATAAACAGTAACGTTCGTGGAAATCCGGCCCATCACGCACCAAGTTTTAATCTATTACTTCTTTACTACTAATTGTATTCCCAGGAGATTTTGCAGACATACAGCCTTTATACATATAAATATATACCTGAAAAATGGCAGGAAAAAATAAATAAATACCCGGGCAACGCCGGGTTTTCAGCTAGACTCTATATAAAAGCCAAAGGACAATCACTCACTGACTAAACACGAAATCTCGAAAACTACTTCACCTATGAAGCCGAAATTTGGCAGGAATGTAATTTGTAGGTAGAAAACGTCAGCTAAAAACGCATTTTGTGATAGGTTCATGGCGGAGCACACTTCTCCAACAGACTCACGAAATCTACAGTTTCATTCCGATCTTCACGAAATTTCGCACAAATGACCTTCAAAACAATAGGAACGTCACCGTCTACATGTTTCATACGGTGCATAGGGGAGGGTACTTTGAACATAAAAAATGGATCCCTAAATACCTTGGTCGCGCCATAACTTAAGAAAGGCTCGACCGATTTCATTGACTTTTTTTCCTTTTGTTGTTTGCATTATTCTCAGAAGAAGGGTTGTATGAAACAAAACTAGAATATTGGAGAACAACAAATTGTGTATTTCAGTGTGACTGTGTTTCTAATGCATAGAAATTTATAGTTTTGTTTCGATGTTGGTGAAATTTTGCACACTGTACCTTAAAAACAAGAGGAATGTCCCTGTCTGTATATAATTTTCGTTGGATCATGGTTGAGGGTACTTACGGAATTTTACAAAATGCCTAGTTTTGCTGCAATCTTTATGAATTATTGCTAATCAAATGTTCAAATCTTTGTTAAGCTTAAGGGACTTAAGTGCGGGGTCATCAGTCCATAAACTTACAAACAACTTATGAACTAACTTATACTAGAGACACAAACAGCCATGCCCGAGGGGGGATTCGAACCCCCGACCGTACCGCCCGTGCAGACTGCGACTGGCGCGCCGCAGACCGCTCGGCCACATGACAGAGGGGACCTTGCAGAAAAGCTTGCCAAGGGAGGGAAAGATGGAAACAAGCAGAGAGATGGGACAGAAAATGTTGGATGCAGAGAGAGAGGGGGGGGAGGAGATGTGGACTACGAGAGTTTAGGATAAATAAACACCCGGGCAACGCCGGGTTTACAGCTAGTTGGTTAATAAAATTTAAGTACAAAATGTGTAGTGACTTTAGAATTACCCTATATGCAGGGTGTTACAAAAAGGTACGACCAAACTTTCAGGAAACATTCCTCACACACAAAGAAAGAAAATATGTTATGTGGACATGTATCCGGAAACGCTTAATTTTCATGTTAGAGCTCATTTTAGTATTTCTCTTTAAATGTAAATTGAAATAATTCGTGCAGACAATTGTCAAAATACCCAATTGTTTCGTTAGTATGTACTGTTCTTCCTTGATTCATCGCCAGTTGGCCCAACTGAAGGAAGGTAATGTTCAGTGCTTGTGTTGACATGCGACTCATTGCTCTACAGTACTAGGATCAAGCTCATCAGTACGTAGCATCAACTGGTTAGTGTTCCTTACGAACGTGGTTTTGCAGTCAGTGCAATGTTTACAAATGCGGAGTTGGCAGATGCCCATTTGATGTATGGATTAGCATGGGGCAATAGCCGTGGCGTGGTACGTTTGTATCGAGACAGATTTCCAGAACGAAGGTGACCCGACAGGAAGACGTTCGAAGCAATTGATCGGCGTCTTAAGGCGCACGGGAGATTCCAGCCTATGACTAGCGACTGGGGAAGACCTAGAACGAGGAGGACACCTGCAATGGACGAAGCAATTCTTCGTGCAGTTGACGATAAAACCCTAATGTCAGCGACAGAGAAGTTGCTGCTGTACAAGGTAACATTAACCACGTCACTGTACGGAGAGTGCTACGGGAGAACCAGTTGTTTCCGTACCACTATCAGCGTGTGCAGGCACTATCAGCAGTGATTGGCCTCCACGGGTACACTTCTGCGAATGGTTCATCCAACTACGTGGTACTCCTCATTTCAGTGCAATTGTTCTATTTACGGACGAGGATTCATTCCAACGTGATCAAATTGTAAATTTTCACAATCAACATGTGTGGGCTGACGAGAATCCGCACGCAATTGGGCAATCACGTCATCAACACAGATTTTCTGTGAACGTTTTGGTAGGAATTGTTGGTGATGACTTGATTGGATCTCATGTTCTTCCACCTGCCCCATCCTGGCTAATCTGTTGGTATGTTCGCTGCCACTGATCCCAGGGCCAGGGACCCACAATAGGTTTACTCTATTGCTTTCCCCTAGCTCCATCAGAACCCTGTGACATTCTGCAACAATTTTAGACCTCGTTGCAGGAGCTGCCAGTGATCTCAGGGATGCCAGGCTGTCTGAATAGATATAGATGCTACGATCTTTGTAGCACCTACGCAAATTCTCCTCCACACACGCCCTGATGGCAGTGATTTCGGCCTGGAATACTGAGGCCAGATTCCCTAGAGAGATGGCGCCCTCGAGTCTTGGATGCACCCCGTATACCCCGGCCCCTACGCCTTGGTCTGATTTTGACCCGTCAGTGAACCACACAATATCCCCCGTACGGTGTCGAACTATTTTCTCTCACTGCTCCGTTCACACGGGATACTCTACCTGTGCTGCCAGTACATGTGCCTTTACAAGTACGACACAACATGTGGTTCATGCACGAAGTAGAGGCGGACCAATTCCATTCTCCAAAGCTGCATCAGCGCATCAAGAATTCCATACGACGGAGGGTGGATGCATGTATCCTCGCTAACGGAGGACATTTTGAACATTTCCTGTAACAAAGTGTTTGAAGTCAACCTGGTACGTTCTGTTGCTGTGTGTTTCCATTCCATGATTAATGTGATTTGAAGAGAAGTAATAAAATGAGCTCTATCGTGGAAATTAAGCGTTTCCGGACACATGTCCACATAACACATTTTCTTTTTCTTTTTTTTTTTTTCTTTTTTTTTTTTCCTTCCTTTTTGTGTGAGGAATGTTTCCTGAATGTTTGGCCGTACGTTTTCGTAACACCCTGTATTAGCAGCTGCATATTGCGTAGTAGCTTAAACCCGCGGCTCCGCTAGTGTGTTGGTTGATTATGATAGATAAGCTATTTGTCAGTAGTGTCTATGAGACTGGTTTTGAAGGAACTGAAAAATATTCCTATCAGATTGCAGAAGTCTACGCACTTACCATTTATCAGGAAAGTAAGTAGTGTAGATCAAATCACACATAAAAATACAATCGTTTCGAAGAATCGATTCACGAAATTCAACAGTAATGATTGTAATAATATCACAGATCGATCACTTGATGTAATGCGCGAAATGTCAAATCGATTTTCTTAAAGAGATGTATTAAAAGCAATTTCTTTTTTACTGCTTTATTTATTTATTCTTATATTTCATTATTTGTATGCTTATCCTTACAAAAAAAGTGCTGAAGACATTGTAGCACGCATAAACCTAACATATGGTCTGTGGCGTCACGTTTCGCTGTATGTAACCTCCTTGCTATACAGTCGCAAACGTTAATGCTGGTCTTCAGTCCGATTTTTTTATAATTTGGCGACCTTCAAGCACCATATCTTCCACCCCCTAGCTATCGGCATGGAACTGCTATGGTGTACAACGGGAGACTTCGGACAACAATTACACACAGACCATTCGTTTGCGTTCTGTAGTTTTCGCTGCAGAGCGAAATATTAACACATACACACACACTCGTAGAATGTTATGTGCACCGATAACGTTCCATCCCAATATACTCCACCATTTTCTCATTATCAACCCTCAAGCAACAATGCAACTAATAAAACCAATTTCAAAGAGTAAATATAATTTTGTAAGAGTAATTATTGTTCCGCATTTCGCGTTACATTATTGAAATTACTAAATATCTATGAGTTCGCTATAAAACCGTGCCTAAAGCCTTCCTCAGGTATAAATTAGTAACTGTCCAAAAATATTTAACTCTCTGCGACTTGTCGTTCGGACGTGATAAGCGTCCACCGAACAGACATTCAGATTAATATATATAGATAAATAGCTATCATATCGCCATAAAGCCGTGCCTAAAGCCTTCCCCGGGTAGACGTTAGTGTAACTGTACAAATTTGTAGCTCTGTATGTCTTGTGATTCAGACGTGATAAACGTACACCGAACAGACATTCACATTTATAGCTATAGATGATGTGTCACTTGATCCGGTAAATGTTTTCGATCAGTGTAATATGGGCGATGTAGATCGATACCTGTTTGTAAATTATCGGGGTGTCGCTATTCTTATGAGGAGCGCCAGTGAACGGCTCAGCTGGTGGTGGGTTGCGTGGCGATCGGCACGCCCCGGAAGCTCTGCTCTGCCGTGGCCTGGCAGCTGCAGCGTGGCTGGCGGCCTTCTGCTGCTGCTGCTGTCGGCTAAATTGCCGGCCGAGCACGCGCGTGCGCGGCGCTCAAATATTTGGTCAGCCAGCGAGCGGCGCGCTCAAAAATTAAAGACAGGGAGAGTCAAACACAGCGCTGGCTGGCTGGCTGGCGCCGCTAGCCACGCCATCGCCACACAACACGCCATCGCCAGGCCCTGGGGAGCGGCCGGCAGCAGCAGCAGATGGCGCCACACATGGCCGGCTCGCCCACGGAGCGACGCTTTTAGGCTGCGGCGCAGACTCGACACACCACACCACACGCTCTCGCCTGCTGATGCTCGCCCAACTACAGCTCACATTAAACTACAGTACAGTCTCTATAATGCGGCCCTTCTTCATTCCAGCACGTTCAGTAGTCCGACACAACGAGCTGAGATCACGTGACGTGGCCGGTGGGGCCACTTCAAGAGAACAGTTTAGTAAACAATACGTAGTCAGTCATCAATTGTTGACTATATTTTGCAGTCGTTTGAATATCCTCTTTAACTGTGACAGTCTTAGTGAGTGGCCGGCCGCGGTGGCCGGACTACTGGGTCATTATGTAAATTACGTGATCAACAGGCTGGGAACAGAAAGTACTATCGATTTTCTAGTGTACTTGCAGCGTGAATATCAGAAAATGTATAATTATCAGAATTACAAGAAAAATTTTGGAAACATGTTAAAAACTGTGTTTGAAAGATTGGTGATAGGGTAAAGTCAAATAAAGATTCATAATGGCTAACACATGGAATACGAAAGTGTTGCAAACAGAAGAATAAACGTATAAAATGGATAACTGTTTACCTAACGTTATTGTTCATAATTACCTTAACAATGTTTTCGTGTTTTTCAAATCCATAAATAAGAAGCATCATAAGCAGAAGTTATGCTGCCTTAGAATAAGATAAAATTTACGTTCAAATAATATCGACATTCTTGTAAAACACATAATACATATAAACTAATGATAATAGCGAGAGCGGTAAGACGGCATTTGCTGTAGTATTCTGAGCTATTAGGCTGCTACCTTACCTGTTTGTTCATTTGTCAAAGTTGCTGATTCTCTCTGTACTGCTGTAAACGCTCAACGGCGTTAGTATCATTTTTAAACGAAGGAAGTTTAGTTTTGACGTTTTCTACTAGTTTTTGTTTAAAACCTACTTTCTTAAAAAAAAAAAAAAAAAAAAAAAAAAAAAAGGGACTGAGGCGCTACAGTCACGGTCTGTACGGCCACTATGGTCGGGGGTTCGAATCCCCCGTCGGGCATGGATATTTGTGACGTCGTTAGTGTTAGCTAGTTCATAAGTAGTTTGTAAGTTTAGGGACTGATGACCCCGTAGTTAAGTCCCATAAGCTATACAAACATTCGATTTTTTTGTTAGTGAGTGTTTCGTGTCTTTGCTACAGTACAGCATGACTCAGGCAGGAAATTGTAGTGAAAAACGTAAACACAAAACATTGACTTTGGTTGAAACATCCGAAATTATTAAAAAGTTAAACAAAGGACAAAAAATATACGATTTAGCTTCATTTTATGGCGTTGGGCGTGCTATCATTTATGACATTAAAAAGAGTCCTGATAAAATTGAAGCTTTTATGCACAATTTGGACAGCAAACGCAGTGACAGGAAAGTGATAAAAACCGGTGAGTACCCATTAACTGAAGACGCTTTGTACACATGGTTTCTTCAAGAACGTAGGAAACACACTCCAATTTCAGGAGAACTTATCAAAGGAAAAGCAAGATTTTTCCATAAAGCAATTATGAAAAAGACGATTTCCGCGCAAGTTCCTGATGGCTTGATAAATTTAAAAAGAGATTTGCTATCAGCTTGCATACCACAACAGGAGAAAAACTCTCTTGTGATTTCGAAGCTGTAGATCCGTACAAACAAAAATCCAAGAAAACTTTAGAAGAGTTAGATCTTTGTCCTGATCAGGTTTATAACGCGCACGAAAATGGACTGTTCTGGAGTTATTTGCCCTACAAAACATTCGTCCACAAAGCAGAGGCAAGTGCTCCTGGCAGAAAAATGTCTAAAGATAGGCTCACAATTATGCCATGCTCGAATGCCAGTGGACGCTCAAACTTGAGCTGCTTGTCATAGAAAAATCAAAAAATCCTAGGGCGTTCAAAAATGCATAATATCTACCAGTCAAATACAAACACCAAAACAAAGCTTGGATGACATGGAAATTGTTCAATGAGTGGTTTCTGTGGTGTCGCACAAATCCAAAGTGCGCGCCACCTACTTTCGCCGCGCGCCGCCATGCACGCACGGCGCGGCGTTCTTACGTCAGCCACGAGCGTCCTCTGCTACAACTCCGCTCGTGGCCACCACTGAACGACATCGTTCACTTGGGACTGAGATAGGAACCAGTTAACACTTCAGAATCAATAGGCACCAGAGAAGACTTGACTATCGGACAGGCACTAGGCAGGCCTCTAGTTCAACTATGTATCAGCATTCTGCAGTACTGAGCTATGTAAAAGTTAAGTATTGTATAAATTCTGTGCAATATATATCTCCTTCTAATTTACTCTAGTGTTTCCAGTTTCTGCTGTCCCACTGGCTGCTTACCTTCGTACCTGCACAAGCGTGCATCCTTTATTCCTGTGTCGGTCTCATTCTACTCGGCCACCGACACCTACGACGGAAACGAGACACAAAAGCGGCGACGAGGCGGGGACACAAAAGTTTCAAATGCTCAAATGTTTGTAAAGCTTATGGGACTTAACTACGGGGTCATAAGTCCCTAAACTTACAAACTACTTATGAACTAGCTAATACTAAGGACGTCACAAATATCCATGCCCGAGGGGGGATTCGAACTCCCGAACGTAGTGGCCGTGGAGACTGTGACTGACGCGCCTCAGTACGCTCAGCCACCGCGGCCGGCAGTGAGTGGTTCCACGACGAGTTCGTGCCATCGGTCAAATATTTCCTCTAGAAGCAAAATTTGTCTCAGAAAGTTTTGTTGGTGTTGGATAAATGCCCCGGATATCCAGATGAAGATGAACTTATATCCAAAGATGGTTTGATAAAAGTGATGTTTCTTCCCTCAAATGTAACCCCTTTGCTTCAACCTATGAATCAGAATGTTAAGGTGGAAAAAAATAAATAATAAATAAATAAAAAAATAAAATAAGCCTACTGTATAGTATAATTAGCAAAGAGAAAAGTATTATTCAATCATTAAAAGAAACAAATGTTAAAGACTTTGTTTACAACCTTGCTCGGGCTTGGGACAGTGTTTCGACTAAAGTGTTGGTATCTGCGTGAGGCAAACTGTAGCCAGGGATTGAGGAAGATGTTGAACCTATTAACGACGAGGAAATCATGTATCTCCAAGAGACAATTGACGATATCTGTTCAAATGATTCTGAAACACTGTCTGCAAGCCATGTAAATGACTGGTTATTCGGAAACGAAGACGAAAATTGTCAGCTGGTGAGTGATAACGAGATTATCCTACACGTGTTAACTACCCCAGTTATGATCATGAAGAACACTCGGAAACTGTCAGTACAGACCGTACGACATAGCGATGCTGTGAATGCGTTTAACACTTGTGTCACGTGGGCAGAGCAAAGCGACGTAGAAGCAGCTGATGCTTTAGTTTTAAGGAGGCTGCAAGAGAAAGATATAAAAATTTCTTTGGTATCGAAAAAACAAACAAAGATTTATGTCTTCATATCACAGAAGATGCCGACTGATGAAGATGAATGTGAAAATGATTAATACATTAAAAATTACATTGTTTCGTTTTTCAATTAATATCTTTGTCGCTATAAATGTGCACATCAAGTATTGTTAACATATGATCTGAATTTTACATGGTACAGTACTGTATTTTTTGCTAGTCAATTAAATGATGTACTTAACATAAAAAACCAGCATTTTTCATTGAACATCCAGTAATCCGACAATTTCTATAATCCGACATATGCCGGTCCCATACGTGTCGAGCAACAGAGACTGTACTGAACTTAAAAAAATAATGGGATTCCCAACAGTTGTTAATTTTAAACTTTTTATTTTATACACTACCCGAGTTTCGAGACCTTTATCTCATCTTCATCTAAAAAGGAAAATAAAGTAAAATAGTGACGTCTATCATGTAATAAAATGGCTACCCTACACCTTTACTAATATTTTTCAGTAAAAACGGAATATACGTACTCAGTGGGTCCGTAAAACTGTTACATTATTTTAATCTATTTCTAAATGTATGTTGTCATTGTAGCTTCTGCTAGTCCTTTGCTCGGAGCTTTGGCCTAGTCTTAGTGGTCATGATTGCATTCTGGTTTAAGGGGAGTCCTATCGCCCTATTTCGTCAATGTTAAATTGGCTATATAAATGCCCCGTTTTCTCAGGAAGTGTTGAATATAAAATGTGGTGTTATATCACATGTTCTTGCATGTTTTGTGACTGTATTGCTCTATAATCGCTTTAACATAACAGCTCGAAGAAAGTTATGATTTTTTTCCCCAGACAGATAATATTTTTGTGTAAATTTTCACGATTTTAATTTCTTGAATTTTAACTATTACTGTAAATACTACTAAAGTACAGCGACAAAATCATTGACTACCTATGTTACGTGGTAAATAATTCATTGTTATAGATTCATAAGTTTCTACTTGGATGATCTTTGGTATTCAGAGGTCTTTGTTTTCATGTGCATACGTGCGTCCCACTCGTGTTGATGACTCCGTGCATTTCGCTAGTGTTGTGCGCCGCCAGTGCTGGGGTCTGTTTTTTATCTTGACGAAGCACAGTATGCTGAGGACCTTTCTGCGGAGACACGGTTACAAAGGAAGTAACCACGTTTTCTTTTATTACGTTTTAGATTTTTCTCTCAGGTTTTAAGATTCTTATATAGTTTATCTGATGGTGAGGGCTTGACCCTTCAAACGCGTCATACTTTAGTGTTTTTACACGATATCTGTGGTTGAGCCTACTTGACAAAATAAATAAGTAAATTGTTTATTATTTCAAATTTACCCCATTGTGAAGGCTGATGCTCATTGTATAAATGCAAAAATGTTGGCATTCACCTACATAGCCTTAGTCAGGCTTAACCCTTCTCCTAAATCAAATCGACAGCCACGAATGTATTTCTTCACGGTTGCAAAAATATGAGGAGTTTACAAGGAAATTCCTTTAAGTTACGTCCTATTGGTGTAGTCACAAAGTCAGCACGGATTCAGAAAGTATCGTTCTTGTGAAACATACTTAGTTCTTTACTTATATATGAAGTGATAAGTGCTATCGACAAGGGACTTCAAATCCATTCCATATTTCTGAATTTCCGAAAGGCTTTCGACACTGTAGCTCACAGGTGGTTCGAATCTAATTTCGCGATCTAATTCGTGATTTCTTGTCAGAAAGGACACAGTACTTAGTAATTGACGGTATATTTATAAATGACTTGGTAAATACACGTGAAGATAAGAAGCAGCTGGAAAACGATTTAAATAAGATACCAGCATGGTGCGAAAAGTGGCAATGGATCCTAAACAATGAAAAGTGTGAAGTCATTCATATTAGCGCTAAAATAAATCCGTTAAACATTTACACGATAGATCAGTCAAATCTGCTGTTGTTGTGGTCTTCAGTCCGCAGATTGGTTTGATGCAGCTCTCCACGCTACCCTGTCCTGTGCAAGTCTTCATCTGAGAATACGTTCGGCAAACTACATCCTTTTCAATCTGCTTACTATATTCGTCCCTTGGTCTCGCTCTACGATTTTTACCCCACACACTCCCTTCTAATGTTAAGTTGACAATTTCTCGAAGTCTCAGAATGTGTCCAACCAATCTATCCCTTCTATTAGTCAGGATATGCCAGAAACTCCTTTTCTCCCCGATTCGGTTAAACACCTCCTCATTAGTTACGTGATCTATTCATCTAATTTTCATCATTCGTCTGTAGCACCACATTTCAAAAGCTTCTATAACCTTTTGGCTGAACTCCTTATCGTCCACGTTTCACTGCCATACAATGCTACACTCCAGACAAATGTTTTCAGAAAGGACTTCCTAACATTTAAATTAATATTGGATGTTGACAAGTTTCACTTCTTTAGAAACGCTTTTCTCCTTCCATTCCTTCACTGCCTGTTCAATGTACAGACTGAACAACATTGTGGAAAGGCTACAACCCTGTCTTACTCCCTTCCCTACCTCTGTGCCCCTTTCTTCCCTTTCGATTCTAACAGCCGCTGTCAGGTTTTTGTCTAGGTTGAATATAACTCTTCGCTCCCTATATTTTATCCCTGCTACCTTCAGAATTTGGAAGAGTGTATTCCAGTCGACATTGTCAAATCTTTCTCTGAATCTACAAACGCCAAAAACATAGGTTTGCCCTTCCTTAGCTTATCTTCTAAGAAAAGTTGTAATATGAGTATTGCATCCCATGTTCCTACATTTCTCCTAAATCCAAACTGATCTTCCCCGAGGTCGGATTCCACAAATTTTCCATTCGTCTGTAAATAATTCTTGTTAGTATTTTGCAACCATGACTTACTAAACTGATAGTTCTGTAATTTTTACACTTGTCTGCACTTACTTTCTTTGTAATTGGAATAACGATATTCTTTCTGAAGTCGGAGGGTATTTCCCCTGTCTCATACATCTTGCATACCAGGTTGAACAGTTTCTCCTAACGAAATCAGCAGTTCAGACGACATGTCATCTACTCCAGGGGCCTTGTTTCGACTCATTCCTTCAACGCTCTGTCAAATTCTTCTCGTAGTATCATATCTCCTATTTCATCTTCCTCCACTTCGTCTTCCATTTCTAGAATACTAGCTTCAAGTTTATTTCCTTTGTATAGGCCCTCTATATATTCCTTCCACAGTTCAGCTTTCCCCTCTTTGCTTAGTACTGGTTTTCCATCTGATTTATTGATATTCCTACAGCTGCTTCTCTTGTCTCCAAATATCTTTTATTTTCTTGTAGGCAGTATCTATCTTTCCCCTAGTTATGCATTCTTCCACGGCTCTGCATTTGTCCTCTAGCCACTCCTGCTTAGCCAGTCTGCACTTCTTGTCAATCTCATTTTTCAGACGTTTGTACTCCCTTTTTCCTGTTTCAATTGCTGAATTTTTATATTTTCTCCTCTCATCAATTCAGTATATCCTGTGTTACCCAGGGATTTCTATTAGGCCTTATCCTTCTGCCTACATGGTCCTCTGCTGCCTTAACTACCCAATTTCTCAGAGCTACCCATTCTTCTTCTACTGTATTACTCTCCCCCGTTTCAGCCAATCCTTGCCTAATGCTAAATCTGAAACTCTCAACCTTCAATTTGTCCAAGTTCCATCTCCTAATCTTTCTACCTTTTTGCAGTCTCTTAAGTTTTAACCTTCAGTTCATAACCAATAAGTTATGTCTTACAGTTTAGAACCTTGTTTCTAAATCTATTCCTTACCATTATAAAGTCAATCTGGTACCTTCCAGTGTCTCCTGGTATCTTCCTGCGCATTGTAGGATCCCCAGAAAGTATGACTGACGGACGATTTAGAGAAAGTTCAGAGAAGGGCAGCTCGTTTAGTATCTTCGCAATATAGGTGAGTAAGTGTCACGGAAATTATTCACGAATTGCAGTGGAATTCATTAAAAGAAAGGCGTTTTCCGTTGCAGAAACATTTATTTACGAAATTAATTTCACCACTTTCTCTTCTGAATGCAAACATATTTTGTTAGCACCCATCTTCGTAAGGAGACATGATCATTATAATAAATTAAGACAAATTAGATCGAAAACGGAATGATTTAGGTCTTTCTTTTACCCGAGCTCTATTAGAGAATTGACCTAAAAGAAATATTATGAAAGAGCTTCGATGGACCCTGTGCTGTGATCTTTGATTTGCAGAAAAAATTACGTAGCTGTGACTGCTTCACAATAACATTCTGTAGACTGTCGCCTTGGTATTTTGGTGGCTAAGGGAGTACGGTAAACTCGTGCTGCGAGCTGTGCGACATTCTGCATTGGCCTGCTGGTGGTGGCCATCGTGTCCTGGAAAATGAAACTGCCCATATGGGTGGATATGATCCCCAAGCAGAAATACAAGCTTGTGTTGATCCACTGTGCCTTCCAGAATGAAGATATCATTCAGGCCATGGCACGAAAGCATTCCCCAGATCACAAAGCTCGCAAAATTCTGTGGCCAGTAATCTTCCGAAATGCTTCCACCATTTCCCTTCGTTGTTGTTTAGAAAGTACGCACTTATCCTCTAACATTATAACACATGTTTTCCCATTCCTTTGTGTCGTCAAGAAATCACAAAACTGCTTCTTGAATTTATTATCAATAATAATGATTCTTTTATTTTAATTGTTGGGCAATTTTCGATAACTTTTTAGAGAGATGTTTGTTCCTGTTTTTGGCTAAAGCGTCTGGCATTTCATTCCCATGGAATTCTTTATATCATGGTATCCATTGAAAAGGTATTACAGTTACAGCTTCGGTAATTGGGAAAGTGGAGTAGTTTATTTCATTTATGCAAACATTTAGAGGTGTTTGGCAAAATGCTGTCGCCTGTATCGCAAAAATTGAATCACAAAATTCAATTTTTTTTATCTTTAGAGCTGAAAAGAATTTGCTTTAGCGCCAGATTCATTGCCTCCAACTCTCCATCAAATGGAAATCATACTGTCCGAGAAGCTTGTAAAAGTCAAGGGTCCATATTATTATATAATTGTGTGTGTGTGTGTGTGTGTGTGTGTGTGTATAGCATTTCTGTTTTTAATACTTAGTATTAATTGTTTGTAAAGTCTCTGTTCACTTCTGTTACTTGTGCCCTTTCATTGAGTTGAAGTCTGAATTTGACTGTGCATAATTTAAGACGAAGTCTTCTTTATTCACTGGTGGACAGTGGTTCGTTTTTAATTGGATAAAACCTTCGTGTGTTCGCAGCCCTAATTGTTCCAATATCTCTCACTGGTTAATCTGAGTAATTTTTTGTCTTGGGGTAGTGCCAGTCTCATAACGTTTGATGTTAGAGGTGGAATGCCAGTAGCTGTTTGACGAGCTGAATTTATTATTGTTTTTACTGTTTCTGCAATAAGGCGTGGAGCTCGATTTTGGAGAACCTTTAATTTAGACGTATTCGTTGAGAGTAATACTTCACATACAATAAACGGGGTTTTATATACATTTTATAAGTAGAGTTTGGCACTTTTAAAGAAACTACCTTCGTTTTCCCAGATAATTTCTGAAGGCTGTCGAGCTTTTTTGTAACATTTTTGATAGTATTTTGTTTATGGTCTACCGAAGTCATTTTGCGGTTCAAGGAGATGCCAAGACACTTCGGATAGTCACGTTGATTTAATTTTTATTCTTACACCGTTAATTTATACTGGGAATTAAATTGGGCAGTAAGGAAACTTGGAAGAATGTCTTTTCGGTGTTAACTACCGTCAAATTTCCTTACACGAGTTAGTTAGGGCTTCATTCATTTCTCGGAAATTTGGCCAATTTTAGTGTTTACCAGTCAGTTAAAGACCTGTCTTAATGCCTTCGACTTCTTGAATTTCTCCTGGTAAGTCATTAATAACGTTGGGCTGAGACGATGTTGTGATGGCAGAAAGTGCAAAAGAGATGGAACAAATGTTAGATGACCTAATCACAAAATTAAAAGAATATGGAATGAAGATTAACAAGAAGAAAAAAAAGTATGGTAATTGGAGGAAGGGATACAAAATGTCGTTTAAAAATAGAGGGAGAAGAAATAGAGCAAGTGCATAGCTTCAAATACTTGGGAAGTATGATAATGGATGATATGTACTGCACTGCAGAAATTAAGAAAAGAATTGCCATGGCAAAAGAAGGATTCAAAAGAAAACACAGATTACTTTCTGGACCATTAAAGAAAGATCTGAGGAAAAGACTTGCCAAGTGTTATATCTGGAGTGTTGTGCTGTATGGTGCGGAGACCTGGACGTTGAGGAAGGAAGATGAAAGAAGATTGAAGGCACTAGAGATGTGGATATGGAGGAGAATGGAACAAGTGAAATGGGAAGACCGAATAAGGAATGAGGAAGTGTTAAGAAGAGTTGGAGAAGAAAGAAACATGCTGGAAGTCATTAGAGAAAGAAAACGAAACTGGATTGGACATTGTTTGAGGGACTGTTTACTGAAGGAAGGAATAGAAGGAATGGTGAAAGGAAAAACAGGAAGAGGAAACCCAAGATATCAAATGCTGGACAACATCCAAGGAAATAAATATGAAGAAATGAAAAGATTGGCTTTGGACACAGAAAAGTGGAAGAGGATCAACCCATGACAAGAATAGGATCAACCCATGACAAGACCTGCCGCAAGGCAGAATACAATTGATGATGATGATAATAAAATATACAATTATTTTTACGCGATAGCATTTTCTTCTGGCTCTCACTGAAGCAGTGGACACACAGAATGCACCGCATCAGGTTAGAGCGTGGTGGCAACAAAGCTGGCCTGTTTCACAATCACAGCGCTGCGAGTCACAAGACGTCACGCAACTGGTGTAACGCTAAGCAGGCTGTTTTCGGACGGTCATTAAAATTGACATCTGTCAGCTGCTGCGGCTACTATGTTGGAGTAGTGGCTGCCGGCTGCCTGAAGGTCATAGACGACACACAACCACGACCTGCTGTATTACGTTGTTGTATAACACTGTAGACATCTGCGGCTGCGGGGCGTGACACGAAGGCGAGACCCTCTGCCGACAGCTGTGGTGACCAGCGACTGAATGCCGTGGCACTTTTTTCGCCCTGAATGTGAAGTCGAGCCCTGTCCTAACCACAACCTTCTGACGTGTTTCATATCCGGGGAAATGCTGCAGTACTAATAATAACGTACGATGTAATCTTGGCGATGAAAGTTAACCTCTACCAGGGGCTTCAAGACGGAAAATTTTTAGTTTCACACTTAAGAGAAAACAGTTATATCCCGTTTTCACTGGGCACTATTAACTACCCTCTCATTGGCTCTACAAGTTGACACATAACAGCCTATGTTATGTGCTGATTGACACTCTATAATAAGTTGTAGGGGAATCTGATACGGTACATAGAAATGTCATCATCATCTGGTTGTCTGCCGTACGGCAGGTTTAGACAGCATGGCCCTCCATGTTTCTGTCTTTTGCGATCATCTTCGTACTTTGGTACCCTCCTGGTGGCTTGCTGACGTCATCCAGCATCTGGTACCTTCTTCTGCCCCTCCCTCTCTTTCCCGGAACGCAACCCTCAATTGCCTCTACCAGAAGGCAATCTCGTCTTAAATTGTGCCCTAGCCAGTTTAGTTTCCTGTTCTTTATCGTCAGCAATATCCACCGTTCCTCTCCAACTCTGTTTAGTACTTCTTCATTTCTGACTTTATCGATCCAGCTGATCTTCACCATCCTGCGCCTTATCCACATTTCACAAGCTTCAATTTTCTTCTCATCTTGCTTTCTCAATGTCCACGTTTCTGCTCCTTATAAGGCCACACT
Organism: Locusta migratoria; assembly: GCA_026315105.1. Taxonomy (NCBI): domain Eukaryota; kingdom Metazoa; phylum Arthropoda; class Insecta; order Orthoptera; family Acrididae; genus Locusta; species Locusta migratoria. The sequence continues at coordinate 658,195,674 of CM048746.1, forward strand.
CCATATTAGACACTTAACCAGTCTCTTCCTTAATTCTTTGTTTAAACCACTGGTTAGGTGTCTTCTTTGCTTCTGGAACGCTTCTCACTTTGATATCTTGTTGGCAATTCGTATCTTCCTTAATCCAACTTCCCAAATACTTGAATGCTGTCACCTGTTCTATGACCTCTGACTCCAACTTGATTTTCACTTTTCTTTTCTTTAAATCTATGACCATGCTTTTCGTTTTCTTTTTATTAATTTTCATGCCATATGCTGTACAGGCTTCACTCAGATCATTAAGCATATGAGACAGTGTATCTTTATTTTATAGAAATGTAACTTTCTGTTTAAAAGTAAGAAAAATGTTACAGCGTAGATAAAGACATCCAATTTTCCTTTTCTTTTATTTTGCATCATCTCTGCACGCCGTAAACACATTTCTCCTGGACCTTCGATAACATCATTAGACAAACTTGGTCATTTGAACTGTCATTGAATGTAAAACTTGTCTGTAATCCCATCAATCGAAAACAGTGATGTTGAGTGCCCTACAACACCAATCATCATCATCGAAAGCAGGCGTATTTCGTTGAATGTATGCGAGACAGTAACATTTGTACCCTAATTCAATACATGATAGGGTTTGTAGACATTGTGTAGACGTTGTGTAACGATACACTAGAATTTTTATTTATTTTATTTTTTTTATTTATTTGTTTTTATTTTATTTTATCTCTGTTTTGATCAGCAATGCTTATCGCCTCCGGTTCCCTCTGGCTCGCAATATAACTAACTTAATTTCGTTCGTCATTTTTTACTTCCGGACAAGCGAGAAGACGGAACCGCGAACGTAGTTTTGTATCACTATCTTGTCTGTGTCCGATATGTTCAGACGTCTTCCATTCACGTATCAATTCAATGTAAGTAATTGTGATGCAAGTTGTTGCTAAAAATATACTACTAATTTAAAATCATCCCCTCTCTTTGGATTTTATTTAAATGAATCCCTCCACGTCAAATATTTATTTTCTAATGTTTTCAGCTCCTCGACGTCCGTAATAGTTTAATGTTCAAACCCCATTACTATCGCTTCGCCTGTCTTTAAAATTTCACTCACTATTAGTCTTTCTTATATAATACCTTGCTTGATTTCAGAACCTGAAATCACTTCTTTTGTAATTTTACGAAACCCGATCTTTTTTTTATTTTTATTTATTTACTAACTGAAAACCCGGCGTTGCCCGGGTATTTATTTATTCGAGCCTTGAGTCAGTACTTTTCCTATCCACTCTCTCTCTCTCTCTTTTATTTATTTATTCGAGCCTTGAGTCAGTACTTTTCCTATCCACTCTCTCTCTCTCTCTCTCTCTCTCTCTCTCTGTCCATCTCCTTTTTTCTAAAAACATGTTACATTTATCAGGGAATATATAAGAAATAAGAAATCACACGTAAAAATGCACTCGTTTCGAAGAATCCAATCACGAAATTCAACAATAATGATTGTAATAATATCACAGATAGATCACTTGATGTAATGCGCGAAACGTCAAAACAATTTTTAAAGAGATGAATTAAAAGAAATCTCTTTTTTACTGCTTTATTTGTTCTTATATTTCCTTATTCGTATGCTTATCCTTACAGAGAAAGAGCGTAAGACATTGTAGCACGCATAGACCAAAGATATGGTCTGTGGCATAACGTTTCGCTTTACAACGTTACAATTACGAACAACTTTGACTGGAGAGAACACATAGAAAATATTGTGGGGAAGGCGAACCAAAGGTTACGTTTCATTGGCAGAACGCTTAGACGATGCACCAGCTCCACCAAAGAGACTGCCTACATCACACTTGTGCGTCCTCTCTTGGAGTACTGTTGCCCCTTGTGGGACCCTCACCAGGTGGGACTGACGGAAGATATTGAGAAGGTTCAGAGAAGGGCAGCTCGTTTTGTTTTATCACGTTACGGGGGGGAAAGCGTCACGGAAATGTTGCACGAATTGGGGTGGAAATCATTAAAAGAAAGACGTTATTCATTGCGGCGTGATCTGTTTGCGAAGTTTCAATCACCGACTTTTAGTTCTGAATGTGAAAATATTTTGCTAGCACCCACCTACTTAGGGAGACATGACCATCCCAATAAAATAAGAGAAATCAGATCGAAAACGGAACGATTTAGGTGTTCTTTCTTCCCGCGCGCTATTAGAGAATGGAACGTTAGAGAAAAGTTATGAAGGTGGTTAATGAACCCTCTGCCAGGCACTTAAATGTGATTTGCAGAGTATCTATGTAGATGTAGATGTACGTAACCTCCTTGCTACACAGTCGCAAACGTCATCGCTGGCCTTCAGTCCGTATTGTTTTATAATTTGACGACTTTCAACCACCATATCTCCCACCCCCTTATGCTATCGGCATGGAAGTGCTATGGTGTACAACGCGAGACTTCTGTAATTTTCGCTGCAGAGCGAAATATTAGCACACACACACACTCGTAGAATTTTATATACACCGATAACTTTCCATCTTAATATACTCCACGCTTTTATCATTATCAACCCTCAAGCAACAACGCAACCAATAAAATCATTTTCAAAGAGTAAATATAATTTTCAAAGAGTAATTATTGTTTCGCATTATATTCTTCAAATTACTAAATATCTATCAGATCGCTATAAACCGTGCCTGAAACATTCCTCAGTTATGAATTAGTAACTGTACAAATATTTAAGTCTCTGCGTCTTGTCGTTCGCACGTGATAAGCGTACACCGAACAGACATTCACATTAATATATATATATATATATATATATATATATATAGCTATCCGATCGCTATAAAACCATGCCTAAAGCCTTCCCCGGGTAGACATTAGTAACTGTACAAATTTTTAGCGCTTTATGTCTTATGGTTCAGACGTGAGAAACGTACACCGCTCAGACATTCACATTTTTATATATATAGATTTGTTTATTTTAATCTTTCTATCATTACCATTAACTTCATGTTTCATCCACGGTCATACAACAATGAAAAGCGAAGTGAACTCTCTGAGCATTAGTCTAGTACGGAAAGTATCTCGAACATTCTCTTATTAAATAACAAAAGATTCACATTTTCAGCTTCTGCTGTACGAAGATAGGATCCAGATAGATGCTTTCCGTAAGTCTTATACCGTGCCGTTGCTTTGGGTGGTGCTCGACTTTAACATTCAACCCGCGATGTATTTGGTTCAATGTTTATAAATGTTAAATTGTGCTATGTTTTAAGTAAATTATTTCAAAAATTCAAAATTTCAATACAACCAATCCTTTGTCCACATTACAATCGCGGAATCAATTTAACAACTTATGGCATCATTCGAATGTAAGGGAAACGTTATAGTTGTATGACACCAAGAAGAACTATATGAAGCTTTGATCGCAGATTGTTGCTTCGTGTCACCAAAGGCCATTATCAATAGACGTCGCAAGGTGAATAGCTACGAGACAAAGTGATGCAAGGACCTGGAAGCGTTTCCAGACTGCAGGTAGTCTTCATTACTTGCCTCCTAGCTGTCGCTCTAAGGCAGTGTTTTCAACTTTTTTGAATATGCGCCCCCATCCGAAATAAAAATATTCTCACTAACTGTAAGGAAACGTGTCTCAAAGAGAAGAAATTTAATGTTCTTTCTCTTGCTTCAGAACGGAGCACATTGTGCTATCTTTACATGATTCCCGACATTAAAACATTTTGCTTAAAAAGAACATTTCAGGCAAGACTCTGAAGCGAATTATGCTCATTAAAGAAGGTCGCACTGTATAGACAATTTATAAAGAACTTTATTTTTATTTTTCTGGATTACATACTGTATTATTTTGCACGCTGTATTATAAAACAAAATATGGCCTATGCAATTCGTAAAGAAAGTTACACAATAAATTCCGTAATTTTGACATTAAATGTGTCTGGAAACGCTTCCAGGTCCTTGCATCACTTTGTCTCGTAGCTATTCACCTTGCGACGTCTATTGATAATGGCCTTTGGTGACACGAAGCAACAATCTGCGATCAAAGCTTCATCTAGTTCTTCTTGGTGTCATACAACTATAACATTCGTATGATGCCATAAGTTGTTAAATTGATTCCGCGATTGTAATAAGGACAAAGGATTGGTTGTATCGAAATTTCGAATTTTTGAAATAATTTACTTAAAACATAGCACAATTTAACATTTATAAACATTGAACCAAATACATCGCGGGTTGAATGTTAAAGTCGAGCACCACCCAAAGCAACGGCACGGTATAAGACTTACGGAAAGCATCTATCTGGATCCTATCTTCGTACAGCAGAAGCTGAAAATGTGAATCTTTTGTTATTTAATAAGAGAATGTTCGAGATACTTTCCGTACTAGACTAATGCTCAGAGAGTTCACTTCGCTTTTCATTGTTGTATGACCGTGGATGAAACATGACGTTAATGGTAATGATAGAAAGATTAAAATAAACAAATCTATATCTATAAATGTGAATGTCTGAGCGGTGTACGTTTCTCACGTCTGAACCATAAGACATAAAGCGCTAAAAATTTGTACAGTTACTAATGTCTACCCGGGGAAGGCTTTAGGCATGGTTTAATGACGATCGGATAGCTATATATATATATATATATATATATATATATGTGTGTGTGTGTGTGTGTGTGTGTGTGTGTGTGTGTGTGTGTGAATGTCTGTTCGGTGTACGCTTATCACGTCCGAACGACAAGACGCAGAGACTTAAATATTTGTACAGTTACTAATTCATAACTGAGGAATGTTTCAGGCACGGTTTATAGCGATCTGATAGATATTTAGTAATTTGAAGAATATAATGCGAAACAATAATTACTCTTTGAAAATTATATTTACTCTTTGAAAATGATTTTATTGGTTGCGTTGTTGCTTGAGGGTTGATAATGATAAAAGCGTGGAGTATATTAAGGTGGAAAGTTATCGGTGTATATAAAATTCTACGAGTGTGTGTGTGCGCTAATATTTCGCTCTGCAGCGAAAACTACAGAAGTCTCGCGTTGTACACCATAGCACTTCCATGCCGATAACATAAGGGGGTGGAAGATATGGTAGTTGAAAGTAGTCAAATTATAAAACAATACGGACTGAAGGCCAGCGATGACGTTTGCGACTCTATAGCAAGGAGGTTACATAAAGCAAAACGTGATGCCACAGACCATATCTTTGGTCTATGCGTGCTACAAAGTCTTACGCTCTTTCTCTGTAAGGATAAGCATACGAATAAGGAAATTAAGAATAAATAAAGCAGTAAAAAAGAGATTTCTTTTAATACATCTCTTTAAAAATTGATTTGACGTTTCGCGCATTACATCAAGTGATCGATCTGTGATATTATTACAATCATTATTGTTGAATTTCGTGATTGGATTCTTCGAAACGAGTGCATTTTTACGTGTGATTTGTTATTTCTTATATATTCCCTGATAAATGTAACATGTTTTTAGAAAAAAGGAGATGGACAGAGAGAGAGAGAGAGAGAGAGAGAGAGAGAGATAGTGGATAGGAAAAGTACTGACTCAAGGCTCGAATAAATAAATAAATAAATAAATAAATAAATACCCGGCCAACGCCGGGTTTTCAGTTAGTAAATAAATAAAAATAAAAAAGGTTCGGGCTTCGTAAATTACAAAAGAAGTGATTGCAGGTTCTGAAATCAAGCAAGGTATTATATAAGAAAGACTAATAGTTAGCGAAATTTTAAAGACATGCGAAGCGATAGTAATGGGGTTTGAATATTAAACTATTACGGACGTCGAGGTAAAGAAGATATAAAATGCAGAATGGCTTTGGGAAGGAAAGCGTTTCTAAAGAAGCGAAACTTGTTAACATCCAATATTAATTTAAATATTAGGAAGTCCTCTCTGAAGTCCTCTGTCTGGAGTGTAGAATTGTATGGGAGTGAAAGGTGGATGTGCTACAGGCGAATGATGAAAATTAGATGGGCAAATCACGTAACTAATGAGGTGCTTAACCGAATCGGGGAGAAAAGAAGTTTCTGGCATATCCTGACTAAGAGAAGGGATAGATTGGACACATTCTGGCCGGCCGCGGTGGCCGAGGGGACTGAGGCGCTTCAGTCACGGTCTGCACGGCCACTACGGTCGGGGGTTCGAATCCCCCCTCGGGCATGGATATTTGTGCTGTCCTTAGTCTTATTTAGTTCATAAGTAGTTTGTAAGTTTAGGGATTGATGACCCCGTAGTTAAGTCCCATAGACTATACAAACATTTGAACATTTTTTTTTTTTTTTTGACACATTCTGAGACATCAAGGAATTGTCAACTTAGCATTAGAAGGAAGCGTATGGGGTAAAAATCGTAGAGGGAGACCGAGGGACGAATACAGTAAGCAGATTCAACAGGATGTAGGTTGCCGAACTTATTGTCAGATGAAGTGGCTCTACCCTTCATTCGATCCCTGCGAAATCCTACACTTCAGCAGGATAACGTAGTACCGCATGTTGCAGGTCCTGTACTGGCCTTTCTGGATACGGAAAATGTTTGATTGCTGCCCTAGCTAGCACATTCTCCAGATCTCTCACCAATTGAAAACGTCTGATGAATGGTGGCCGAGCAACCGGCTCTTCACAATATGCCAGTCACTACTCTTGATGGACTGTGGTATTGTGTTGAACCTGCATGGGCATCTGTACCTGTACACGTCATCAAAGCTGTTTGACTCAATGCCCAGGCGTATCAAGGCCGTTACTACGTCCAAAGGTGGTTGTTCTGGGTACTGATTTCTCAGGATATATGCACCCAAATTGCGTGAAAATGCAATCACATGTCAGTTCTAGTATTATATATTTTTCCAATGAATACCCGTTTATCATCTGCATTTCTTCTTGGCGTAGCAATTTTAATTGCCAGTAGTGTATTTCTTTAACAGGGCCGTACACAGCCCAGTACGTGTATGTTGTATTTGGCGAATACAGCTTGTTTGGCACGCAAAGTCGCAACATCATTTGCCACTCAGTCTCATAACACTTGTTCCACTTTCCTTTCGCGTATTTCGACACGACAATATTCCGCCGACAGTTACCCCCCTCGGGAATTTGGGGAGTTGACGGCACAGGTCGTTACTGCGTAGCACACGTCCAGGAGTAACGTGACCTGCTGAGAGCTGAAGTGCCTCCTAATCACCGGGTTGTGGTGGCGGGCCATCTACGAAATTAGACATGAGGAGTCGTCCGCCCACTGGGCTCGTCTGTCCCCAAACGCCAGTTGACCACATCTGGCGCCTTCATGCAGCTAATAGCCTGGAAACGTAGACACGTGTCTGATCGTACTACGCAGTCATTGCTGGAGAAACTTAATGATTTCGTACCATTACCAGAAACCATAAATTTAAAGTTACGAAACGGACTCAGCCCAATACTGGTTCTCCTCACACAGATTTCCAGAAGATCGCCCAGTTTTCGAGAGAGTGTGTGGTTAAGGTCCGATCGACATCAAGTTACGATGAGTCAGCAAATGTGTATGAAATAAGTTACCGTCTCTTTGGGGAAAGTATGCCATCATTCATTAGAAGTAGGTAAATTCCAGAACTTTCTCTTACAGCTTACGTCTGAAGATACAGTCCAAGGTTGGGACTGTAAAATATAACAAATAATTTCTAGAAGTCTGGCGAACAAAATCTTTACTAATGTCTTTGTTACCTACTGTTGTCGGCTAATGTAGCTGGAGCTTCTAATGGATTACTTTGCCTCTAAATCAACACCCAGAATAGTGCTAGATCTATTAATGGTTACCTCAGGAATCTTATGGGTCACCAAAATAAGCAAAAGTTGTCTTATGTGTCGCTGGAGTTAAGTTGAATCGCTATTTTCTATCTGAGGTGAAAATGACTAGCCATTACCTAAACTTAGCATTGGAATCAACGGCGATGATGTGAGACCATCATCCAACAATCTGGAGATGCTAGTCTTTCAAGATTAATTACATTTACTACTTATTTAATTTTCTCATTAATTTTTTCTGTTCAGCACATTTATTGGGTTTCTGAGCTATTGACGGTACGGTCTTCAGTATCAAGACATGCTTCATGTATCTCTCTATGCCAATATATCCTGTACAAACTTTTTCACCTCTGCACAATTATTGCAATCTATAACCAGTGACTTGCTTAATGTTGTCAAACTTTGAACCCCTTTCTCGTTTTCTCCATTAACAATTAAACTTCGTATTCACAGAATATATGACATCAAATGCGAATGGGAAAAGCTGAAAAAGTGTACCCATCCGGGATTCGAACCCGGGTCTCGCGCTTTCTAGGCAAATGGGACGTATTGGAACTTCCGCCATACAGCCCGGGCTTTGCGCCCACCGACTTCCATGTCTTCCCTTACCTGAAGTCAAATCTTGGTGGAAAATCATTCCACAACGATGAAGAGATCAAAGATGAAGTTGAAATGTGGTTCCGACAACAGGCGGCAACCTTCAATGACTGTGGGATACAAAAACTTGTGCACCCACTTAACAAATGTTTGGATAATGGGGGTGATTATGTCCAAAAATAACAAATAATCCAGTTAATAAAGATGTAACTGACGTAGTCTAAATAAATGTTCTATTTAAGTAATGCGAGCCATTGTATCTTTACTTTTCGAAATGCTCTCGTACATAACACAATAATTCAGAAATATAATGGCGACGACACAGAAATACACCACGTTACGCTGGATCGATATACGTAATTTGAAGGACTGGAGGAACCAGAACCTGAAGGTGGCTCTTCTAGCAGTACACGACATTCATCACCTGACCAACAGGAGCAGTCAAGTCATAGTGGGTACGAACCCTCGCCACCAAAAAAGTGTCCAGTGTATTAAAAGATACTGATTACAGCGTACCAGAGAACAATTCTAAGGACTATTACAATCGTGGTTTCAATTCATGTAGGAAACTAATGAAGCGCTGTAAGTGCATCAAAAGTAAATCAAATTGTGCATTAATTCTCAGTTATGTGTCTTAGGAAACGGGGAGCAGATGCTCATTTCAAAAGAAACTGTAAAAGAGTATGTAAAAGCACAATTTGATGGTAGAAGCACGTATGAATCTACAGTTCAATACTGGCATCTGCAGATGTGCACACTAGAAGGGGGTTAGACGGTTGACTTGGTCTATTTCGAAGCGTCCATTTCCTTTATCGACCATCTCAAGGCTGAATATGACATTTCACGCAGGCGTATTACTACATTTCTCACACGTAAGGACATAGAAGACGATAACATTATACGTCAGAAGGCACAGTAGTTTGTGGAGGAAGTGGACATGTTTATAACAGAGGATGATGTAGAGAAAGATAATGTTTGGAGAAGTGACCAGAGTCAAATCCAGTATGAAATGTCTTCAGCATCAACACTGCCCTACATGAGAGAAAACTACATCTAGTGTGTTGCAGTCAGTACATAGCTCTACCCACAGCCATACAATCGATGTGGCTTTATCAATGACAGGTGGACTAGCAAATAAGTTGTACATCTGTTTTCAAGAGAGACAAGGCGCTTTCGCCCCAAAAGTATTAAACAAACTTCTGTGTCCCAACTTCGTCGCCGCTTTTGTGTCCCAGCCTCGTCGTAGGTGTCGGTGGCCGAGTGGAATGTGACCGACACAGGAATAAAGATAGCACGCTGGTGCAGGTACGGAGGGGAGCAGCCAGAAACTATAAACACTAGAGTAAATTAGAAAGAGATATATATTGCACAGAATGTAACAATACTTAACTTTTACATAGTATTGCAGAATGTTGATACATAGTTGTTAGAGGCCTGCCTAGTGCCTGTACGATAGCAAAGTCTTCACTGGTGCCTATCTGATTCCGAAGGTCCTAACTGGTTGCTATCTCAGTCCCAAGTGCTCGATGTCTTTCCGTGGTGGCCACGAGCGGGGTTGCAGCAGAGGGCGCTCGTGGCTGTCGTCCAAAGAACGCCGCGCCGTGCGTGCATGGCGGCGCGCGGCGAAAGTAGGTGGCGCGCACTTTGTACTTGTGCGACACCACACCCCTCCCCCCCAAACCACCGCGCCGTCGTGGCGTAGGGCTGAGGGCCACGGCGACGGCACTGGGAGGAGGGCCTGGGCGGGGGCGTTACTGGTGGGACGGGCGTCGTAGCTGAGGCTGGGATCGAGACGCCGTCCGCGCCCCGGTACACACCTTGCGATCCGCTGGAAAACCCGCGAAAACCAGCGGAAGGGCGCCCGCCCCCGCCCAGAGGGAGCAGGTCATCTTCTTCTGAGGTGCGTGGCCCAAGCTGGGGGGGCCCGCACGGTCCCGGAGTCCCTCTCGGTGACGCTGTCATCTGCGGCGGAGACAGCGGCGGCGACGACTGCGTCGGAGTTGCGTCGACGTCCATAGGGACCTCGTAGTCCGGGGACGAACGATGTGGCTGTGCTCCCTGGCGGTGAACTGGGTCTGGAATCAAGAAACCGGAGACAGGATCGCGCGGCCTGTGCAAGCGCAATTGGTTTGCGTGGCGCCGCAGCTCCAACCCTGTGGAAGAACGTACAACATACATATTGCGACCGAGCACGTGCTGAATGGTGCCTGGCAACCATGTATTCTTCATACCAGCAAACACCCTGTACAGCACCGGCGTAGAAACCTGAAAACGCGTAGCGCCATACGAACCGACTCGGTGCGTGGGAGGCTGCAGCAGGTGGAGAGTGCGGTGACGGCGGCCGTGTAGCAGCTCGGCAGGAAACGGGCCGTCACGTGGCATGCACCGATACGTAGACAGGAAAATTTGAAGAGCTTGCTGCCTGGAGTGCTGACCTTTCATCTTTTCCATGTGAGACTTGAATGTTCGAACGAAACGTTCTGCTTCACCATTGGACTGAGGGTGAAAAGGTGCGGTGGTGATATGCTGAATGCCATTCGCACGACAAAACTGTTGAAATTCCGCACTAACAAACTGAGGTCCATTGCCACTGACGATAGTTTCAGGCAAGCCTTCGATGCAAAACACTGATGTTAAGGCACTGATTGTACTAGAAGCTGTCGTTGAGTTTATGGCAATCACAAAAGGAAACTTGCTGAAAGCGTCTACAACAATTAACCAGCGCGTATTCCAGAAAGGTCCGGCAAAGTCAATATGTAAACGTTGCCATGGTCCCTTGGGGCGTGGCCAATCTGAGAAACGTTGCGGAGGAGCCGCCTGATGCTCCGCACAAACAGTACACTGTGACGTCATGTTCTCTATCTGAGCGTCCATACCAACCCAGGTACAATGACGCTGGCCAGTTGCTTTGTCCTAACAATACCCCAATGTCCTTGATGCAGGAGGCGTAACACTTCTCGTTGCAGGGAACGAGGAACAATCACTCTTGCTTGGTCGTTGTCGGTATGCAACAACAGTACACCCTGACTTAAAGACAATGCATGACGTTGTGCAAAATAACGTCGAACCAGAGGCCGATCAATGTCTTTGGCTCTGGCAGGCCACCCTGAGCGAACAGAACGTGCTACCACACTTAAGTCTACATCCGCAGCTGTTTCCTGTGCAACCCGACGAGAGTTCAAAGGGAAATCTGCGACAGCGGAAGCATCTCTGGAGTCTATCTGACAACATGCCATTTCTGAAGAATCAAACGACACATCCTGGCCAACCGGAAATCGGGAAAGTGTGTCCGCGTTAGCATGTTTAGTGGTAGGTCGGTACAAAATCTCATACTGATAATTAGACAATATCAAGGACCATCTCTGAAGCTTTTGTGCCGTACGTGGCGGAATCGGCTTTGTGGGTGAGAACAACGACGTGAGAGGCTTGTGGTCTGTCAACAAATAGAATTTTCTGCCATAGAGATAATGATGAAACTTTGTGACGCCGTAAATGATTGCTAAGGCCTCCTTTTCTAACTGACTGTAAGGGATGGATTCCTTGTGGATTAATCACATGGCCTAGGTACTCTATTTCAGTTTGAAAAAAACGAACACTTTGCTTTATGACAACGTAGACCTGCTGCAGTCAAAACTTTGAAAAGGCACTCCAGGTTTGCTAAATGATCTTCAACTGTGCGTCCGGATACCCCAATGTCATCTAAATAGTTCGAGCAACAAGGTACCGAAACTGTCAGCTGTTCCAAAAAGCGCTGAAAAATAGCGGGAACGGAAGAACTGCCAAAGGGTAGGCGTTGAAATTGAAAAAGGCCCATGTGAGTATTAATAACGAAAAACTTTTCTTGACTCGTCATCAAGTGGAATCTGTAAGTATGCCTCTGCTAAATCAATCTTGGAAAAGAAGCGAGACTGTCCTAATTTGTCCATCAGTTCGTCAGGTCTGGGCAGGGGGTAAGTGTCTACAATTGTTTGACAGTTTACTGTTGATTTGAAGTCCGCACAGAGACGAAGTTTTCCTGATGGCTTGGGTATAATTACTATAGGCGAGGCCCACTGACTCGCAGAAACAGGAGAAATCACCCCACTATCTTGCCATCGTTTAAGTTCTTCGGCAACTGTATCACGCAATGCGATAGGCACTGGTCTAGCTTTACGAAATTTTGGAACTGCAGATTCTTTTAAAGTTACGTGTGCCACGAAGTCTTTTGCACAACCTAGTTCCGGCGAAAACAAGTCACTATATTTGTCACACAATGCATTGATTTTATCCTGAGGCACTATTGACGAAATTTGAAGCACATCTCTTTGAATTGATAAACCAAACAAGTCAAAAGCATCTAGTCCAAAAATGTTCTGTGTCGATTTGGCCTGAAGAACTACAAAAGCAACTGTTTTTGTTACACCTTGAAAAGAGGCGGGCAGGCTACACGTTCCTAGCACGGGAATATTTTGACCTGTATAAGCTGTTAGCACTTGCTGTGACGGCGACAATTTTGGCGAACCCAGAAGTTCATAAGTATCTTTATTTATTAATGTGACAGCGGAACCAGTATCAAGCTGAAATTGCACCGTCTTATTTTCTATGAAGAGTGTCACAAACAGTTTTTGCTTGTGGCGCTCGACAGGTGCGCGAATGTGGTAACGTCTGATAGAACTTGTTTACGACACTTGCGCATGCGTGGGCCGGGAAGTGAAGGAAGCGGCGCAAATCGGCACACATGAGATTAATATCACAGTCACTAGATGGCACTATCGCCGGATCGGCGTCCGCGCAATGCGAGGCGACTACAGAGTCACTAACTACTGCACTACCTTCTTGAGCAGCTACTTGATGTCTACTGTCCCTAGCTACACAGTACTGGGCACTATTACAAGGAGCAGTTGCAGAAGGCACTATTTTCACTACAGGAATGCACTGTTCATAGTCATTTTGCTTGTCCCGAACCCTTTTCCGTTGCACTGTTTTACGCGCTCGTCTGCGCTTGCTACGTGGTGCACTATATAGTTTTGCCATAGGCGCAGAACTACTTTCATGCAATTGAGATCCAAGGAAAGCACTGTTCAATTCCACAGCCCGTATAACATTTACAGAATGAACTGTTCTCGCACTCTGCGAAGCACTGTTTCTAACGGTACCGTTCTTTGAGTTTTTAATTTGCATACACACAGACTGTACATGTCCTGATTTGCCACATTGATAACAGGTTGCGTTGCGACTAGGGCAATGAGCACGCTTGTGGCGAGACACACACTGGGGGCAAGATTTACATACATTTTTCTGAAATGAGCGTTGGCGCCCGTTATTCAAATCACTGTTTCTAACACGACGGGGCGACCTTTGTGTCGCACTTTTACACTTGCTAATGTTCACTGTCTGTTCAGCACGGCCGGTAGAATTTAAAGAATCACTAGTGGCATACTGAGAACTACGGCTAGGAAAGCGTCCGTTGTGGCGCACTGAGTTAACACTGTGGCTTTGCATTTCTACATCAGCTAAGTCAAAAGTATCATGCGCATCTATAAGCTGCAGTACACTGTCTAATGAGGGGTCAGACTGTTTCAGAATTGCTGCTCTAATTCTGGGGTCCTGAATATTCTGCATAATCGCATCCCTCAACATCACGTCACTATACGAAAGTCCACAAGAGCAAGTAAATTTACATTTGCGGGTTAAGCCCTTCAATTCCGTAATCCACTCTTGGTGTGACTGCTGCGGTAATTTTTTAAGTCTGAAAAATCGGTACCGTGCCGCAGCTACGAGAACTTTTCTCTAATAATGAGCATTTAGTGCCTCTACTATTTGTTCAAAGTCTACATCACGAGGAGATACGTCGGGGAAAAGTTTTTTCAGTAACACGAAGGTGTTGGTGCCCACCACAGATAATAGCAGATGCTTCACTTTTTGACCTGTAATTTGATGAGCCGCGACGAGTTCTTGAAACTGTGTGAAGTAGTCGCTCCATTCTTCCTCACGTTCGTTGTACTGGCGAAACGTAGGAAGCGTTGCGGCGGCAGGTGTGGGCTGCTGAAGCGGCGGCTGTTGTTGTTGGTTAGCTGCTTGCGCTGTGAGCTGGGACACAGCCTGCAGGAGTTGTGTTATTTGCGCCGTCTGTAACTGAATAATTTCCATTAAGTTTGGGTTCGGGGTAGTGGCCATGCTGACCGATTAGGCGCCGCGCATACAAGTAAATTATAACAAAACACAAATGCAATATGAAAGAGGACGCTCTGCAACAAAAAAGTCCACAAAACACGTAACAAAATGTTCCCCCAAAATTCTTATAATAAGGGTGGGTGGGTGGGAGCAATTTCTGCGTGCTCCGACTGCTGCTGTCTGGCTGCTGCTAGTGTGCTGGTCCACGGTTCGTGTATCACTCCTCGTCGCCACTTTTGTGTCCCAACTTCGTCGCCGCTTTTGTGTCCCAGCCTCGTCGTAGGTGTCGGTGGCCGAGTGGAATGTGACCGACACAGGAATAAAGATAGCACGCTGGTGCAGGTACGGAGGGGAGCAGCCAGAAACTATAAACACTAGAGTAAATTAGAAAGAGATATATATTGCACAGAATGTAACAATACTTAACTTTTACATAGTATTGCAGAATGTTGATACATAGTTGTTAGAGGCCTGCCTAGTGCCTGTACGATAGCAAAGACTTCACTGGTGCCTATCTGATTCCGAAGGTCCTAACTGGTTGCTAACTCAGTCCCAAGTGCCCGATGCCTCTCCGTGGTGGCCACGAGCGGGGTTGCAGCAGAGGGCGCTCGTGGCTGTCGTCGTAAGAACGCCGCGCCGTGCGTGCATGGCGGCGCGCGGCGAAAGTAGGTGGCGCGCACTTTGTACTTGTGCGACACCACACAAACGTGAAATAACCTGTCCACTAAACATTCACATGGAGGCAAGTGGAAAAATGACTGAAGAACACATGAAACGTTTTCTAACTTCGGTCCTTTAGAAACATGTAACAAATGAAAGGAGCCTATTGTGTGATTCCTGGGCGGGTAATACAGATCGTAGCACTTTCATGTGTGTGGTATTGCTGTATGTGTGTTATGCGCTATTATAAGTTCTTCAAGAAGAGAGTTTTTGGAGCTGCTGACTGAATATGTAGTGATACCATTACGCCGTTAAATTACATATAGGCTAATTTCCTTATAATTTTATAATTTTCTTACTTTGTTTCTCTCTGTTAAAATGTTACTTGACGTACAATGGAACCTTTTGCATGGAAATTACGCAAACCACTTTCCTGTTTATGACTGTCTGTTACTCCAACCATGGTTTCTTGCGGTTCCGAGTGTTACGGGTCAAAGATGTCCCTTGTAAAAATTTGTGAGGTACAGTGTCACAAGCTTCCTGAAAATCTAACAGTACGGAATGAGTTTGGGATGCTTTGTCAACGGCACTAGACCACATGTCACTAGCACTGTTAGTTGTTGAGCATTCAAATAGACTCCATCTAGTTTGCTTTTTAGACACAACTTAGTCACATTTTCCTTCCACGACGTACTTATTCGTTGAACTGGGGATGTACCCTCGTATTTTATAAATGAATATAATTTACAAAACTCTGAAGCCAGAAGCTGTACAATATTGTCGCGTTGAAATGTAAACAGGCTTGACTTAGAAGGCAACTAAACACAGCACTTATACTTAAAGCACGTTTATTACGAACTCAACATACACGCAGCACTGACTGCCTCTCAGGCAGAGTGCTCTGCTATTTATACATAGACAGAATTTACCAGAAATTAGAACAGTTAACATAAGAAACAACTAGAATTTACAAGTGAACGTAAGAAAGATGTAGAACCTTCTGGAATTGTTAATTACAAAGAAATAAAGTTTTTGGCGGTGGGCGGGATTGAACCGGCGACATTCTGCACCGCAGTCCATGACGCTATCCCCTGCGCCACGCCGGCAGTCGGTGTTCGTCGTCTCTCGCGACAATATTATAAATTTACATAAGTTAATTACAATTTGATACAATTAAAATAAACAACCAAAGATAAAAAAAAACATAGACGTTAGAAATCATCGATATAAAAAATTTCAAAAATGTCAGTGCAAATTATGAATAATAATGCATGAAATAAATTATTGTGACACATGTTCAGACATTGCTGTCTGTACGCTAGAGCAAGGTCCAGTCTGACAGTTTGTTAAACTGGTGTTGGGCAATGTTTGGTTGCTCCCCTCGCCGTGTGATGTCCAGCTTTCGCTACGCTTTCCTATTTCGTAGGTGTAATGTACATAGTCGTCTCTTATTGGGATTGGACTTAACCCCTTCATTCCCACTGTTGTTCCTCACAACAACGTATTAAAATCTGATTTATAGCGTATTTTATGTATCAGTCCTTAAATTCGCATTGTTGTTGATGAATATAATGCTTCTAGTTCGGTATTTTGCCACTTGGTACGGTGTGTAGCCACTTCCGAGGCGTTAATCTATTCGTCTTGGAGGTTGTGTTACGTTTATGTCTGTGCGTGGCTGTGAATGTGGATCATTTTACTTTATTTCAGCAGTTAATTTTCTTTGGTGCTGAGGCGAAGAGTATGCTAGCATTATCGATCTGACGGTGTTAACAATTAACAAAATGTCTCAAGTAATAAAATACCACGATACAAACGTCTATGTTAACACATATTTTGATGTTTAGTACAGTGTGTTAATACAGGAAACAATGAATTGTAATTTTTCCAAAGCTGAATTCATAATGTGGGAATGAAAGGGTTAAGAAGGTTGGCATCGCAGTACTTGGAGAGTTCATCCAGTGCTAGAGAAAGCTTTCCTTCCACGCCTTTAACCCTGTGGGCCACACCACCAGGCTCCTACGTCTGGGCCACACCATAGGCCTCAGAGACCCACACGATACAGAATAATGAAAAACTCTAAGAAATTCAATGTTATGATAAGGATGAGGGTATAATACATTAAATAACCTTGAATAATGTAAAACAAATATATATATTCCCTCAAGAAACCACAAAACAAAATGACCAAACTCTCGTAAATTAAACAATATTACTCTAAACTTCATATATCGCAAAAAAAAAAAAAAAAAAAAAAAAAAAAAAAAAAAAAAAAAAAAATCATATTCGAAAACCACCTACAATTAATAATGTTTTAAACTAAAATCGGTAACACAAAATTCATCGGAAGTTTGTCATTTTTTACCGGTAGAATTTTGACAAATTTTTTGTGGTGCTGACCACACACTGGCAACTTACAGAAATCACACTGCATTTTTGATTTCGTTTGTTTTTTGTAGTCACAAAACTTACAGTAAGTTCTTTTGGAAATAGCTCCTTGCTCACGAGCTGCCTCTGCAGGCGGTCATGTTTAGGCATCTGCAAATACTGTCCCGCAGGTCACGGTGAATTGGTATCTCAAGCCTAGCCTTCGTCCAAGGTGCTGTAAGGTGTTCAGAAAGCGTCATCATAAACTAAAATCGGTGCAATGGTTTTGTTTGACCGTTGTGTCTCCCTTTCTCTAGGTTTCTGTGAAGTTATGGACGTCTCGGAGGCCTAGTTGCTTACCTGAACGGGCGGACTGGGGCGGAAGTGTTGTGCACTGTACACTGGCTCAGAGACAACTCACTAGAGGAGTCTTACATGCGAGTCACGTCCCCTCCAGCTGTGTTGGAGCGGGATTAGACAGGTCTGAGTGAGCATCTGGGACTCAGAGGCCTATGGTGTGACCGGCAGGGTTAAAGGACGATCTCTGAGTAGCTACTGCTGTGTCTATCACTTGGATCATAAAACCATCCATTTTTTTTTGGACACGCGACCTTACGTTGGCATGTATGAAAAAATTGTTGAAATGTCTTGGTCGCAGTTAGCTTTATTTCATGACGCGTTTCGAGACATCATCATCAGAAAAAGATTTTAAAAAACGATGGGAATTACACCATCTTGGTATAGATTCATGAATACAAATTTAAAATACCATCATGGATGTCTGGTGAAGGTGTTCAACCAGACTTACATGTAAGTCTGGTTGAACACCTGCACCAGACATCCATGATGGTATTTTAAATTTGTATTCATGAATCTATACCAAGATGGTGTAATTCCCATCGTTTTTTAAAATCTTTTTCTGATGATGATGTCTCGAAACGCGTCATGAAATAAAGCTAACTGCGACCAAGACATTTCAACAATTTTTTCATACATACTGCTGTGTCACCGGCTTAGATGAAGGTCGTAGCACTTGCTGCTATTGACTGGTCATTTCTGCAGATCTGAACAGCGCTAGTAGCAGCACGCTGCCTTGGAAGACAACGGATGTTAGATGGTAGTACTAGGTGAGATCCTGCGTCATGTAGTCTCGCCAAGCTCAGAACCGTCCTCTGTGTGGAATTTCCTTGCTACGGTATTGATACCTTCTTACTTCGTTTCTCTCTGTTAAAATGTTATTTGAGGAACGTTTTGCATGGAAATGACGCAAAACACAGTCCTGTTTATGATAGCCTGTTATTCCAAGCACGGTTTCGTGCGGTTTCCAGCGTTCGAGGTCGAAGTGTCCCTTGTACAGCCGTCCTCACACGGGACGTGTTGTCTCAACGTGGCGCAGGCCAGACGTGCTGTCTACCTAGTGTAGTGTAGCTACAGCACGCTCTGAAACGACCTACCACATCCCACGGAACACAACATGCTGCTAATCGTGATTTGCTTTGCGACCGCAGCGCTCTCCAGCGCCCGTTGCGGGCTGGCGTGTAGATCATTGTGTTTACAAAGATGGATGTTTGTAAAATTACACGGTATCCATCTTAGCCATAGTCGGGAAAAAAAACGAAATGCTTTCTTATGCTTGCATGTGGTATGCAATACTCTTACAGAAACTGTATATTTTTTCTCCTTCAAGGAGCACAAAGATACATGTATCTGAAAGCGGTTGAGATAATACACGAAATTTACGCCAAAATCAATTTTGGCAAAATTCTTATAAAAAAAAAAAGATCGTCAACGTGAAATACATCATTTGCACCAGCTCCGGTTCTCTTGCTCTTATATTCCCATTTTCTACGTTGTACATATTCTGTATATTCGGAGATAATAGTTTCTGACCATATATTTCACTTGTTATACACGCGGAACAACGCTCCAGCTCGACAATGCTCGTTGTGATAACTTTTGCTTTTGGTATTGTACGTAAACACTGCTCCTCCTACAGTGCATCTGCTTCTGTAACCACGCGCTACCCATGTTCACTTTGCACTGTGAAACGGAACTATTCCAACAGTGTACTGAACTCCAACTTAATTCAAACACCGTGGGGAAAACCGAGTGACGTACGGTACTGTCTTGAATTTTATTTGTTCCTGTTACCTAGAACTAAAAACTTAGCATATTCCGTCGTGGACAAAGTTCATTCTAGTTTGTAATAAATAACGTCGAATATCGAATATTATAATTGTATTAACAAATGAGTTGATTAACCATAATTAAACGAAATGGTTAAAAATATCTGGGAGAGTTTAGATGAAAGCTTGTTTATGTATTTTCGTCCATAGCTCGTAACGCTAACCACTACGCTAATCCGTCGTCTAAAAAGAAATAACAACGAATATCGGATATTACACTTAAATTAATAAGAAAGAACCAGAAACATTAAGGAAACGAAAGAGGAAAAAATAAAAATATTTTTGTAGTATGGGGTCGCGTACCCGAGTTACCGTCAATGCGCTTCCAACTACGCTATTTCTCCTCCTGTGAAATGGCGCTGTATTTGCGACATAAAATGCACCTAAAACATGTTGTAATAACTTATTTATCTATGACGAAGTATCATAAAGACGCTCCTTTGATAGAATGGCGTTGAACCGTAGCATAGGAACGATATTCTTTCGCGTTATACAAATTATAACACTGACTAACGTTAAATACGATATCCTTTAAAGCTATGAATATATAGTTTCCGGTAATTTATTGTAACAAATCATACCTAAAATGATGCGTTTTCAAAAGTTCTACAATTTTCTGGTGCTTTAAATAGATTATATTTATAAATCGTACGCTAAAACGAAAGAAGGCACGAAATACGGAGTTCCGTTGGCAATATGGCTGATGAAAAGTTCTGCTTGTCACGTGAAAACCAGGTCGCTCTTTATTGGCCACGTTCCACTCCTCGAAGTAAATATGTAACATGCTGCATCCTTCATGCCACGATTGGCAGGGCAGTGGAACGTGGAATTCCACGCTGAAACTTGTGTGTCCCAGCCTCGTCGCCCCTTTTGTGTCTCGTGTCGGTGGCCGAGTAGAAAGATCGACACAGGAATAAAGGATGCACGCTTGTGCAGGTAGGTGACCAGCCAGTCGGACAGCAGAAACTAGAAACACTAGAGTAAATTAGAACGAGATATATGTTTCTTACAGACTTAGTAATACTTAACTTTTACATAGTTAAGTACTGCAGAATGCTGATACATAGTTGAGCTAGAGGCCTCCCTAGTGCCTGTCCGATAGCCAAGTCTTCACTGGTCCGTATCTGATTCCGAAGTGCTAACTGGTTCGTATCTCAATCCCAAGTGAACGATGTCGTTCAGTGGTGGCCACGAGCGGTGTTGCAGCAGAGGGAGCTCGTGGCTGTCGTCGTAAGAACGCCCCGCCGTGCGTGCATGGCGGCGCGCGGCGAAAGTAGGTGGCGCGCTCTTTGGACTTGTGCGACACCACAGAAACGGCACCACGTTCTTCTCCACGTGCGGTTCCACGTACCGTGAGAGGACGGCATAAGTGTTTGGGAGGTACAGTATCACAAGCTTTCTGAAAATCTAGAAATGTGGCATCAATTTGCTATCGTTTGTCAACAGCAGTAATCGCCTCGTGCGGGTAGAGAGCTAGTGGTGTTTGCTCGTGGGAGACCGGCCACTGGCGAACCCAGCGGTATGGCGACCGGCGCGGCGGCGGGCAGGAAGTGTCCCGAGTGGTGCGTTTACGCAGAGCCGCCATAAAGCAGGCGCGGTGCGGCTGTGGCCATGTGGTCGCCGGCCGGCCGCGGTTAAATTTAGGGGACTTCGCGAGTGGCCGCGCCACGCCACCAGACGCCGCCATACGCCGGTCTTACCGGCTCTGGCGGAAAACAGCTGCCGCGCGTTTCGGGGCCGCTCAATTTTAGCATTCGCTGTGCGCCGCGCCTCCCGAGAGCGCAGCGCGCTCTAATTTTAAAATGGCCCGCCTGTGCCTGTGCCGCGCCGTGCTTTGTCTTTCGCAATTTGCCAGACAAAAGCCACCCCGCGCGCAGCTGTGGCCGCTCACGCGTCACTCAGCCGCCGGCCAATTAAAATCGCGACCGCAGGACACTTCTGGCCGCCGCGGACATCGCACAGGCCTTGCCGGGTTTTCTGGCTGCTGCACGAGTTCACCAGCAGCGGTGCGGCCTGCGTGTCTCTTCACTGGTTGAGTGAAGCCCCGAAAAAAATAATCGCACTGACGTGTTTTACGACCCAATTTAGATTTGTCATTTTATGATTTTTTGCAAACATTTCGGTCAAAAATAATAATGTAAATAATAAAAAAATGTTGTTGTTGTTGTGGTCTTCAGTCCACTCCCTGGTTTGATGCAGCTCTCCATGCTACCCTGTCATGTGCAAGTCTCTTCATCTGAGCATACGTTCGGCAACCTACATCCTTTAGAATCTGCTTACTGTACTCGTCCCTCGGTCTCCCTCTGTAATTTTTACCCCATACGCTTCCTTCTAATGGTAAGTTGACAGTTCCTTGATGTCTCAGAATGTGTCCAACCAATGTATCCGTTCCCTTAGTCAGAATAGGCCAGAAATTCCTTTTCTCCCCGATTCGGTTAAGCACGTTCTCATTAGTTACGTGATCTACCCATCATCATCATTCTTCTGTAGCACCACATTTCAAAAGCTTCCATCATCTTTTTATCTGAACTCCTTATCGTCCACGTTTCAAAAAATGTTCAAATGTTTGTATAGTCTATGAAACTTAACTACGGGGTCATCAGTCCCTAAACTTTACAAACTACTTATGAACTAGCTAATACTAAGGACGGCACAAATATCCATGCCTGACGGGTGATTCGAACCCCCGACCATAGTGGCCATGCAGACTGTGATTGACGCGCCGCAGAACGCTCGGCCACCGCGGCCGGAAATCCACGTTTCACTCCCATACAATGCTACACTTCAGACAAATGCTTTCAGAAAGGACTTCCTAACATTTAAATTAATATTGGACGTTAACAAGTTTCGCTTCTTTAGAAACGCTTTTCTTCCCATAGCCATTCTGCATTTTATATCTTCTTTACTTCGGCCACCAGAAGTTATCTTGCTACCCAAATAACAAAAGTCATCTACTACTTTTATTGTCTCATTACCTAATCATTCCTTCAGCATCACCTGATTCTCTGACATTGCATTCCATTACCTTCGTTTTACTCTTGTTAATGTTCATCTTATATCTTCCTTTCAAGACACTGCCCATCCCATTCAATTACTCTTCCAGATCTTTTGCGGTCTCTGACAGAATTACTGTCATCGGCAAACCGCAATGTTTTTATTTCTTCTCCCTGCACTTTAATGCTACTATATATTATATACTAGCTGTAAACCCTGCGTTGCCCGGTTGTTTATTTATCCTACACTCTCGTAGTCCACATCCCCTTCCACCTCTCTCTGCATCCTCCTCTTCCTCTCCCATCTCTCTGTTCGTTTCCACCTTTCCCTCTCTCGGCAAAGTTTTTTGGAAGGTA
Organism: Locusta migratoria; assembly: GCA_026315105.1. NCBI lineage: Eukaryota > Metazoa > Arthropoda > Insecta > Orthoptera > Acrididae > Locusta > Locusta migratoria. The sequence goes on from CM048746.1 coordinate 658,218,758, forward strand.
CCCTCTGTCATGTACCACACAAACATTTATGTACCCAGTGATCTTTCTCTTGGTTTAAGGGTCTTGTGTGCAAAAATTCATAAAGACTGCAGCAAAACTATGCATTTTGTGAAATTTCGTAAGCACCCTCCACCGAACGAAATTTTATACATACAGTAACATTCTCTTGTATTTAAAGTAGTGTGTGCAAAATTTCGTCGATATCGGAACAAAACTATAGATTTCTATGCAATTGAAACGCAGGGTCACATTGAAAAACGTACTTTGTTGTTCTCAAATATTCCAGTTGTTTATTTCATACAACCCTTGTTCTGAGAATAACGAAAAAAGAAAACAAACAAACAAAATAGAAAATAAAATAAAAAAATACAAGATACAAAAACAGGATCTGTGAAAGCGGTCGAGGCGTTCTCAAATGATGGCGCGACCAAGGTATTTAAGGATTCATTTTTTTGTTGCAAAGTACTCTCCTCCATGCACCATGGTAGATGGTTACCTTCCTCTTGTTTTGACCGTCAAGCGTGTGAAATTTAGTCAGGATCGGAATGAAACTGCAGATCTCTTGAGTCTGCAGGAGAAGTATGCTCCTCCATGCACCTATCAAAAATACTTTATTAGCTGACGTTTTCTATCTATAAACTACATTCCTATCAAATTTCACTTTCATAGGTGAAGTAGTTTTCGAGATTTCGTGTTTAATCAATGAGCGAGAGAGTGTCCTTTCGCTTTTATATAGACAGAGATTAAGAAAACAGCTTGCTTAATTTTGTATGCGAGAGAATTAAGGGAGACTTGCAGACAAAAATAATTAACAACATGCAAATCTGTAAAGCTAACTTTATTAATACAAGGTCATGACTTATGCGACAGTTTTACAGCATCTACAGCGAGACTGTTGTGAGCGGTAGATTTCTTTTCTTTTCATCATTTTGTGTGTGTGCGAGGGGGGTCAGTTACAAAACACTTCATAAACATCCGAAATTACATGAAAACTTTGTTGTAGGTTCCTACCTAGTCCCATGTTCCAATAATTGACGCATAAATCTGTTTATTCTCATGCGGTGGCCTCTCGTTATTTATGACGTCATATCTCTTGAGCTATGTGTCGTGCTGTTTTGTTTTTGGGTCAGGATCCTTCGTGGGCGTACGGTGAACAGTTCACCAAAGTTTCATTCCAATCGAATGAATTGCTTATGAACACATAGAGGACATACAGACAAGCATTCATTATATATGATTGACAGGAAGTGCAAAATGGCTAAGCAGGAGTGGCTAGAAGCCAAATGCAAATCTGTAGAAGAATGTATAAGAAGGGGAAAAGTAGATACCGCCTACAGGAAAATAAGAGAGACATTTGGGGACAAGAAAAGCAACTCTACGAATATCAAGAACTCAGATGGGAAACCAGTTCTCAGCAAAGAAGAGAAAGCTGAAAGGTGGAAAGAGTACATAGAGCAGCTCTACAAAAGAAATGAACTTAGAGACGATGTTGCACGAAGGGAAGAGGAAGTAGATCAAGATGAAATAGGAGATATTATACTGAAAAATTTGACAGAGCCTTGAAATATCTAGGTCGGAACAAGGCCCCAGGAGTAGATGACATACCCTCAGAGCTACTAAAGTCTCTGGGAGAGCCAGCCATGACAAGACTATTTGAACTGGTGTGTAGGATGTATGAGACAGGTGAAATGCCCTCAGACTTTAAGAAAAATATAATAATCCCCATTCCAAAAAAATCGGGTGCAGACAGGTGTGAAAATTACAGAACCATCAGTTTGATAAGTCATGGTTGCAAAATATTAACACGAAGTATCTACAGGAGAATGGAAAAGCTGGTAGAAGCTGACCTCGGGGAAGATCAGTTTGGGTTCAAGAGGAACATAGGAACCCGGAAGGCAATACTCACTTTACGTCTTATCTTAGAAGATAGATTAAGGAAAGGTAAACCTACATTTTTAGCTTTTGTAGAAAGCATTTGACAATGTTGACTGGAATACACTCTTTCAAATTCTGAAGTCAGCAGGGGTAAGATACAGGGAAAGGAGAGTTATTTACAACTTGTACAAAAGCCAGACCTCAGTTATTAGACTCGAAGGGCATGAAAGGGAAGCATCAGTTGGGAAGGGAGTAAGACAGGGTTGTAGCCTTTCTCCGATGTTATTCAATTTGTACATCGAGCAGGCGGTGAAGGAAAGCAAGGAAAAATTTGGAATAGGGATTAAAGTTCAGGGGGAAGAAATAAAAACATTGCGTTTTGCTGATGACATTGTAATTCTGTCAGAGACAGCAAAGGACCTGGTAGAGCAGTTGAATGGAATGGACAGTGTGTTGAAGAGAATGTATAAAATGAACATTAACAAGAGCAAAACAAAAATAATGGAATGCGGTCTTAGAAAATCGGGCTATGCTGAAGTAATTAGATTAGGTAACGAAACAATGAAGGTGGTAGATGAGTTTTGTTACTTGGGTAGTAAAATAACATGCGATGGTCGCAGTACAGAGTTATAAAATGCAGAATGGAAATGGGAAGAAAAGCATTTTTGAAAAAGAGAAATTTGCTAACATCGAATATTAATTTAAGGGTAAGGAAGTCTTTTATGAAGGCATTTGTGTGGAGTGTTGCCTTGTACGGGAGTGAAACATGGACGATAAGCAGTGCGGACAGGAAGAGAATTGAGGCTTTTGAAATATGGTGCTACAGAAGAATGCTGAAAATTAGGTGGGTAGATCGCATAACTAATGTAGAGGTACTGAACAGAATTGGCGAGAAAAGGAATTTTTGGCATACCCTGACTAAAAAAAGGGATCGCTTGGTAGGACACATTCTTAGACATCGGGGAATCGTAAATTTAGCATTGGAGGGAAGTGTGTGGGGTAAAAATCGCAGAGGGAGACCAAGAGACGCGTATAGTAAGCAGATTCAAGTGGATGTGGGTTGCCGTTCTTATGAGGAGATGAAAAGGCTTGCTCAGGATAGAGTAGGGTGGAGAGCTGCATCAAACCAGTCTCCGGACTGAAGACCATAACAACAACATATATATATATATATATATATATATATATATATATATATATATATATATATATATATATATATATGTCTCGTATGTCTGACGTTCGTGTGATTTTTGTATTTATGGAAGTTGGATGGCTACAGGAATGATCTTGATATTCAAGTTACGATTAGAGGCTACTAACAGTCTCTTACAGGTGTTTATTTACACTGACGTCAGGTGCTTTGGACAGCGAGCTGTATTCGCGTTAGCTTTAGCAATTTTTATTTTTAAAACGATGTTCTCCTCTAGGTCGTGCGTTGCTCATGGTTACGTATTAGTAATCTGCGTGGTATCTCTCGCATGCATCGAGAGAATTTGGTTAAGGTAATGATTTCACCCGCCGATTTTCTGTATTCCCGCCTGCAAATTTGAATATTATTTTTATACACAATGTGTCTTCTGTTGTTATTGTTGTTGTGAGATGTGGATTTACACACCGGTACATGGAATGAGTGTTTGTTATGGAGACAAGTTGGCTCTTTGACTTGTGGAGGTGGCTACCGCTGCAGCCTGTGTAACGCGCGCGGACTGCGCATTTCGTAACACCTCCGTCGACTGTCGCTTACACCGTCTATACCAGTGTCTTCCATCTTTTCGAATTAGCGACCCCCTTCCAAAATATTGTGGCGACTCCCTTCTCATGAACCGTAACATAACTATGTTATCTCGAAGGAAAGAAATGAGACCTTTTGTTACGGGTTTCTTTTACATTGTGTGACGAAGTTCCTTTTGTCTATTTTTTTGGAATTGAGCACTTTATCCTATTATTACAAGATTTCCGACAGAAAAATATTTCTTGCTTAACCAGTGTTTCGCATTTCAGGCAAGAAATAGACGCGAAGTATGATAGTTAAGAAAGGTCCAGTTTATAGACAATTTACAACGAAGTAGAGTCTTTTAGAATTTTTCACATTTACTTCTTGTATCATGTCCTTTTACCTATCGATTGTTTCCTGGAAACTATTTTCAGACTTTGCACTTATGCATCGTTAACTCTATTATAAAAAATTATGATCTGTTTAACTAATAATCAATGTTACACAAGAAAACAAGAAACTCCGCAATATTCACGTTTCATAAATTTCACTTATGACCGCATTTTTGCATTACTGACCCCTAGCTGTTTTATGGTGCGAGTATTGCCTCCTGCGACAGCGAGCCCCCGACCAAGACTTTTGCGACACCCCTGCGGGTCGCCCCCACAGGTTGAAACAGACTGGTCTATACGATTAGCGTGGTTGCTGCCATTATAAGTACTTGCGCACACACCTGTGACATTACAGACGAAATTCTTTAGTATCTCTTACCTGCAAATTTTGCATACCATACGAGTTGTAATTAAGATTCCCAATATTACTTTACGTAACATAGTGTATCAAGATATAATATATAGTTCTGCCCAGAGATTATTAGGTGGCGAATGAATTCTGAAGACGAAACTTTTTTTATAGTCCCAATGTTTGACTTTGGTTGTAATTGTTCTCAAATATTATCGACAAATGTATGTAGTTTTTAAGACACCTTCATTTGCATTTCAATGTATTGACAATAGTGGTTAACATAGGCGCCGATTACGGGTATGCTCGGTGGCTCAAAGCAAAGCCCCAAATTTGAGTGGGTATGCTCGGCCTACCCCACTGAAAATTTTGGTATTTTTTTTTTTTTTTACGTTATATTTCTTGACTGAAAAATCGACTCTCGTCCCATTGATGGGCGGCTGGCTTTTGTAATACACAGCTGTAAAAACATTATCTTAAACAACTAACTGAATTCATAGGCATTAAAATCCTTGTTGACATGGGAGTAAAGTGAACGTTTTCTAAACAGTCCGAATGATAATGGAATGCCGCTTGTTACGTCAATATTATGAACTGTATTAAATAACTAGAAATGAAGTGAGTTTGGTACGATACGATGATAATGTTTATACTACAAATTTGACGTTTATCTTTCTGTTAAAAGTCAATTGTCTTCAAGGAATCGTTTTAATGTTAAGTCGTCACATTTTTCATCCTGTTTACTCAATTGGTGTGTTATGTAACAATGGGTTGTGAACCTATTGGTATCGACAGACATGGTATGAGAGAAGGTGGGGTTATGGACTGTTTTGGTAATGTATAGAAAATAAATCTGCGGAAGAATGAAGCCAGGAAGACGATCCCATGAAAGTGTTTGCGATATTGAACACATTATTCCCAAGAGAGAGGCACATCATTATCTGATATGTATTTCTCATAAAACGAAAACTCTGAAAATTATTTTAGTAGTTACTACAACAGGTTCAAATGGTCGCAAAATCCGCCCAGTAGTTCTAGAACGTGAAATTGAAATTAATGTCTCAATTTCTTTACTGTGTATTAAAAAAAAAAAACTTTTCTCCTTTCAAAGATTAAAATAGTGCTAAATTAACACCAGATGAGGCAAAAAGAGAAGCAATACTACTTAAATAAAAAGAAATTATTACTTTAAATTTCTTTGTATTTGGAATAGCAAAAACTTAGACGTTAAAATAAAGATGTTTAGTATGAGAGGGTTTTTCTCTTTTTATTTTTTTAAGAAATACCTGTCGGGGTGTTGGCTATAGGCCGGCAACCACCGCCCTCCCCCCTGCCCCCACCAAAAAAAAAAAAAAAAAAAAAAAAAAAAAAAAAAAAAAAAAAAAAAAAAAAAAAAAAAAGCCACTGAGCATACCAAGATTTTCAAAAGTCGGCGCCTATGGTGGTTAAAATATTTTTCCTTACCGCCAAATAAATTTTGGTGATAAATGGTTCTGACAAGGTTTTGAACCCAGAACTCGTGATTCAATGTCCCTACCTGACCCCTTCATCATGCTTGCACCACTCCCAATCGATCTACCACCAATCTCGCTTAAATTTAACGCACACACAGTTCCCTGAATTCACTGGTAGTTGTTTAAAAACAATTGTAGTTAAACATTACTTACGAACAGCATGAAATCTACGGTTGTGCACAGACGATTGCTGAGAGAAAACGAAATGTTCTTTTCGGAAAATTGTTAATTAAATAGAGGTTGTCACAATTAAATTGATTTGCAAATTAGGATTTTAAAAAAGTTAAGGGGGCCGTGGGGCTGCAGGCGGACCTGGCGGTTGTGGCGCTGTGAGGGTGGCTTCCTGGAACGCCAAGCTGTTGTTGTTGTTCACAAGATTTCAAACTATTGTGTTAAGTGCAATGTTGGATGTCATCAGTCGTTGTTCCCAGTAATTTCATTTTCCACATTGCAGTAACATGTTATCTGTCATTCGTTCTTAAGAGCGTCATTGTTCTACTAAGTGCAAGTACATGTTCGATGTCCGTGCAGGCGACATCTGATCAGCGGCCGGGAAAGTGCCTGAGGGTGATGGGTGGAAGGAGGTAGCTGTACCTCTCGCAATGCATTGTGAGTACCTTGCACTTAAACCCCCTTTACTATACTACTAACGATATATAAGGGTTCTAGCAACACCACCTAGAAGACAACTGGCCATGCCTACGCCACACCTTAAGGACGCGAACGATAGCTGACTGGCCGGCCGCGGCCTTTAGGTGTGGCGTAGGCACGGCTAGCTGTGAGGCCTTGTCTTCTAGGTGGTGTTGGTTCTAGTCGAACACCATACTACTCGAAAATTTTCGATAGCTTACGACGGTATATACTTCTCCCCTATAAACTGCATTACACTACACAACCCCTATAAACCGCGTTTCACTACACAACCGCCAACCACAGAAGATACTAACAACTGCAAGATGTAAATCACACCCACTGCAACCAATTTCCCGGCAATGTTAAAATTGTTATTCCGCGAAATACATCAGTTTTTCTTCGAGTACCAACCAATACGAGTCGAATACACAGCAACCCATCGATTTCGTGCCATTCAGTTGTATGGAACATCCAATTTCCACCCACCATTTCACTCCACAGACAACCGAAACGACGTCACGATTTCATTATAGCGAAATAGCACAATAAAGTACTGGTTTTGGTTTTAATTGGTTCTTCGCGTAGAATAATCACGCAAACAGCATAACTGTTCAACTGTTTGTAGAACTTATGGGACTTAACTACGGGGTAATCAGTCCCTAAGCTTACAAACTACTTATGAACTAGCTAAGACTAAGGACGGCACAAATATCCATGCCCGAGGGGGGATTCGAACCCCCGACCGTAGTGGCCGTGCAGACAGTGTCTGGAGCGCCTCAGTCCCCTCGGCCACCGCGGCCGGCCAAACAGCATATTTCTAATAAAATACAGTAGTCGTATTAGGAAAGGATCCGTTGGCTTTTATGTGAATTTCTCTGATCTGTGCCGCGTTTATCTGAAAATGTGTGAGATGTGGATCTGTTATGTTCTAATCCAATGGTTTTTATGTGAAATTTTCCTATATTCGATGGTTTGTTGGATTCTGTGGTTAGTTAAGTATCTACAACTCGTGGATGTCATATTCTATATTTATCGACACTGAACTTCAGAGGATCATCGGATAAATTCCAACGAAGATTTAGCGCATTGCATTTATCTGCAGGTTTTCATGCTTGCTATAACGATGTGATTTCCTTTTATATGTGGCTCTACTAAGCCAGAACATGAAGGGTTGTAGTGTAAAGTTTCGAAGCTCTGGCCTTTATTTTAGTTGTGGACAGTGAGATACAAACATTCTAGGCGGATCAAAACTTTACCTTTTGAGACATACTTTACATATTGTTTGTTGGATAGCCGCGGCGGAGCGGCCGAGCGCACTGAGGCGATATGCTACGATGCGCGAGGCCGTCCCACGTCGGGGGTTCGAATCCCCCATCGGGCATGGATGTTTGTGCCGCCTTTGGTATAAACTAGTTCATAAGTAGTTTGTAAGTTTAGGGACTGATGACCCCATAGTTAAGTCCCATAAGCTCTACAAACATTTGAACATTTGTTTGTTGCATATCATAAGTTAGTGTAGTGTCCATGGTCCCAACATTCGATTGCGGGCCCTGGACCCAGAATCAGAGATGGGCCCTCCCCCTTTTTTTCTTTACTGTTGTGTGCAGTAGTTTGTAATTGCAAGTTTATATCTTAATCATGCACTTTTCAGAATGTACTTTAACTTTGTATAACAACGTATAAATTTGATGCAGTAAGCTTCATTTATAAAAGTAGTTTACTTAAAATTGAGACTTTACTTACAATGGCCACATCAGGCCCGTAGTCAGAAGTTTTTTTTTGGTTGGGGAAGGGGAGTGATCAGCGAATTAGGACGTATACTTTAACTTGTGAAATTTTACAATATAAGATGATTAAAGGCGCAAATGTATTTCAATAGAGACAATATTAAATTTTATTCCGTACAAATCTAGAAGTAGCAACTTCAGCATACTTTTGAATTACTTTATGAGGAATTAGGTGAATAGTGAGGCTTCTCGGGGGGGGGGGGGAGGGAATTGATCCTCTTCACCCCCCCTCCCCCCCAGGCTACGGGCCTGGGCCACAGTAAGCCCTAGTTTAATTTAACAGAACACTTGTTCGTACTTATGGCAGACGCTGCGCCAGGTAAGGCGAAATTTGCTGTACACACATTAAAATATCATGTTGGCGAAAAGAAAAAAATCTTTTACTACATTACACCGAAAACTGGTTCATCAATTCTTTTTCAAGCCACCTCAGAAGTAACGTCAAGCTGCTGCGCCAACGGCATGGCTTGAGATCGAATCCCTAAGAGGTATGACAACCAGAGTAAAATGGGCAAAGGAACTAATTATATCATATTTTAATAGCTGCTATCTAGTCTACTTGGTATTTAATTCTAGAAGGATCGCATGTAAGTAACTACGTATGAACCTCTGGTGCCAAGTTGGCCCCATGCAGTTTTATTGCTTATACGGCCAGACTGTGAAAGATAATTAAGTGAAAACATTTTATGTACTTTTATTGATTTTTAACAATGGAAGGTTCAGATTGGAATGTTGCTAATAGGAGGATAGCTAGCAACTCACCATAAAGATGATTGATGAGCTGCCAACAACTCATAAAAATGTTTGTATAGCTTATGGGACTTAACTACGGGGTCATCAGTCCCTAAACTTACAAACTACTTATGAACTACTTACGAACTAGGACGGCACAAATATCCATGCCCGAGGGGGGATTAGAACCCCCGACCGTAGTGGCCGTGCAGACCGTGACTGGAGCGTCTCAGTCCCCTCGGCCACCGCGGCCGGCAACAGCTCATATTAACATTTATACAACTTGTAAATTTTCGACCATGACCTTCGTCAGAAAAGATCACACTCAATCATACAATTAATCACTCAGCCATAACTCATCCATAAATGACCGCCATCCCCAGCTGCCCTACCACACTGCTGGAATGTATGGCATTTTTGTCGCATATTGAAACAACAAGGAGACCTCAGTTGGTTTTATTTCATACACAGTAATACAAGGAAACGTTATGAGGGGCCAAATTGGCCCTGTCGTCCTTCTAGGCAGCAGTCTTAATATTTAGGAATATATTTGAAGTAGAACACTCTAAAAGAGGGTGCACAGTATTCTATATGAAAGGTGAAAAAATCACAGAAGTCAACCCATTTTATTTAACGGTTTGATCAGCATACATGGGAAAAACTGGTAAAGGGGCCAATTCGGCCTCTAGATCCTTCCAGTGTAAAATGTTTTTTAAATGGTGTATACTTGTTAAGATGTACTTTTCAGAATACCTGGTAGATTAATTTTGTATCACCTCCGTTTACTTTTTTCTGTATTGAACCACGACAGTACTAACCCCTGGATAGTTCACCAATTGGCTTTGACAAGTGAAATGAATGGGTTCAAATATACAAAAAATGCGATTAAAATATTAACAAAATATACAGATATGAGCTTAGAAACAACGAACTTGTACCTAAAACTAACACAATATAAAACTGAAGAAATAGGAATGTATCAATGTAATAGGTGTTTTTTAATATCACAGTGATACTAAAACTATTCTATATTTATCTTATTTATGGATTTACAGTAAATAGTAGATATTTTTCCAGTTTTTTAAGAAAGGCCTTCCTAACATCTTATATAATATTTTTCGCATAAATCTGGAGTCCCCTCTGGCTGACGAAATACAAACTCATTGTTGCAATATTCAGTATCGTAATGTCTGATGTTGTGATTATGTAAGTTGATAATTTCACAGTTGTGTTAAAATTTAATGTCGTATATGTTCTGTATTTATGATTTTATTAACTATGTTTCTTTGTAATTTTGGATTGTTTATGTATGTTGTCCCAACCCTGTGGTCTCAGCAGCCACATTTGCATCTCCATTGACTTAGTGTTTTAATGTGATCTCATTTGTGTATAATGTGCAAATTTTGAGTCACACCCCCAAGCTTTTCTGTTTTGCTCTTAACGAAACCAGATGTTCGATTAGAAAAGTTTGCTGTCAATGAGTCAATAAAATTGCCTCATGCTCCATCAAAATTTTAAATCGACGAGGCAGTGATGAGACGGCTGTTTGCCGTCTTCCCTAGGTTTTTAACTTTGTAATTTATCTAAGTTCACTAGATGGGCTTTTTTGCTAAACGAGAACCCCTTTCGTTTGGAGGCATGAGGACTAGCATTTCATTTCAAGTTTTTAAATGTTAGTTTCTGTAATTATGCTAATAATTTATCTTTGTGTCTATGAATGTCGCAATATGAACGGTTTCTCTGTGACGCCACTGTCCCTGTGAGAATGTGTACTTGCTTTATTCTGTATGAGCATGTATGAGCATTTTCTAGCATGTGAGTGAGTATATGTATGAGAATTTTCGTCGTCGGCTGCTGGCTGCTCACTACTAGTGTTTCTCTCTCTTCGTGTCGATAGGTAGTCGTTTCCAACCTCTGCTTTTGATGCTACCAGAGAGGTTCCACAACCCTTTGGTTACAAGTTGGGTTGCAATGTCCGGTAGCGAGCCTCGGCAGGACGCACGAGTCCACCACCTCGATTTCTTGGGATTTAACCGATTTCTGGTGGTGGCGGGGACTCGCTGGCCGACTTCTCACTCTGTGACTGCGCTTCCTCTCTTTAGATGGTAGCGATTCGTTGTCTGGGTTGTTCAAGCTAGACCTCATAACTTAGATTCATTTTTTGGAATAAGTGTCTCCGATCATGTATGGAAGTGTACTCAATTTCATTTCGGTGGTTTTGCATAGGTAAATGCGGTGAATATGTAACTAATTCGGTTTGATAACGGCTGAGAATCGATAATCTTTGTGAGACTAGCTGTCGGTGTACGAACTCGGATTAATTTCTTCTAGCTTTGTGGGACGCGACTAATAAGCGGGAATATTTTGATTCTTTTCCGTTTTCTCCTTCTGAGAGTGATATGTACTCCACTTGGTGTGTTCTTAGAACAAAGCCTTCAACTACCCCTGTGTCCGTTTCTATGCCCTTCAGGCAAGAAATTATGCCTGTATCTTTCTGATTTCCATCAGTACATCGCGATCTCGTCTCCTTCTATTTTAAATTGCTGTTTCGTTTCCTAACTTGTACTTTGCATTCGGACTCTGTCAGTAAATTCTCTTCGAGCCTTGTACGACCTCCTTTATTAGCTTGCTTATGAAATACTGCGTATTTCTAGGGGCTGCGTACCGTATTTCTTAGTTGATTTACTCCGACTTCGAATTTATTCCATTTTTCTGATTTTTGAAGACTGGACTTCGTCCATCCTGTAAAACCTTCCAATCGCGTCTAACTATATTTCTTTAGCTTCCTTATGATATCCTACGCATTTCTAAGGGTTGCCTGTTGTAACTGTTTTACTTTATTTTTCGGAAATTGAATTTTTTTATTTTTACTGATTTTCGGAATCACGTGGCTCCGAACTCCGACTTCAAGGGTTTATAGCTAGTCACTTGAGTTATCACCACTGCTCACATGCCAGTGCCTTACTATTGCGTATTCTACCTTCGTAATCTATGATTCCGTTGATTTTTGTTGAAATGAATACGACCTTTAAGCACTTCGCCTTCAGTGGGGTGCTGAAACGATACACGATTCAACGGGTAGGTCGTAGTAATAACTTTTCTGCAAGTCAGCGTCATTCTTTTCGCTGCAAAGATACCTCACTGACCAACCCTTTATTATTTCCTCTCTGCAAAGAAAAGAAAGATGTTCACTTGTTTCCACTGTCTTTAGATCCGTTGTCTTGGAAAGACGTAGGCATTCCTGCTCATTCAATTCTATAACTGTTAATGGGAGTAATTTGTTTTTCGAGATAAATAATGAATAAAGTAGGGTTAAAGTTTACTAAAATGTTTTTAGTCATTTCAGCTTTATCCCTATTCATATGGCGTTAATGTTCAAGAACTTAAAGTGATTTGGACACCATTATGGTAAAAAAGTGTCATGTACAATCGGTTGCATAAATTCGTCAGTAAACAGCGGCAATTCCTTACTTCAGTCACAGTATCGGAAGAGCCTGCAATCATTCGATCCCGCCGCATTTTCTTTTCTTTTCAAAGTCCGATAAGTGAACATATAAACTATTCTTTGTTCACATTGTTGCAATATTATCCTGATTATTTTACATATTCCGATTGTGCATGATATAACAACTATAACTGATCCAAATCACTTTAGGAATACGTTACCAATAAAAAGATATTTTAATTTCAGCATAGTCGACAGATTGGTGTTGCAGAACCAGCATCGACTAGCCATACGAGGTCCGCCCTATGTACAACCTTTAAATAGAAAGTTATGAGTAAAAGGATAATCATTTAACAATTTTTTGACCATTTTCAACCACCTTGAATTTCGAATAAATTTTAACCGTTGATTAAACCAATTCTTATAGGCGGTAGCATTATAAAAATTGGCAACCGTGTAATCAGGACAAAATATTTGTGAATTTGTATATAAATATATTTCATTTTGTGATTCTGACACCTTTTCCTTGTACTTCATGTACAACAAACCCGGAATTGGACTTAAAAAAATTACTGGAGATGTTAATACACGGCTACCATCTTAAACTGGACTGGTCATACTGATGGAGCCACTATAAAATTTCACGTCAACCGATCCAACAATAGTAACATATGGAAGATCTTTCCCATTCGCTACGCTTACTAGGATCACCTCTAGTAGCCTGTCGCATAGCGCAGTGTTTTTTCTATACCATCAGAACAACAGTAGAAAATTTTCATACTAGTATTACTTTTTTCGAAATTAAATATCATAAATACGACATAGCCAACATGGCTGCCGAGCTAACATTTTAGACAGTCCGATGTTCATTTTTCTCACCGATTCTCTTACACACTGTTGCGAAGTGCAGCTGAATTAATCTCTCTGGGTGGACACCTGATTAATATTCGTTATCAAGTAAATAAACATTTCCAGTACATCTGCATTGAAGTATGGTAAAAACTCGCAGTCAAACGAATACAATGGAATCACTCGGGACTGAAACTTTACCAGAAAACTCTGATAGTGTTGAGATGTTAAACATTCATGTTATTAATGTGCCAACCGCTAATGAAGAAGAGAGTGCATCTGCCAGTTCTGTACAAACTGATACTGACAACGGTAAAGAGACAAGCACACAGGCCGCGTGGTTCCAAAACTTTGAAATTTTGCTAGTTAATTTCAACCAACAGATCACACAGCAATTACATGAAAAATTAGAATCTCAACAGCAAATCATCACACAGCAATTAGATGCAAAATTAGTATCTCAACAGCAAATGATTACACAGCATATAAAGACGCGATTGTCTAACATAGAATTACAGCAAAAAGAAATCACAGAACAAATGGTCACTAAAGAAGAATTTAAAAAAATCGCCACTTTGGAGGAACAACAAAACAATTTTTCACCAAACATGGCAGAGGAAGTAAGTAAACAGCTTTAAATGCAGGTAGAAAATTTACAGACTAAACTTGAATAAAAAATCTGTTGACGTGAAGCACAAGTTGCTATAAATGTTATGGATGCTGTTAAAGGGGAAATAGAAGCTGTATCAACTGTTATGTCAAAAGCAGAATCATCAGTCACAACAGAAATCGATCTCCTTAAGAAATCAGTAGGCAATATTCCAGTTTCTATAGACGCACTTACACAAGTTATTGCTAGATTGCGTGTTGATCGGGAGGAAACGAAGGCAACAGTAACTAGTATTACCAATCAGACAGAAGGGTTGGTCAAGTAGTCAATCAAGGTTAAGTGAATTTCTTCAAAGAAAGAAAAACAAATTAACCAGGCTTTAGAAACAGAATTAGTTAATGTAGTGCAAGAAGTCACTAATCGTGTTTATGAAAAACAGGATACAGCTGTGGAATCACTTCAGGAGGATATTGTTCAGGTTAAAAATATAATCCAGGAAGAGGTACCAAGTTGGCAGCGTACAGTCAATTCACAGGTTGGTGACTTACAGAAGGAAGTCGCTAGCTTACGTGAAGGCATGAGTGGAGCGTCAAAATGCTAACAATAATAGTAATCGCATTGGTAATAGTGTATTCCACCCCCATGAACCACAGACATTGCCGAGGTGGGGTGGCTTGCGTGCCTCAACGATGCAGATAGCCGTACCGTAGGTGCAACCACAGCGGAGGGGTATCTGTGGAGAGGCCAGACAAACGTGTGGTTCCTGAAGAGGGGCAGCAGCCTTTTCAGTAGTTACAGAGGCAACAGTCTGGATGATTGACTGAGCTGGCCTTGTAACATCAGCTAATGTGGCTTTGCCACACAGCTACTGCGAACAGCTGAAAGCAAGGGGAAACTACAGCCGTTACTTTTCCCGAGGACATGCAGCTCTACTGTATGAACAAATGATGATGGCATCCTCTCGGGTAAAATATTCCGGAGGTAAAATAGTCCCCCATTCGGATCTCCGGGCGGGGACTACTCAGGAGGATGTTGTCATCGGGAAAGACAATACTGGCATTCTACGGATCGGGGCGTGGAATGTTAGATCCCTTAATCGCGTAGGAAAATTAGAAAATTTAAAAAGGGAAATGGATAGGTTGAAGTTAGATATAGTGGGGATTAGTGAAGTTCGGTGGCAGGATGAACAGGATTTCTGGTGAGGTGAGTACAGAATTATAAATACAAAATCAGTTGGGGGTATCACAGGAGTAGGACTGATAATGAATAAGAAAATAGGAATGCGGGTAAACTACTATGAGCAGCACAGTGATCGCATTATCATTGTCAAGATGGATACGAAGCCAACACCGACAACAGTACTACAGGTTTATATGCCAACTAGCTCTGCCGATGATGAGGAGATCGAAGAAATATATGAGGAGCTAAAGGAAATTATTCAGACAGTTAAGGGAGAGGAAAACTTAATTGTGATGGGAGACTGGAATTCGGTAGTAGGAAAAGGAAGAGAAGGAAAAATAGTAGGTGACTATGGACTGGGCAGGAGGAATGAAAGAGGAAGTCGCCTGGTAGAATTTTGCACAGAACGTGATTTAATCGTAACAAACACGTGGTTTAAGAATCACAAAAGAAGGTTGTATACATGGAAGAGACCAGGAGACACCGGAAGGTATCAGATAGATTTTATAATGGTAAGACATAGATTCCGGAACCAGGTTATAAACTATAAGGCATTCCCAGGGGCAGATATAGACTCTGACCATAACTTGTTAGTCATGAACTGTAGGCTGAAACTGAAAAAACTGCAGAAAGGTAGGAAAATAAGGAGATGGGACTTAGATAAAACGTGAAGTTCTTACGAATTTCAGAGGGAGCCTTAGGCAACAATTGACAGAAACAGGGGAAAATAAACAGTAGAGGAAGAATGGGTAAAATTGAGAGATGAAATAGTGAAGGTAGCAGAGGACAAAATAGGGAGAAAGGCAAGAGCTACAAAAAAATCCTTGGATATCACAGGAAATACTAAATGTAATTGATGAAAGAAGAAAATATAAAAATGCAGTAAATGAAACAGGCAATATGGAGTACAGACGGCTAAAAAAAGAGATTGACAGGAAGTGCAAAATGGCTAAGCAGGAGTGGCTAGAAGCCAAATGCAAATCTGTAGAAGACTGTATAAGAAGGGGAAGAGTAGATACCGCCTACAGGAAAATAAAAGAGACATTTGGGGACAAGAAAAGCAACTATACGAATATCAAGAACTCAGATGGGAAACCAGTTCTCAGCAAAGAAGGGAAAGCTGAAAGGTGGAAAGAGTACTTAGAGCAGCTCTACAAAGGAAATAAACTTAGAGACGATGTTGTAGGAAGGGAAGAGGAAGTAGATCAAGATGAAATAGGAGATACTATACTGAGAGATGAATTTGATAGAGCCTTGAAAGACCTAGGTCGGAACAAGGCCACAGGAGTATATGACATACCCTCAGAGCTACTCTGGGAGAGCCAGCCATGACAAGACTATTTGAACTGGTGTGTAGGATGTATGAGACAGGCGAAATACCCTCAGACTTTAAGAAAAATTTAATAATCCCTATTCCGAAGAAATCAGGTGCAGACAGGTGTGAAAATTATAGAACCATCAGTTTAATAAGTCATGGTTGCAAAATTTTAACACGAATTATCTACAGGAGAATAGAAAAGCTGGTAGAAGCTGACCTTGGGGACGATCAGTTTGGATTCAGGAGGAACATAGGAACCCGGGAGGCAATACTCACTTTACGTCTTATCTTAGAAGATAGATTAAGGAAAGGCAAACCTACATTTTTAGCTTTTGTAGATTTGGAGAAAGCATTTGACAATGTTGACTGGAATACACTCTTTCAAATTCTGAAGTCAGCAGGGGTAAAATATAGAGAAAGGAGAGTTATTTACAACTTGTACAAAAGCCAGACCGCAGTTATTAGACTCGAAGGGCTTGAAAGGGAAGCATCAGTTGGGAAGGGAGTAAGACAGGGTTGTTGCCTTTCTCCAATGTTGTTCAACTTGTACATCGAGCAGGCGGTGAAGGAAACCAAGGAAAAAATTGGAATAGGTATTAAAGTTCAGGGGGAAGAAATAAAAACATTGCGTTTTGCTGATGACATTGTAATTCTGTCAGAGACAGCAAAGGACCTGGAAGAGCAGTTGAATGGAATGGACAGTGTGTTGAAGAGAGCGTATAAGATGAATATTAACAAGAGCAAAACAAAAATAATGGAATGCGGTCTTAGAAAATCAGGTGATGCTGAAGGAATTAGATCAGGTAACGAAACAATGAAGGTGGAAGATGAGTTTTGTTACTTGGGTAGTAAAATGACATGCGATGGTCGCAGTACAGAGGATATAAAATGCAGAATGGCAATGGGAAGAAAAGCATTTTTGAAAAAGAGAAATTTGATAACATCGAATATTAATTTAAGCGTAAGGAAGTCTTTTCTGAAGGCATTTGTGTGGAGTGTTGCCTTGTACGGGAGTGAAACATGGACGATAAGCAGTGCGGACAGGAAGAGAATAGAGGCTTTTGAAATGTGGTGTTACAGACGAATGCTGAAGATTAGGTGGGTAGATCGCATAACTAATGGAGAGGTACTGAACAGAATTGGCGAGAAAAGGAATTTTTGGCATACCCTGACTAAAAGAAGGGATCGCTTGGTAGGACACATTCTTAGACATCAGGGAATCGTGAATTTAGCATTGGGGGGGGGGGGGGGGGGAGTGTGTGGGGTAAAAATCGCAGAGGGAGACCAAAAGACGCGTATAGTAAGCAGATTCAAGTAGATGTGGGTTGCCGTTCTTATGAGGAGATGAAAAGGCTTGCTCAGCATAGAGTAGGATGGAGAGCTGCATCAAACCAGTCTCCGGACTGAAGACCATAACAACAAAAAAAATAGTGTATTTCAATCTCCTCCATCAACCAGTATTCAGCAATTTCATGCCTCTTCTCTTAGAGCAAGATGTTCAAATACAGAACTGACACGGCCATCACGCATACCAAGTAATACGTCACCATTACATATTGTAACTTCTCTGTTGTATGAGGAAAGTCGATTAAAATATCGTCAGTTTCAAGTTTTCATACCATAAAAAAAGAATATTTATACTGTAATTTTCATTAGGTCATTTCGTGGAGCATTATCATTATTATGGTTTGAAAAAGAGAAATGTTCAAATGTTTGTATCGTCTATGGGGCTTAACTACGGGGTTATCAGTCCCTAAACTTACAAACTACTTACGAACTAGGACGGCACAAATATCCATGCCCGAGGGGGGATTCGAACCCCCGACCGTAGTGGCCGTGCAGACCGTGACTGAAGCGCCTTAGTCTCCTCGGCCACCGCGGCCGGCGAAAAAGAGAAGATTCAGTTTGTAGTTGGCTACATACAGGGAGAAGGAACGTTCTGGGCGAATGACGTAGCCGATTATTGTGATACTTTAGAAGAGTTGAAGATATTTTCTTAGCTAAATACTGGTCTCCCTCCGCACAAGATCGACTAAGAAAAGTGATATATAATCCTGAACCATTTAATGAGAAAAATGGGAACCTTAGGCGGTACTTTGAAAAATATCTGAATAAAGTTCGCTTCTTCGATGAACCGGTGCCAACACGGGAAGTGATAAACATTCTGAAAGACAAACTACCCACTCACATTCGTACGAACACAATGTTGAATACTTTCTTTCTGTTCTGGACTCATTAGATGCGATATATGAAGATACCGCGTTTCGAGTAATGGACACAAATACGGCAATGGTTACAAACGTTATAACGGTGCAAACTATTCCGTACCAGACCGATCCGCGCTCAACAATCAAAGCACTACTTCAGTCGCGCAACAGCCTTACGTCACACGGACACATGCACCACAACAAGCCCCGCAAGCGCCAAATTTGCGTTCAGTTGAAAGTGATGGCCACAGAAATAATAATTACAGTGGAGAATAGGTATAACCCAGGGTATCAAGATAATGATCGATGGTCCTGGAGGCAACCAAACAATAATAACTTTAGAAATACACGGGTTAACAATTTTAATAGAGATGACAAAACAATAACCGACGTTCACGGAATCATAATAATAACCGTGACGTGCCAGTTACAAATATCTCTTGTAGTACACGAACTAACGAACCTTCTTAAGATGTAACACAAGGTGTTATTGTAACAGAAGTAACTGATGAGTCTGTACAGTCTCGAACCGTACAAACAAACTAATATCGCTCTCGTTCGGCCCCTCGGGGATTAGCGGCGATCGTGTGGGGGCATTTTCCACAATCGACGTCACTCAGACTTATTACAGCCTAAAGTGAACATGCTACGTTACAATGAAGGTGTAGATATAAGAGAAGAGCTATTTAATGAAACCATTCCGTGTAAAGCCAAAGAGATAGAGATTATTCATGCTGTCATTCATACTGATGTTGGTGTAAGTTATACTGCTGTCTTGCTTGATACAGGAGCATATGTTAATGTCATTGCTAAATCTTTATTTGAAAGAATTATCCATACACAGGCACTTCCAACATTTCCTGTTCAAAACTGTCGTATATTAGGTGCCTATGGAGGCAGATCCAGATTAGTAAAAATTCAAGCACAGGTGCCTATTAAGATTGGCAATGAAATTGACTTGTGCACATTTTTGGTTGTAGTGGCATTAATTGAGAATTGTATTTTGGACATTGAATATATAAGAGACCGTTGTGCAAAATTAGATTTCAAACAAGGTAAGTGCTATTCAACTGTGAATAACAAGTTGTGTGTTGTTGACCTGTTAAGAAAGAAAAAAACCACATGGAATGTATTGTCATTCTTTTACCATTAATGTACAATCTATTAATCCGGTAGTGCAAACAACTCAAAGTAACTCGGTAGAGGATACCAAAGAAACTGTTGAATCGATTAAGCAAACAGTTTCAGAATCAATGGATCTATCACAAGAACAACAATCTCAGTTATCCCAGCTGCTAAAGAAATTTATTCAAGTTTTTGATAAGAAGCCAGGTATCATTAAGACCTACCAATATCATATGGAAGTTAAGCCCCATGAAACTTTTGCACAGCACACAGATTCTATCCCATGGACAAAACGGGAAGCAGTTAAGAAGAAAATTAACCGTATGATTCAATGGAATATTATTGAAACTTCACTTTCTCCATATGCTTCACCTCTTTTAGCTGTTTGTAAACCAGATAGTTCGGTTAGATTAGTACTAAGTGCAAGGGAAATTAATAAAATTACTATTTCAGTAAGAACTCATCCTGAAAATATAGAAGAACAACTGCAAAAATTTTTTGGTGTAAAGTATTTGTCAAGTATTGATCTTAGAGCCTCTTATTGGCAAGTGCCAATTATCCAGGCGTCTAGAAAATATACAGCATTCACTTTTGCAGATCGCAGCTATCAGTTTTGTGTGTTGCCATTCGGGTTAAATGTTAGTTCAGGTGTATTTATTACAGCCCTTGTCCTCGGCCCAGAAGTGTTAGATCGGATTACAGTGTATGTTGACGATATTCTTATTGCCACCCCTTCATGGAACGAGCATTTAGATCTTCTTGAAAGAACTTTGTCAACATTTTTGTCTTCTGGTGTAACAGTCAATCTACAAAAAATCCAAGTTTGCTCGTCAACAAATCAAATATCTTGGCCACATAATTTCACCCGCGGGAATTGTCCCGGATCCCGATAAGATTAAAGCAATTAAATATTTTCTTAAACCGTCAAGTCGCAGACAATTAAAAGGTTTCCTCGGAATGTGTTTTTTTTCCGCCTTTTCTTCCCTAGACAACTTTTGAATAGTGCAGCTCTTCTCAATCTTCTACGCAAAAACACTTCTTGGTTCTGGACAGAACAATGTCAATCAGATTTCGATTCAATAAAAAATGCCTTAGTAAATTCAGAAATATTACACCATCCTGACATGACGCAAGATATTTGTACAGTCACTGACTCATCCTTTTCTAGGCTTGGATCTTGTTTGTTTCAAATGACTGACCCGAATGACATAAGTACAATTAAAGTAATCAGCTTTGCTAGTTGAACACTTACCGAGTGTGAGAGAAGATATTCTGTAACCGAACTGGAAGCGCTTAGTATTGTGTGGTCATTAAAGAAATACCACCATTATGTGTTTGGAAAGCATGTAAAAATCTATTGTGATCATCAGGCACTCAGTTTTCTCATATCTTGTAAACTTCTTCATAACCGACTAGCCAGGTGGATTATGCTCCTAGAAGAATATGATTTTGAAATTGTACATATTAAGGGAACTGATAATATTATTGCTGATACACTTTACCGTATGCCTCAAGGTTTGCCTGAGATTGAGGATTCATTGGAGTCTTCAACCGATTTCCGTATTTTGTTGATGAAAGACGCTCATTATCGCCGGTATTTCTTAGATATGTGCGAAAACATGCGAGAATTGCAAAATACTGATAACAGATGGAAACAGGTAAAAGCAAATTGTTGCAAAATACCTTCCGTCGTTACACCCAGTCTAACCTGTGGTGTGTTTGCGTCCGAGAATCACATGAAAAAACACTAATTTGTTATACACATTATACATGGGGTCGTTTTGGTCCTCTAAAATATCTCAGAAAACTTAAATTGTATTTTTACTTTCCCAATACGTCACGGAAGATAAGCTATACCTTGAAATCTTGTATCTTCTGCCAGAAAGCAAAACCAAATACCCAATCTGCAAAAATTGAACTACATCCTATCATTCCTAAACAACCATTGTCTCTTCTTGCCATTGATGTAGTGGTCCCCTGTCGATTGCTCGAGGAGGAGTGAGATACATCTTCGGCCTCTATGATATATTTTCCAAGTTCGTAAAACTATATGCTATTAAGAAAGCCACCTCTTCGGCTGTCATACGCCGTCTAGAACAAGATTTCTTTCCTCTAGATGGAAAACCGACAACATTAATTTCTGATAACGAAGCCATGTTCACTTGTCGAACATGGAAACGATTTCTACAGAGGCAGAACATCAACCATATATTAATCTCACTATTCCACCCATCTAGTAATCCTATGGGGCGAGTATTCCGAGAATTAAACAGATTTGTTAGAACTTATACACCTCACCAACACACACAATGGATTGAATACATTGGTTTATTTGAACAGGTAATGAATAATTTACCTATCTACGACACATCTGTCACACCTTCAGATCTAGTATTAAATACAAAAGAGGCAAATGATTGGCTAAATCCTTTACCAAAGGTACCGAGAGAAGAGTTGTCTTTAAATGAAAAAATACGACGTGTACTTATTTCACTAACTGAAGCAGCTAACAAACGAAAGATTTATTATGATAAAGGTTTGAAACACACACAAAAGTTTTTAGTGGGTGAGTATGTATTGATACGTAACCATCCAAAACCCTCTACTCCCCTACGTAAGAAGAAAAAGTTGCAGTCATTATATGTCGGACCTTATTGTGCAAATTCCACATGAAGGAAGCTATTTACTTGAATTGCCAACAAGTGGAAAAATTAAAGGCTTATATCCACATGATAATTTAAAGAAATTTTACACTTAGCTAGTAAGCATTCAACATGTATATATACAAATTGTGTACCAAAGGTCAAAGAATTCTTATGAACATCAGTAATTTTAGGAGAGTATTCTAGTATACCACGGTTAGATATTAGTATGGAAGATCAACAGTAACATGTGAAAACTATAAACCTTGTCACACATGTCAGTAATTAACATGAGTCTGTATAATTGTTAATAGTCAGTCTATACTTGTGTCCATACTTTGCACTGTGAGTCACATTGTCATTTATTTATCATACTTAGAATATGAAATGAATATTTGTGGAAAGTTCCTCATGTAGCCATACTTCATACAAATTATTAGATGGGGTATATTTATGGATTTATTATTGATCGGTCTGTGGTAATGTACTTTGAGTATGTATTTTAGGGTATGGAGCATACAAAGGCACATCCCATTCATGTGGCCCAGTGCTAGAAATGGTAAGTTTATGTGCTGACTGAAAACATATAACACTTTTCACTGGCCAAGATAAAAAATCTCTAAATAAAACTAGGTGATTGAGTTGTAACACATACATATGGATACTAGAAACTATGCACTGAAACCTACTAGAATGACTTGCAGAAGATACTTGGTATACAATTGATTTTTTTATGTTTAAAGTGAATGCACCGATCTCATTCCTTATTAGCTAATGTTTATTCAGTATAAAATTTAAAACAAAGGTATATATTTGAAACGCCGTCAGAAATGCACAATCGTAAATTAGGATGGGGGCTGTCATCTGTGTTGATGATTTGAACTGCTATGAATTTTGTAAGTGAACAGCCTACAAATGAAATATTTTTCCAACGACCATTAAAAAAAAAGTACATGCTCGTTGCACAAGTAATCGTAAGATAACTACATTTTCTTTTAAAGTTAGTTATGTACATAATTTAGCCATATGTAGATTAATTATTTACAGGAATATACTGTGGAATGTGCTGCCAGTGATCGTCGCCTACAAAATGATCAACCTCGTCGCCGAAGCCGAAGAAGAAGAAAAAGAAAACTAAATCTCATGACTATGCATTATCCGTTGACACTAACAATAATAAAAATAATAATAATACAGATACCCATTAAAACACTAACACACACAAGCACCATTTTAGAAACACGGATTACATCCATAGTAACAAACATTGCTGTCGAGTCAATATTTTTAGGACAGGTAGTACACATACGCTTAAACTCATTGGCAAAAATGTTGCATTTATCGATGTAGTAGTTAGATCTATTATGCACTGTAGAAATGTGTAGTTGTTTGTTTCTGATGGTGTGGTTAATACTGTCGTATGTGCGTGGTTGTGGGCGTATTCCTTCGACTATCTTTCTATTTCTACTTCATCTCTCCTTTACCTGATTTTGTGTAGGCTATCTTATAAAAATCATCTGGTATGTGTGTCGCGGGGATTTGATCTGTCCTTGACTTGCAATACTTGCAGTATCTTATGTCAAAAGAGATAATTTTAATTCATATTCATTTATCTGTGTCAGAAATGATTGTTCACCATAGTGTCATTACTTTGCCCCCTGCTAAATTTGAAACTGTCATTAATGATAACCAACCTCTAATTACGTAATCTATCATCAACTTAACGACAATTTAAACATTTATTAACATATTTAAAGCCATTTCGTATCACGTAACGTCGCAACATAAAACCTCAAAATGATTCAAACATGTTCGTAAAATGTAATGACGGGGTATTACGTGCCTACCTTAATGTAAAAACGTTTGAATAAATTTTGATGAGAACTGTATTCAACTTGAAATCGAACTAAATGCAGCCGTATATTTAAATTACGACTGTATACAACATTAACGCCATATCCTAAAACTGACATGAGTGAAGCTCATTATCATTCTTGATGTTATGTAATCTAGTAATCGTGATGCAAATCTTTAACCTAAATGTACTATGATTCACACTGTGATGTAAGTAACTTAAAGTGGCGTCATTCACATAAACTATTTTGCTATGTATGCAAACAAGAAACATTTCAGGTCGTTAGGATTTATTCTGATGACCTTCAGATAAAAGACACTATTCGCGTAATATAAAAGTGTACTGAAAACTGCTAAAGACAGTGTTTAGTTTCTATTCTTTAAAGAACACTCAAACGTGACTTCAAAAATTTGTGTGTGCAGAATAAACAGTGATGTTCCTTACATGGCGAAAGTAACTTGCAGACAGTCCTTGTGATCATGAACTTTCGTGAGTGAATGTCGATAAACTGCAGTGAACCGAACACATGATTTAACGTCACAATTAATACATAGCATCCGGACTGAAAGGTTAAAACAGCAACGATGTGTAGACTAACAGCGAATGTTATAGTGCTTCACGAAAGTAATAGTGAATGTAGGTAATAAACGGTTTAATGAGAATAAATAAAAAAAAAGATAGAACAAAAACAGTTACAAGCAACCCGGACGTATAAGTGGTTCTTGTTAAACAAAGTGTCAGTGATAAACAATGAACAATAAGAGACATACATGCGGTGAAGTAACCCGTTTTAGTTAACATAATTAACAAACACGTGATACTGCAAGTGACTGAAACATATCAATTAGTGCAGTATTTTGTGGACACTTATGTAAGCGTGGTTGGACTTACGAAAGCACCATGCAAGTGACAAGCTTGGAACAATAAAGAAAGCAGTCTGTGGTACTTACCTATCTTCAATCTCGCCTTCCTCCGGTACGAATCCTGGTGAATGTAAAAGCAATGCCATCCAGATCGTATGAGGAAGAGTCACACACAAACGCAAGTAAAAATATCACGGAAAGCGCACGTTCTAAAACGAATACTGTCCGCGAGGCACGACACTACTAACTGTGTAGTACTGACATATTGTTGCGTCACAGCGCTAGCGTCGACTTATTCACAATCAACTGCCAACCGCGGCGGGAAATTCAAACTTGAATTAAAAATGCAATCTACGTGATCTTGAGAGAAACCTTGTAAAATATATTCCCATGTATATAATGCAAAAAGGATGTGTAGTTTTATCAAAACACTTTTAGATGGGCATTTGATCTATTATTAGCATTAAGAAATCTTAATCTGAAAAACATTTAACGAGACAAAGAATCTCGTTAAAAAAAAAAAAAAAAAAAAAAAAAAAAAAAAAAAAAGCATATATGAAATGGAACTAATGTAAGATAGAAGATAACTTTGTAGCTAAGCCTAGATACTTTTAGTAGATTTTTTTGAATGTACGCCAATGTATACAGCCTTTTTAGAAGTAAGTTTATGGCATGCATTCATGTCAGAAATCCTTTGAAAAATTTTCATATCTCGAAAACCATTACTCACACCTCCTTTTAGCACCCTAATTGTGTCTGTGATTCTCTTTCAGGACGATCCATTAGCATATAAGTGTAAATAAGCCACTAATCAGTTTGTGATCTTTTCTTTTTCATGTTCAAAACCCACGTACCTGAGCTCGAAAGAACAAAATAGCTTGGACTAGTAAGACTGATAGCCAGCGCTCACGAGACTGAGGTCTTGTGCACTAAGTACAACAAAATATAAAGTTCCTCCGATTTTAAAAGGAAGAGAAAGCAAATTCAACCAGCGAAGAACTTGAATTTCTAATGGACACCAAAAAGTGTTGTGAGATATATATCATGAGTAAAAAATAAAAAAATAAATAAAAATAAAATAAAATAAAAAAAAATGTGGCTTGAAAGTGTCACTCTTATTTTCAGAGGACCATCTCTATAAACAAAAGGTATATAACACTGTGAATGTAATACCTATGTTTAATGATGTCTTTTTCTCATGTGACCTGTATTTTTGTTTTTGATCTGATTTGCAGGAAAGACTATCAAATGACATTTTAACAAAACCAAAGTCATGATACTAATTGAAAAGCGTAAATAACTATGTAATTCTGCAAATAACTATATATATATATATATATATATATATATATATATATATATATATATATATATATATATATATATATATTAGTTTCTGTTACCTATGTGTGCCAAATATTGATACGTAATTGGGTGAAGAACTATCAAAAAATATGAAATAGATCACCGGACAAAAAAAAAAAAAAAAAAAAAAAAATGGACGGACTAGAACAAACAAACATATAGTATTTGAATCAAAATTATTTCAAATTCTGTAAATATCTTGTAAATCCTTGTTTATGATGCGTAAAAAGGTAAAGCAGTCAACAATCCGAAGATTGGTTTGAACACCACAGTGCTTTACTAGGCATGGTCCTGTTTGGAGGTGGTATGCCGTGTAAATAAAAAATAACATGTCTTTGATTTTGGAATCGTCCGTACGTTTCCCTGCCTTCTCCAAAATCAAAGAGGGGACAGTGAAACCATACACAATTCAACGGGTAGGTCGTAGTAATAACTTTTCTGCAAGTCAGCGTCATTCTTGACGTTGCAGTGTACCTCAATGATCAACCCTTTATTATTTCCTCTCTGCAAAGAAAAGAAAGGTGTTCACTTGTTTTCATTGCTTTATTAGCTTGCTTATGAAATACTGCGTATTTCTAGGGGCTGCGTACCGTATTTCTTAGTTGATTTACTCCGACTTTGAATTTATTCCATTTTTCTGATTTTTGAAGACTGGACTTCGTCCATCCTGTAAAACCTTCCAATCGCGTCTAACTGTATTTCGTTAGCTTCCTTATGATATCCTACGCATTTCTAAGGGTTGCCTGTTGTAACTATTTTACTTTATTTTTCGGAAAATGAATTTTTGTATTTTAACTGGTTTTCGGATCTACGTGGCTCCGAACTCCGACTTCAAGGGTTTATAGCTAGTCACTTGAGTTCTCACCACTGCTCACATACCAGTGCCTTACTATTGTGTAATCTACCTTCGTAATCTATGATTCCGTTGATTTTTGATGAAATGAATACGACCTTTAAGCACTTCGCCTTCAGTGGGGTGCTGAAACGATACACGATTCAACGGGTAGGTCGTAGTAATAACTTTTCTGCAAGTCAGCGTCATTATTTTCGCCGCAAAGATACCTCACTGATCAACCGTTTATTATTTCCTCTCTGCAAAGAAAAGAAAGATGTTCACTTTTTTCATTCTCCTTACATCCGTTGTCTTGGAAGGACGTAGGCATTCCTGCTCATTCAATTCTACAACTGTTAATGTGAGTAATTTGTTTTTCGAGATAAATAAAGAATAAAGTAGGATTAAAGTTTACTAAAATGTTTTAGTCATTTCAGCTTTATCCCTATCCATATGGCGTTAATGTTGAAGAACTTAATCTTATAGTGTTTTGGACACCATTATGGTAAAAAAAGTATCATGTACAATCGGTAGCATAAATTCGTCAGTACATAGCGGCAATTCCTTACTTCAGTCACAGTATAGGAAGAGCCTGCAATCATTCAGATCCAGCCGCATTTTCTTTTCTTTTAAAAGTCCGATAAGTGAACATAAAAATTATTCTTTGTTCACATTGTTGCAATATAATCCTGATTATTTTACATATTCCGATTGTGCATGACATAACAACTATAACTGATTCAAATCACTTTAGGAATAAGTTACCACTAAAACTATATTTTAATTTCAGCATAGTCGACAGATTGGTGTTGCAGAACCAGCATCGACTAGCCATACGAGGTAACTTCATTCCTGATTTTTATAATGCTACTAGCCGCCCTATGTACGACCTTTAAATTGAAGTTATGAGTAAAAGGATAATCGTTTAACAATTTTTAGTCCATTTTCCACCACCTTGAATTTCGAATAAATTTTATCCGTAGATTAAACCAATTCTTATAGGCGGTAGCATTATAGTGCGAATATGTAATGTAGCAGTCACGTGCCGTGTGTCTCAGTAAGTCTGCATGCTCACTGTTTGATTTATATGGAAATTAATCTCGCTATT
Source organism: Locusta migratoria (assembly GCA_026315105.1). Taxonomy (NCBI): domain Eukaryota; kingdom Metazoa; phylum Arthropoda; class Insecta; order Orthoptera; family Acrididae; genus Locusta; species Locusta migratoria. Next base: position 658,247,155 of record CM048746.1, read on the forward strand.
ATCGCGTACCATCTCAAGTAAAGAAAGACAGACCAGAGCCACCTACGAAGTTTATTTTCCTTCTTTCGTGTGGTACATCCTGGTTCGCTGAATTTCGGCTACGATAGCGGTGCCTGCTTCTGCTTCGTATCAGCACACTGAGTTGGGTGAGTTACGCTTTGCTTCGCGCGTGTGAGTGGCTGAATGCTTGTTGATTGTAAATCCTTCCCCCGACGATGTTCAGTTCAGATTACTTTAAGTTAATTTTCAATGGGATGCATTTTTATTGTTTAACGAAACTGGTTCCCCTTATGCGCATATTTGAAGTGAATAAAGAATTTATTGCCAGTGAAATTTTATCCTACCTATGAATATTAGTTTATGAATACCTTCCCCTTTTTATTTAATGTTGCTTTTCTCCAGTGCTGAGAATAATTTTAGATGCGAATTATCATGTTTTTAATTCCATTGCGCCATAAATATTCTCTCAGCCACCTTCATGAAATGGTTTAGTTCGCAGTGGTTTGTATATTAATGATTGTGTGTAATTCTCGTGATCTACGACGTGTGTCGGCCTCTATCTCTTTGTCTTCCTGCTGCTGAAGTACATTTTGAGTTTGTTCTAAATTTTGGGCCTTGGAACAAGATTCTGTTGCAGGAAGCAGTCAGTAGTTCACTCGAACCCTTTAACTGGTTCTTACGGCCAGAATAATGTTTGAAGTAAGCTTTTACCTGGCTCGCTTCAGCTAGAATTAATTTTACAAATACCCGTGGTCTTACAAAGTTGATAATAATTTCACAGACAAATATGAATATGCAGACTTTTTCATTTAATAATAAAAGTTTTCTTCCAGATTATTCGTAGAAACCGAGGGAACTGCAGGTGTTGCATTGTACGCGGAAAGACGAACTGCGCCTGTCGGCGACATCAAACATTTCTGGTGTTTCGACACAAATCGGCGGCCGACTGGGCGACAAATCGAAATGTGTATCGTCGCTGGTTCACGTGAAACAAGACTGCCGTGGTATTCAATACTACTGTTCCGTTAAAGGAAAAGGAGAAACAACAATAAAGGTGCTCTTGATGGCGGGGTTAGTGTGAGTGCATGATGTTAATATTCTAAATTCGATTTTTTAAACTAGGAAACAAGACACTTGGTTAAATAGTGAGAAATTTCTAAGGCGATCATGGCGGGGTCCCCTTTAGTTCTGGGCCCTCTGGCGACCACGGTACTTGCGATTGCCTTAATCCGGACCTGAATCGTACAAATATGTCTAATGGTTGTAATCAGCGCCAAAAAAATTGCTTTAAGCTTTTCTCATAAACGTTCTGAGAATCTTCATTGGATCCTTTTATGGTTGACAGACTGCAGGCCTACTGAAGACGGTCTCCATGGCTAGAATTTCAAAGAAGCTGTTAGTTTCTGCTAAATCTGAAGGATACTTTGAGATAGGATTGGTGATTTTAATTTCATTATTTTCTAATTCCACGAAAGCCAAAAGATGGTGAAAATAGATGAAAAAAATGTTCATAGCTCACAAATATTGTTTTCAAATCTTGCATTACAAAATTAGAAACAGAAAAGACATAAAAGATCTGAACTAATTTTATGCTTACAACTGAAGATGTTCAGCTGTAATTTCATTTGCATCAGGTTTCCTAATAATAATCTCCGATGAAATGCCGACTGCCTTAGCAACTACTTTTCTTCATTTAAAGTGATGTCAAAATGTCAAATCACTGGCATCGCTACGTTTAGGGGAATTCCTTTGTTTTGTATAACGACATTTTTGTGATCAGTAAAGATCGAGATATTGCGCCAAAATGATATCAAGAGGGCTTTGACAGCTGTCAAGTACTTCTTGAGATCCAAATCAATATTTTTTGCTGATGGAAACAGTAGGAACACGTATAAAACTTTGAAGATCGAAGGATGTTGCTTCAAAATTTGGCGGAATATTTGTAGCCTTTAATTCCAACAAGACTTAGACAAAGGGACAAGTTTAAAAGTCGACTACTGTACGAAACAAACTAAAATCACTAAAATTAGTAAATAAGGTCCGTGTGAACTACCGGTTACTCCCTGCTATAAAACCTTGTTCCCTGGCCCAAACTGAGAACTGACTTGTTTCAAATTACTTCAGTAACAGGAAGTTAATACTACAGTGGTCAATATACATAGCAGCTCATACGTTATTACACACAGACATTAATAAACAAGCCACCAAAATTAAAGTTATCTTAGAAACGTGGCTAAGAAAACATTTATGAAGCAATGGAGTGTAGACATAATAAAATTGATCTAAGCTTGTTCTCAGCATTTGTGAAGAACAATATTAATTAAAAGAGGGAAGGAGCTCTAAAACTACCATTTATAGACAACTTACGGATTACGCTGAACTTAGACTTGCTCATTCAGATAGAAAACAAGCAAAATGGGGAACCAATTTTGTTAATACAATGAAAATGCATCTCTTACATGGATGAATATGGACGGTGCCCAGCCTAAATTATACATGATTCAACGCTACTGGGGGGAAGGATTCACGAACAACACTCATTTTCTCACACACACGCAATGCCACAGCGAAACGCACCAAAATCAGCGTGCTGAGAAGAGGCGGAACCATGCGCCGCTATCGTAGGCGAAATTCAGCAAGTCGGAAAAATAAAAATAATAATTACGGCATGCAACCCCTAGAAATGCTTACAATTACATAAGGAAGCTATCGAAGGAGGTTGTACAAGGCTCAGAGAGAATTACTGGCAAAGACAGAGTGAGTACTAAAAGTCGGAGAAGAAATGGCAAAATTAAAATAGGCGGGGAGAGAAGATCGCGAAATATTAGTGGAAATCAGAAGGTGTGGAAGCTGAAGGCTTTGTTCTATGAACCAACCACGTGGAACAAATATCACTCATGGAAGGAAACGATGAGAAGATTTTTACATGCACTGTACAAAAATGAACACATCACCTATTAGAAATGGGGCCCCACAAAGCTAGAAAGTATTTACACAGAGTTCATACACCGCCATATGATCACAAAAGGTTTTAACATACCAAGCCTTTATCAAACAGCATCTAGAATCATACACACCACGTTTATATATTGGAAATCACTGAATTGAAAAACGAGAACCCATTCCGCACACGATCGTAGAAAATATTCCAAAAAAATGATTCTAAGTTCACTAATCTAAGTTAAACATGCTAAACAATGAAACGCTACCATCTCCAAACACAAGAGCAGAACCAATCTTACCTCACCAGAAGACCAGCACAGAATGAACAGCCGAGAGGCCACGGGGCGCGAAAAGCTACCGGAATCTGGAAAGCCCAAGAAACAGCAGTGGTGGGGACGGAGAGCGAGTAGACTCACACTGAGGGAAGGTTCACCGACTGGTTCGCAACCAAATGCTGTGGAAACCTCTTTGGTAGTATCAGAAGCTATCGACACTGAGCCAGAGAGAACGATGCAAGGCGAGCATCTGCCCACATTCAGACAGCCTTAGATTCTCGCACCCACTTAAAACAATTGCACATTCTCATAGGGACAGTGGCGTAGCAGAGAAGCTGTACTTACGCCACATTAATTAATATAATATAAATTATTAACATAACAAAGTAATAAAAACCTAGCAATATTAACTTATATTTTAACACATGAAATAAAAATGCTATTCCTCAAGCCTTGAAGAGAGTGGGGTTCAATTTTTAACAAAATGATAATCTAGCGATGGTAAATAATTTATAACTTTACATAAATATACAAAAAATATATGGAAGACAACAGACAGTCATCTTTCACCTGTGAAAGCATTTCTGGAGTATGAATGAGCTCTATCATAAAAAGTTAACTTCTGATGTCAGCAGACGCCATTAGTTTCTTGCTTCTGCACATGTGCATTGCGAGGGTGAAAGATCGGGATGAGAGTTTAAATAGGGAAAGTTTATTTTTTAAAACTCACAACCACTAACTGCGAACCATATTCATAAACATGCAAAAACAGTGGAACTGTGATTGCTACTGTTTGACTCGTTTTCTAGGGGATGATATCACAAGTTCGCAGCTTTCCTTCCCTGCATATGATTAACAAAAAAAAAAAAAAAAAAAAAAAAAAAAAAAAAAAAAAAATCGTAATAAAGTAAATTCATGTGAGAAAAGGGTGTAGTAACTACTATTTTTGAAAACACATGAAAGTTCACTTTCCCCTCAGGGGCTCAGCATTAATTTGCTGAATACAGGCTTGGCGAACCCGGGGTCCTGAGCTGTGGGCTGTGTTGCGCCAACAGTCCGCTACACCGTAAGCTCTGTGCGTGCTTCAACGACCATCGTTCGGCGCGACGGTGGAACGTTGTACGTTTCAGAGCCCGGGGATCTTGGCTTAATCGCCCGGGTCGCGAGGACGGTACAAACCTCTATAAAAAAAACCTCAATCTCAAGGTGTGCTACGTGCCGAGGAGATGCATGGCTGTTGAGGTTGAACAGCCGCTAGCGAGCAACCTCTAAGGAACCTGCCGCACCTCAGTTGTACAAGGCTTACCCAGGCAAGCGGGGCTCTGCCAGGGTGGACCTTTAGTTCCCTAGCTGCTCGTGGGACCATAATGAAACGAGCAAACAATAGCGTCGCCACACGCAAACCTGGCGTCTCAAAGCGTGGTAAAACAGAATATGATGCAACGACATACGACCCTAAGACGTTCCCTTCCCTTGGCACCCCATGGGAGGAACGTAGAGGAATTCGCCGATCCGAACCACACTCGCCACGATATCTGGTGTGTGCCCGTACTGATGGAGAGTCTTTCATGTCCACTAAGCCACAGTTCTTTGTCGAACATCTCGAAGACCAGTTTGGCGAAGTGGAGTCTTTTTCAAAGATGAAAAGTGGGGCTGTACTGATACAGACGGCATCCCCAGCCCAATCGCACGCATTACTTGCCTACGATAAGCTGGGTGAGATCCCGGTAAGTGTCACGCCCCACAAGTCTTTAAACATGGTCCAGGGCATAATCTTCCATAGAGACCTGCTGTCCCAGACCGATGAAGAGTTGCGAGCTAACCTTCAGCGTCGAGGTGTTCATTTCGTCCGTCGAGTGTACAGGGGACCTAAGGAAACCAGGGTTGCCACCGGTGCTTTTATCTTGGCCTTCGAGGGCAATACACTGCCTGAGAAGGTCAAGATAATGGTATACCGCATTGATGTAAAGCTACATGTCCCTCCACCTATGCGGTGTTTCCGGTGCTGGAAGTTGGGGCACATGTCGTCCCGGTGTACTTCCAGCCCGAACTGCAGGGAATGTGGGCGGCCATCGCACCCGGACACCCCATGTACCCCACCTCCTGTTTGTGTAAACTGTGGGCAACATCATCTGCCATGCTCGCCGATCTGTACTGTTGTTCATCAGGAAAGGAAAATCTTGGAAATAAAGACCCTGGACCGGCTCACTTTCTCTGAAGCACGCAAGAAATACGAGTGACTCCACCCTGTTAGGATGACATCATCTTTTGCTGCAGTCACAGCAGCATCGACTCTGATACGATCAATGGCACCAGTTCCTCTCCATCTGTGGGCCCTATGGGCCAATCTTCTACTACCCCCTCGATGGTTGGGGGACCATCTATATCCCATGCTCGTCCAACACCTGCGGGAGCATTATCCACCCCATCATCGGGGACTACAGTCCCCACTCCCCAGCCGGGGAAGCAACAGTCTTCCCTGGCCCCTCTCGCCCAGGAGGAATCCCTTGTGGCATCCCCTCCTGAGGCTTCTACGAGTGGTTTGGAGGGTCCCAGCCAGAGGCTGCAGGATCCACCTGCCCCCAGTTGACGGGCTTCCCGATCGACATCGGGCCCAGAAACCACTCGTGAGAAGTCCTCCTTGCCCTTAAGACCAAAAGGGCAGCGGGAGGTAAAGAAGAAGAAACATAAGAAGAAAGTCTCCTCGGTGACTTCAAAGTCCATTCCTACATCATCTACTTCGGAGGATGAGGTGCAGATCTTCGCGTCTCTCGAGGATTTGGCCCTCACTAAGACACTTGAACCAATGCTCCTAGATGATGTAGATGTGCGACTAGCAGCCCGCAAATCTTCGGACTGACAATCTTCAGTCCATCATGGTTTTCCAGCAAACCATGAATCACATTCTTCAGTGGAATTGCGGTGGGTTTTTCAACCATCTAGCTGAGCTGCAGCAGTTGTTGTGCCGTTTCCCAGTGCTGTGTATGGCTCTGCAGGAAACTTGGTTTCCTGCTCAGCGGACCCTGGCCCTTCGAGGCTATCGAGGCTACTTCAACAACCGCGCCGACTGTGACAGAGCCTCTGGTGGTGTCTGTATATACACCCTCGCCACTGTCCCCAGTATTGCTGTGCCTCTCTGCACACCTATGGAGGCTGTTGCTGTTCGCCTTCGGGCTATGCAAGAATTGACTGTCTGTTCGATATACCTTCCTCCAGACAGGGATGTTGTGCCCACTGATCTTGCTGCTCTGATAGCACATCTGCCCCCACCGTTTCTTCTTTTGGGGGACTTTAACGCCCATCACCCTTTATGGGGTGGAACAGAGACGACCCGACTAGGTAGGGATGTTGAAGCTCTTATTGCACAACAAGACATCTGCCTTCTAAACACTGGTTCCCCGATGCACTTCAGTGTTGGTCATGGCACTTTCTCAGCTACCGATCTCTCGGTCTGTAGCCCGATCCTTCTTCCACACCTCACATGGAGGGCCCACGATGACCTCTGCGGGAGAGACCATTTTCCTATCTTTTTGTCGCTCCCACAGTCTCAACAGGCGGAACAACTGCCTCGATGGTCCCTCCATAGGGCTGATTGGCAGCGTTACACTTCTGCTGTTGTCATTCCTACCCAACTGCCAGCCGATGTGGATGTGGCAGTCTAACAGGTGACTGTCGCCATAGATTCCGCTACTGAGGCCACTGTTCCAACCACCTCAGGGTCCCCTCGGCGCAAATCTTGTTGCTGTGTTTTTCGATCTCCGGAAAGCTTACAATATAACCTGGCGGCCGCGGTGGAGTAGCCGAGCGGTCTAAAGCGTCTCGCTGCGGAGCGCGCGATTGCTCGCCGTGGAGGTTCGAGTCCTTCATGGGGCATGGGTGTGTGTGTTTGTCCTTAGGTTAGTTTACCTAGGTTTAAGTAGTTTGTAAGCTACGGACTGATGACCACGCAGTTTGGTCCGATAGAATTACAAACAAACATAACCTGGCGCCACCACACCTTGGCTACATTGTACGACTGGGGCTTACGGGGCCCATTTCGGATCTTTATCAGGAATTTTCTCTCCCACCGCTCCTTTAGGGTTAGGGTGGGTACCACTCTTAGTTCCTCACACATCCGAGAGAACGGTGTCCCACAGGGCTCCGTCCTCAGTGTCCTCTGTTTTTAATTGCCATAAACGGTCTTGCAACGGCTGTAGGATCCTCTGTCTGTTCTAGCTTGTTTGCTGATGACTTTTGTCTGTATTTTAGTTCGGCTAGTATTAGCGTCGCTGAGCGGCGGCTGCAGGGAGCCATCCGAAAAGTTGAATCATGGACCTCTACCCATGGATTTCAGTTATCTACCAAACACTCAAAAGAGACAGACATTAAAAAGCAAACACTTTCTCTCACTGAAACATTTCTCAATCCAACCCACCTTTAGCCAACACAGCCACACCAAACATACATTCCTCACTTCTGACCCATATGGTCAGTCACAGCCACATATGCAACACCGTCAGCTGACATCTTCATCACAATTTATCTAAGCCACAGACCCCACTGCCTGCCGCAATGACCACCACTTTCTCATTCTCCGAGTCACCCCACAACTCACATCACATAGCCATCCCTGCTCACATATACACACACACAAACAGTACACTCCCACTTAATCCTTTAGTGTTAGCATACACACCTACACATGTGTACAGTCTTTACTTCAGGTACCACTGTTGAACTGCAAAATCTGATGTTAGCATATATTTCAACTACAAGAAAAAGAATATATAAAGAAAGCATGTAAACGTGACCCCAATGCTTAAATCTAAACACATACATAAATACTAATACAGACCACAGAATAAATATACACAAATTCTTAAACTACTAGATACACTGCTTTGGATCTCATACTTCATGATTTATAGTGGTTTATGGCAGTTACTTGTGTAAACATGCCATTAAATCTTTATCATTTACAAAATTTTTGAATTTCACCCTCTTCATGCATCCCTCCAGACTTAATTCTAGCACTTTATCCTTATATTCCAACTGAGCTTCATATTTGCACCGAAAATCACTTCCTAACACTAGATTTAAACATAGACCTTTCATCACCAATAAATCTTGAATAAACAGCTTCTCCTCAATGATTACTTCAAATTCTGAGTTCCCCGCATTTAACACCCCTATTTTTCTTACAAAAGCATAATTTTCTTTTTCCCATACCACTAGCTCTACTGTTTTTAAAAATTTAAGGAATTGGACCCAATCATCTGAACCATATTCACTTACTTCTTCTATAAATTCTATAAATTAAATGAAATTCTCAGCTGAATCTGTGGGATGGTGAAGTAACTGCCAATGCAAATCTGCAGGTAACCTCCTACACAAAGTGGAAATTACTGCCAAAAGACTCAAAGGTGTATCTAAATGCACTAGTTTCTCGAGTTCCTCCTGACAAAATTCCTTCATGCTCTGTTTCCCTTTCACATAGTTTGGCCCGTTCAAGAATTCATTTTGTATTTTAGCTTGTTTGGCCTCCCCCCAATACTTATTTAAAAACAACTTTTCAAACGCCTCAAAAGTAACAAATTTATCAGCACACTGATTTGCCCAAGTTTGAGCAGAACAGTCAAGCATTCTCATTGCTAACTTCACTGTACACTGGTCTGACATACCAGGCACAAATTGGTCCTTGCATGCAGCCACAAAATCTACTGGATGATAATTACCCACTCCTGAAAACTTTTTGCCATTAGGTGTCTGCACCATGGACCAATTAGTGTTTCCTGATGCTGTACACAATTCTAGATTATTTATTCTAGTGTTCACCTCAATCTCAGTATTGTTTACTGTCACTACTTGTTCTATCTTTTTCCTAAAGTTACATTCTTTATTCTCTAATTTTCCTGACAATAAAGTTTTTGTTTCCTCAATACCTGCCACCATCCTCTTGTCAATCTCAGCCAATGCCTGCATAGTGCCCTCATTCCTGTGATCACATATTTGTTTCACAGCATCTAACCTGCCTCCTACCTCAGTCTCAATAGTACCAATTCTGGCACGTATCTCCTTTTCCCTATTTTCAAACCGTTCTGTTAGACTTCCTATCTTTTTGTCAATGTCTGTGATTATTTCTGCCTTTAATGCAAACATTGAATTTTGTAGCGCCCCAATGTCTGCCTTAAAATCTGCTTTCAATTCTGATTTTACAGTTTCTATTTTTTGATTCTAAATTTGAGTTTGAATTTTCTATTTTTGATTCTAAATGTGAGTTTGAGTTTTCTATTTTTGATTCTAAATTTGAGCTAAAACTCGCTAACATAGCTGCGATCATCGCCGGTGTCAACAACATTCCCCCAGTATTTACCCTCTCTGGACTTTCTCGTATGCGACTCTCTGAATCTACGTCACTTGGCGACTTTTTAAAAACCTGATCCATTTTCGGTACCACAAGAAAGCTTGATTAACACACAAGAATTTATAGCGCCAGCTGCTTTACTTATTTTTTAATCCAGAAGTTGCTGCACTGAGCTGCGACGTCCCCAACACTCGCTGCCGTCTGTTGTAGAAGCTGTGGCTGGAATACGTCCTCACTGCATCCCTTATCCTTTGTAGAATAGAAGCTGCTGGGTCCTGATGTTCCGTTGGCGACTTGCGAAGTCCCCATGATCACTGCTGTCCGTTGCAGACGATGAAATTTGAGTCCATGGATCCCGCGCGCCGTCGCTCACTGCTGCCGTGCCGATGCGCCGTCGATCGCCGGTTACGGATGGCCGCGCCCGAACTCTGCCAGCCACCAACTGTCGTTAACCGCGTGACGCGTTCGCGTATCGTCCACAATTATGCTAACTGTTTTGTCCACTATCACTGTCCTAAGCACACCCTACATCTCTGTCCGAGCAAGACCAGTGTGAATTTATCCCGCTCTCTGCTGCCAGCCGCCACAGACACATGAAATTGTACGTCGCGTCCGCGCACTTGTTTGCAACTGTTCGTAACTGTTCACTGTCCTATACACACCCTAATCTCTCTGTCCGAGCAAGTCCAACGTGAACTTAACCCGGACGAGACCCCAAATGCGAGGGTGAATGATCAAGGTAAGTGTTTAAATAGGGAAACTATAATTTTTAAAACTCACAACCACCAACTGCGAATCATATTCCTAAACATGCAAAAACACTGGAACTGTGCTTGCTACTGTTTGAGTCGTTTTCTAGGGGATGATATCACACATTCGCAGCTTCCCTTCCCTGCATATGATTAACAAAAAAATTCATAATAAAGTAAGTTCATGTGAGAAAAGGGTGTACTAACTACTATTTTTGAAAACACTTGAAAGTTCACTTTATGTTTTTATTACACCATATTAAAACCCTGTGGCTGATACGTCTGTACGTCGACACATTTATCAAATAAAGTTATAGCTCGTGAGCCCCCAGACAAAATGAATATTTGTCGCAATTGTTTTCACACCATGTGCCTGTCTCAAACAACGTTTATGTTCATGCCTATGGGACAAGGCAACGGCATACCACCTCCAAACAGGACCTTGCCTAGTAAAGTACTGTGGTGTTCAAACCAATCTTCGGATTGTTGACTGCTTTTTAAACCCCCAAACAACAACAACAACAAAGTTCACTTTATGATTTTTATTACACCATATACGTCGACACATTTATCAAATAAAGTTATAGCTCGTGAGCCCCCAGACAAAATGAATATTTGTCGCAATTGTTTTCACACCATGTGCCTGTCTCAAACACCGTTTATGTTCATGCCTATGTGACGACACGTGTTACATTAACAAAACACAGTCACTTTAATTTCGTGCGATGCACATCTTGTTCCACCGGCTAAATATTCACAACACACAGTAGCACTCGATTCAACTTGGTGCAGTCTACGACGAGCAACCACACCTGGCAATTGCCACACAAAAATCTATAGTCTCCTCATGGAGATCCACATGCCGACTCTGCAGAGCGACGCCACCCGGCCGGCTACACCACTCACTCCCGACTCACCACTTCCTGGGCCGCGCGCGCGCCAAAATCCCGACTGCCGGTTTTTTTTCCCTATGTCATCAACTTCCCCATGTGAGCTGTTCTAACCGACTTGCAACGTACAGCGCTCAGCCAATACATTTCTAAAACTTTACTTAAAATCAAAATAATTACACTACACATTAAACAAATGTCTTCTTAGGTTTTTATATTGGTATAAACATCCTTTGTACTATTTATTATGATCGTGCAATTTCTTATATCACAGATAAGTAATTTAACTGAATATTTCAAGATAAAATACACAAGATTAATTGAAAATAAAATGAGAAATAGTTAATATATTATTTTTATAAACAAACATTGCTATGCTAGTTGTGTAACTGTCTTGTATTCATTTGGTAATTTATTACTTTTCATTGTCAATTAAACATATTACGCCAGATGTGACTATATCAGCTAATGTATTGTTTATTTGTCAACAGGCTATTTTGTAGTGAGGGCCTTAAAGGTTCCTAACTGCATCGAATTACTTCAAACGCAAGTAGTATTAGAATATTTTATTTCACGCTGTGCACTGCACTGCGCTTGACAATCGTCATTGTCCCTCTCTCCCCTCAGCGGAAACGAGCTTGGAAAATCCTAAGCTGGAATAAGCCACCAACGTCAGCCTGCTCGCCGCCTCTCCTCAGCTACAAGCACACAGAAATCTCAACGTGGAGAATTTCTGCCTATGGCCTAACTATAAATGTTCCCAACTGTGTACATACATTGCTACCATAATTATTAAGATTAAAATTGTGTAACATTTGGGACATTGGCATGGTCAATGTTTGCAGTGAACTTCATACTGTTTCATTACAAATGCTATTAATTACCAATATTTCTAATGGGTGGTAATCTCACAGCATTCTGGTAAAATTTATAACTCCACATTCGGCACAATATATAGATCATTGACGTCATAGACGCAGTCGCGATGGGATTGGAGGCTGATTTACACGCAGGCACGATAGGTGTGCGAAGTTTGAGTAGTCAGATCTCACCAGTGGCGGCTCGTCCTTGAGATGACTGGGGACTTCACTTCTCTGAGTGCCGGATCTTGATAGTGGCGCCGCCCCACTCTCTCCCTCCCTCTCCCTCCCTCAAGGCGCGTCGATGTTATGACCCCCCCCCAAACCGTTAGACGTCCAAAGAGATAATTTGGGGCACCTCTGCTAGTGGCCCCGGGGGAAAATTCCCCGGTTTACCCCCCTCCCCCCGTTTAGATATATCTTCTTTAAAAGATCTGCGGAATGTCTTACCTTGGATTGTTTGCGCTTGCTTCAACTCGAGCTGAGGCGTCTACTTTCCAAACTTCTTTATTTCACATTTTTGTTCCAAGGTTAAAAATGAGTAATTTGTTTCTAAAAGATACTAAATGATGTTCATTTTTCTTTGATAACAAACACCAAGAACATAGGAATATGCACATGAACAATGAAAACATAGTAAGTAACTGATTACACTGTTAAGTGACTATAACAAATTGAATCTATTATGATGAAGAGACAAGCTACCTTTGGGTTACGTGGCACTGTAAGCAGCAAACGGTCCTTACATTACGCATGCGCAAAGGCTGCTCTCCCTAACATCTTTTGATACAGTTAAATATTTGTTACAACGAAGAGTATAAATGTGATTTACCATCAATATTTGCTAATACGTCCAAATATTTGTTTCAAGTAACAATACGAACGTCATCGTTATTCCTGTATCTGTTAAAAACACGAGTGGGTTTTAAAAAAATACTTGCAGTTGGTCTCCAACCCACTACCTACGACAGCGCAATGCAATGCCGCTAACCACACGGCTATTCCTTCTAGGAGAAACGTAGTGACTTCATTATATTCGTGGTGGAATCTTCTGAAGGCTTTTACTGTTGATGGGCCGTTAATTTATAAGATAAGATAGCCGGCCGTGGTGGCCGAGGCGACTGAGGCGCTCCAGTCACGGTCTGCACGGCCACTACAGTCGGGGGTTCGAATCCCCCCTCGGGCATGGATATTTGTGCCGTCCTTAGTCTTAGCTAGTTCATAAGTAGTTTGTAAGTTTAGGGACTGATGACCCCATAGTTAAGTCCCATAAGGTATACAAACATTTGAAGATTTTTTTAAGATATTTTCTAAATATGACCTTTGTAATGAATCTTCAATGCGCAAAAAACAAATATGAAGATCTTGCCTTACTGGAGGATTTGCCGATGAGCAAGGCGACTTGCGCAGTAGACTGGCTACATTGTCTTTGCTTCGAGACCATTCGTGCGTAACGGCCAGAGCTCGAGTAGCCAGGAGCTGGCGTCTCTGCCAGCTCCAATGTGATTGTTAATAGCGGCGTTTCCTCTCGCCCCTCCCTGCCGCAGCAGCACCCATATGCTGCCTCCAGCGGGTTCAGAAGAGAATTTGAACATCAGCCGCGCATGCGCATTGGAACGATGCGACCACTGTCCCCTATATTAGGCGGCTGCGCTACGACTCGTATATGCGCTGTCTCCGCGACGTAAAATGTTTCTCATGCGATAAAAATACTTTCCATGTGCATATAAAATGATCTGATAGAAGAACGAAACGAAGAATGATGATTAAGAAACACTTTTTAATTTTTTTCACGAGTTTTTTTTTCGGGGTTTCAGTGAACACATAAAACGCGTCGCGACTGGATTTCACCACTCAATCCATGGTTTAAAACGGACGTTAGAGCAAGAGCGAGGCCTGTGGCATGGGCTGAGTGCTGCGGTGTGGACAACGCACTGCCTGCCGTCCGTCTGGTGGCTGTCGCTGTGGCTGCGGTGCGAGCGAGGCGAACGTGCATGGCGGCGAGCGGAAATAGTGGCTGACCGCTTCATCCAAAGACGTTGTAAAAATATCTAGACTCCCTAAGGGCGTTGCTGTCGCAGGATAATTTCGGCCGGCCGCTATTGTAGTGGCAAGCGCCAGATAAATAGGAGTGTTGTTAGCAGATAAATCGTGATAGTCGCGTTTTTTTTTTTTTTTTTTTTTTTTTTTACTATTGCAGTGTACATGAAGCACGATGGTGAAGAGATACTCAGTATTTAAATGCATAAATCAATTTAAGAAAGGAGTAAAAAGAACAAATACTGTCTGTATATTTATATGTCTCAGTAATACAAGTAGCCCTACTGCTTGTGTTCCGAGATAGTTACTCTTGCTTAATAGGTTGTTATTCAAGACAGTATAGGATTGAATGAAATACATAAAAGGCTTTTACAATACTGGCAGCTCTTAAAAAGGAGCTACTTGAGGCAGTACTGGTGGGCAGGAAGTTGAAAAAGTTTCATTTTATGATTGTTTGAAATTACTGTTGGGGTCACGAGATTAGTTGCCTCACTGCAGTTCGAATTTTTGTTTATAAAATTAATATTAGCAACTTGTAACACAGAATTTAAAGGTAATCTGCTTTACACAAAGGTATAACAACAGAAAGAGGTTTGCATAGCTGTGTATAGTTCCATATATGAATGACACATAACCATACTCAATATACTTTGTGAAGTTGACCCCTATGACAATAGTTGTTGACTTTTGAGCAGTTCAGGCTACTGTAAGGTATTTGGCTTACAGCATTAAAATGCTAATATTTTTTCTAAATACCTTGATGCTAATGTTAGATGCATTAGTTAAGTAAATGTTGTGGCATATTTCGTGTTCTTAAAAGAATTTCGTAGTGGCTCCTTGCCTGTATTCACAGGGTAAGACGCTATTTTAGAACTATGTATCCGATGGTATATTTCAATTTCACAATTCACTTTTAACTTTAGCTGTTTCAGGCAGACCTGTTTGATTTCTTGATGCTATGAAATAACTACATATTAGACAATACAGCACTAAAGCAAAGACGTAAAGTGTGAAAATCTTCCGAAATTAATGTTTGTACAAAAGTTTCACAATCGTAGAATATACTGAGAGAGTGCAAAAAAATCGTGTCTGACGATAAATTCCGTTCATATGTTGCACTTATAACGCTAAAAAAAAAAAAAAAAAAAAAAAAAAAAAAAAAAAAAAAAAAAAAAAATGTTACAGTTCTGTTTCGTTAGGAAGAGGAAACACTGTTGGCCAATTTCTACACCGTCTGTGTAATACATTTACACACAAGCGATAGTTGCTGTATATTCAAGGAGTCTGAAGCTATTTTGTAGTTATATATTTCAATTAGACTTAGTTTTCGTGCCTAAACTCAAATGGATACTCACTCTAATCAAAAGAATCTTTCGCACATTTAAAGTTCGCGCGGAAGTTTGCCACCACAATGGCCGCCGAGGCGCTCTTCAATTTGTCCGCTGTTCGCAGTCGGCCGCTTACGGGATTGTGGGGACTTGGCTTCATCTAGCACGTACTTATCTCCAGCACACAGGAAAACAGCCACTTGTAAATTAGAGACACGTGCTGAAAGACACGCGGTACCGCTCTGCCATTAACACAGCTCTTACAATATCAGCAGCTAATGTGTTATTGGGCCTTGTTAATAAAAACGACTCCTTACGGAGCAGATTCTCATAGCACAAGAACGCCCTTTGAATAAAAAATTAGTATTCTCTACCTTCCTTATTCCTTGAAAAAGTCCTTTATGTGTGTTGTCATGCCATGTCCGAATCGAACACACGCGTAATGTTACACTCCTGGCCACGAAGATGACGCGCTACAGACGCGAAATTTAACCGATACGAAGACGATGCTGTGATATGTAATTGTTTAACATTTCAGAACATTCACACAAGGTTAGCGCCGGTGGCGACACCTACAAAGTGCTGACATGAAGAAAGTTTCCAACCGTTTTCTCAAATACAAACAGCAGTTGACCGGCGTTGTCTGGTGAAACGTTGTAGTGATGCCTCGAGTACGGAGGAGAAATGCGTACCATCACGTTTCCGACTTTGATAAAGGTGGGATTGTAGCCTATCGCGATTGCTCGCGTGAACGCCGTGCTGGATCCCAACGGCCTCGTATCACTAGCAGTCGATGTGACAGGCATCTTATCCGTATGGCTGTAACGGATCATGCAGCCACGTCTCGATCCCTGAGTCAAGAGATGGGGACGTTTGCAATACGACAACCATCTGCACAAACAGTTCGACGACGTTTGCAGCAGCATGGACTATCAGCTCGGAGACCATGAGTGCGGTTACCCTTGACGCTGCATCACAGACAGGTGCGCCCGCGACGAACCTAGATGCATGAATGGCAAAACATTTTTCGGATTAATCTAGGTTCTGTTTACAGCATCATGATGGTCGCATCCGTGTTTGGCGACATCGCAGTGAACGCACAGTGGAATCGTGTATTCGTCATCGCCATACTGGCGTATTACCCGGCGTGATGGTATGGGGTGCCATTGCTTTCACGTTTGGGGCACCTCTGCTTCCCAACGACGGCACTTTGAACAGTGGCCGTTACGTGTCAAATGTGTTACAACCCGTTGCTCTACTCTTCATTCGATCCCTCCAAAACTCTACATTTCAGCAGTAAAATGCACGACCGCATGTTGCAGGTTCTGTACAGGTCCTTCTGGATGAGGAAAATGTTCGTCTGCTGCCCTGGCCAGCAAATTCTTCAGACCTCTCACAAACTAAAACGTCTGGTCAATTGTGGCCGAGCAACTGGCTCGTCACAATACGCTAGTCACTACATTGATGAACTGTGGTATCGTGTTGAAGCTGCATGGTCATTTCTACCTGTACAGATGACTCAATGCCCAGGCGTATCAAGGCCGTTATTATGGCCAGAGGTGGTTATTCTGGGTACTGATTTCTCAGTATCTATGCACCATATCGCATGTAAATGTAATCCATGTCAGTTCTAGTATATTTGTCCAATGAATACCCGTTTATCATCTGCATTTCTTCTTGGTGTAGCAATTTAATAGCCAGTAGTGTACATTTCGCTGAACTACAGGGAGGGGAAAAATTAATTTGCTGATCACCATGCTGTTTACTACATCTTGTTGCAAGTTGGCATCACTGCGTACGTCTTAACACTATGACGCGACCGCAGAGCACAATTTTACATACGAAGTGTTGTAAGTTATCCTGCAATATATTATACGATTCGTTCTGAGGCCATCATCACAAATGACTGAAAAATTACGTGGTCCCTGATACTTCTGAAGAGTAAGAGTGATCAGTTAGTGGGATTATCTGTGATGAAAACGACTACAATGTTTGAACTTTCACTAGCGACAGTGTTCGATAGCATGTACAAATCAAGGTAAACAACACTGACGGAGACGAATAGTGGACGAAACCAGAAGTTAACTGACAACGACTGACGAGCATTAAGAATGATTCTGGCCAGACCAAGCTACCTCACTAAAAGCAAACCAAAACTCAACTTTCAGTTGAGTAACAATGTATCGATACAACAGTACAGCACTCATGAAAGGGCTGAAGTTGCTAAACCCTTAATAACGAGAACCACCGCAAAACAAGAAAAAAAGTGTTGCCACTTGATGACTGGGAGTAGGGCCCAAGTGGTATGCTTTAATGAATCATCGTGCACATCGTTTGTTAAAAATAACCAGGTTTATGTATCGAAAATCCCAAAACACGCTTACATAATAGCATGCTTCCCTCCTAGAGTCAGGCATAGGGGACATTCTGTGATGATCTCGTCATCTAGTATTTAGTATTCAACTGTTTCTATCACTTTCCTGTAACGTGAACTGTACTGTTGTAATTTAATTTCGTTATTCTTCCAACTATTTTTCGTTGTGCAACAGAATGATCTGACAATATGCCCTTCTCTCCTGCAAGAAAGACATCAACAGCACAATCGGTAGAATTTAGAAAGATGTTCCTCGTATATCAACAATCTGAGAAACTTTGTTACATTTTTTAATTATTGAAGACAATTGCCAAGATAGCGTTTATTTTTTTTTTATTAAGATTACCGGTTTTGGCAGTTTAACTGCCATCTTTGGATCTGCATGTGCACACAAAATCATACTCAATATATAATAATACAACAAGTCAGCCAATCCACATTAGAAACCCACCTCAGATTACATTCTTCACAACATTATTATTAAAAGCTTTTAAAAACACATTTACTCGCCAACTTAATTGTTGGCTTGTCAACATATAGATAAAATATGATCATCAACATCCTGTAATAAGGTGTGATCACTAAGTTAGAAACAGTCCTGAAGAACTCAGCCTTCCAAACTCACAAGTTGATACCAGATGGCGCTCTAGATGTGACATTTGAGCATCACTTCCTTGATGTCAAGAACATTAATCTTGTACATATGAAATGACATTCACATTAGACAATAGATGTATAGATTTGTATGTGATAATTATCATAAATATTATAGTTTTCCTCTGTATGTGGATCAGTTATTTAAAAATACAAGAACAAGAAGTGAAAAGATAGAAAATTCGCTAGAAACTTATATATACAGGCAACTGCTTTGTAGTCCAAGGTCTATGTTTAGACATCAGCTACCATTAATTGGACATAATGTATACATATATAGGTAGGAAAAATTATTAACATAATATGTAATATTATATATTATTTATATTATTTATATACAAGAATTTCTTAACAATTATTTCTAAATAAATCCATGAGTGTTATATATAATATTAATTATTTATACTGTATGATGGCTATCCTATTAAAAGTTGTAATGAGTAACACTTACACTTTGAGCACCATTTGTATGGTTCCTAAAGTAATTGCTATACAGTTTAGAACCACAATAGCTTTTATTGGATTATTGATGATGCCAATTGTTTTATATCTGTTATATCATCATATTTTCTGTACATACAATTAACTACCTATTATTACTATACTTCTATGCCCAGACCTTAGGCTACAATGCAGGTTCCTCATAAACTGTTTTTACAATGCCATTCTGTATGTACCTTAATTAAGTCTAAAATGTTACATATCATGTTAATACGTTTTTCTACCTATATATGTATACATTATGTCCGATTAATAGTATCTGATGTCTAAATATAGACCTTGGAGTACAAAGCAGTTGCCTATGTATATAAGTTTGAATCGACTTTATTATCTTTTCCCTTCTTGTTCTTGTATTTTTAAATAGCTGATCCACATACTAAGGAAAATTGTAATTTTTATTATAATTATCACATACAAATGTACACATCTATTGCATAATGTGAATGTTGCTTCATATGTACAAGATTATTGTTCTTGACATCAAAGAAGTGATGCTCAAATGTCACATACAGAGCTTCATTTGGTATCACCACGCCTTATTACAGGATGTTGATGATCATGTTTTATTTATATGTTGACAAACCAACAATTAAGTTGGCGAGCAAATTTGTTTTTAAAAGATTTTAATAATAATGTTGTGAAAAATGTAATCTATGGTGGGTTTTGAAGGTAGATATTTAAAACATGTATTTCTCTGGCTTGTTGTATTATTGCATATTGAGTATGATTTTGTGTGCACTTGCAGATCCGAAAATGGCAGTTAAACTGCCGAAACCGGTAATCTTAATTAAAAAAAAATAATAAGCTATCTTGGCTCTTGTCTTCAATAAATTGATTAAAAGATCGCCCCCAATCAGGAAAAAACCTTTATTTATTACTTATGCATAAATAAACACTGACAACATCTCGTGTAAGAAAAACATATAAATAATGTAAGTATTTAGGATCAGATCGAGTACTAAAGTGATGCCACTAGCTACTGCAAGAAAATAAAGTGAAACTTGGGTATTTATTCCACTAAAAATGTTTTTGCATATGAAACAATTTTCTCACAATAATACTGTTAATTACTATTGTTTCCAGTGAACATTTGGATAGTAATCCTTAGCTGAAATGACATTGTTGTAATACTGTTAACAATTTTAAAAAACTCAATTCAAAATTATTTAAATAATTAACTTCAATTAACAAAATGTTGTGCAATCAGCAAACTAGCCAAAGTGCCATGCCTACTTGACTGTAAACTGATTCAATTACTTTAGTTACAGTTGAGGCTGTCGCATCATGATAAACGTAGTGAGGTGTTGTAAATGTGGTCTGCAATTGCTGATCGGGGGAAGGGTGGAATTTGCCTAAGTGTTCGCACAGTGTACCATTAGCTGCGACAGCTGCTGGCTGCATCGTCCTTGCTGGAACCAAAAATGCTATCTTCCTCAGCTTTTATCGACTTCTGTTAATTAAACTCTCCTTACCTTTCTATGTCAAGAATGCCTTGTCAGTCCCTAGTCTCTCTCTCTATTGCCGTGGTACATCAGTCAGATAACCAACCCACCACGACGCACTCAATATGCATTCTCAAGTGTTAACTACTCCTTCTCTGTACGTGTCGACACCAGACATTAAGCATGGCGGCCAACACACCGAACACTGTGCAATCTATAGTGTCCTCCAATAGAGTATCACACAGATACGCTTCGAAAGAGTACTCCCTTACAGTGAAATACTGTGATGGAGTCTTGTGTGCACTCGCTCTGAACACAGTACTGTGTAGACACACTCGCTAGATGTTCTCGCTCTCAAGCACATCGCAGTCGACAGTAAGGACAATATGTAGGAAAACGCCAGGAGGACATGGCTCCTTACACCCTCACAGATCGGAATACGGTCAATGAATATCTCACCATTTTCGATGACAAAATGATTACTATTATTAACATACTGTTGACAAACACTGCCCGATTCCAAAATGATAATCCGTCTACACACGCCGCCGAAAAGGTTCAGGAGTGTTTTATAAAGCATTAGAAAATCATCATACACATTGCATCGGAAAGAAAAATCGCCATATCTCAACATGTGGAGTTTTAGAGCAGAGAGAAGACCGAATTTAAGGCTCCAAAATCATTCATGTAATTGGCAGATGTTTTGGCAGATGAATGGACAACACACTGTTATTAACTATAAGGACACATTAGGAATCTTCTGGAAGAGTTGCAACTGTTCTCAAAGGCTCATTTTCACTTATGGTTCCTGGAGCAAAATTTAACTTTTCAAAACGTATTGTTTTGAATTATCTGTTACATTATCTCAATTTATGTCATACTTATAAAAGTCTAGAAAACTTATAACATGATAGTTATGTAGTTATAAACACAAGGGTTGGAACTTAGATAGTGGCAACTATTTATTCACTACCAATACAAAAACGTTGCATGTTGGCACCTGTTACTATCATTCAAAGTAATCACCAGCGTTGTGTAGAACCCGTTGCCAGTGATGTGGAAGGCGTGGTATACCGTTATCAGAGTCCGTTCTGTTGATGCTGCAAATGAAGCAGTCTACTGTCTGTCGAATGTCTGGAACAGTTATGAAGCGAATGCCACAAGTGGTTATTGATCATCTTCGGAATCAAATCAAAGTCACAAGGACTTAAGCTTTGCGAAAGGAGCGGCAACATTTTCTGAGCAACCCACCATCATTTTGCACAACAATGCGTGAGCGCATACAGTACAAGCTGTGGCTGCTCTGTTCGGTAGATGGGACTGAGAAGTACTGTACCATCCACCATACTCCCCAGGCTTATGCTCTTGTGACTTATTTGATTTCATAGATGAAGGAACCACTTCGTAGCATTCGCTTCAGAATTCAAGAGGCAGTATATCATTCCATTCACACCGTCAACAGAACAGACTCTGCTAACGGTATACTATGCCTTTCACAGTGCTAGCAACGGGTTCTACACAACGCTGGTGACTACTCTGAAGAATAGTAACAGGTGAAAACATGTAACGCTTTTGTATCGGTTGTGAATATATAGTCGCCACTAAGTTGCAACTCTCGTATAATCGATGAAGCATAGTAACTAATAACAAAGTCCATAAAGAAGGGAACCATTACGAGTACAGCTCCCAAACTGTTTCAAACATCTATTTACTAAAATGTTTTATGTTCTTAACACATACTGCTGAAACCGCTAGCAATACTATCAGAAAATTGTATGTTTTAGTCTATAGTCACAATTAGACAGCACCGGTGGACACTACCAACCTTAGACTATCGCCTGCAACACAGTCGTCATGCTCTCTTTGCAAGTAAGTAGAGGGCAAGGTACCCGAGGATGTAAAGCTGTGGGGATGGGTCGCGAGGTGTGCCAGGGTAGCTCAGTCTGTACAGCACTTGCCTGAGAAAAGTGCCATACAACACATGATACAGAGTGAAACGTTTTAATACATTGTAAGTAATTTCAGTTCATTCTACCGATACTCAGCTTGCTGCAACATTATTCTCCTGGGGCATCCTGGTAGAAATAAATACTCGATATGTAGAATTTTTCACTTCTTCTTTAATTTGAAACAAACTTCTCCTCCACCAAAACATTACAATTTAATAACATGAACAAAGCATCTGAACAGTAGTACTTCCATTTCAAAACACAGACTGACATAGCTTCCAGAGCACTTGACAAACAACTGAAACTCGAACCTCCTCCACGCAAGGCAGTGAGGCAAATATATAACATCGGCAATAATGATGTTACATTATCCATTGTTCATAACAATTGAATATAGTAATTTACAATTAATGAACACAACAGTAAAACATTTCATGTATACAAAAATAATCCAATATAAAATGAAAACTATGCATACAATAATTTTAGATGGCACATGTATTTTTAAGACGAAATTTCCCATCTTTCTGTTAACAACAAAGTGCAATGTTAAATATCAATTAATTTGTTAATGAATACATCATACATGTTCCTAACATATATTGAACTATCAAATGTGATGGCCATTCACAAAATATACTCCAAATCTCAAGTCAGTCAATATATACAAAGAATTCAATATTGATAATTAATGTAATAGTCGAAATAACACAATTAGCTGGTCAACACAACTTTTTCATTTCTTTTTGTTTTTTACAAAAGATTTTACAATTCGTCTGTTTAAGTCTTGAAATAACATAAAATGACAAAACTATTGTTTATAGAACTGTCTGGAAACATCTTATACAAATCTCTTAATTAATGAAATCTATCACTTGTTTTAATCACAGTATCACCGAGACACTGTCCTACACTGATTCCTAGGCTGGCTATTTCATTTGTAACTTCACACGCAAAATACATCACTATTAAACTACACGATTCTGGGTCCAAAGCAGACGGTATCGTAGGATGACATTGAGATGAGAGGACCAGGCAGATGGTATGGTACGGTAACATTGAGATGAGGGGGCCAGCAGTATTATCACAAGATCACACATTGAGCGTAATCCAAAGAAGGATGAAACTAGTGTGGCATATCAGAAATGAGATTAATATGCACTTAACATTAAAATTTGAGAACACAGTGAACAAAAAGATAAGGAATTTTGATACTTTAGGAGCAGGATAACACGTGATGTATGAAGCAAGCAGGAAATTAAAAAAAAATGTTTTGACAAAGAGGCAGTTCCTGTTTCAAACAAGTCTTCTTGCATCAAACAGGTATTAATTGAGGAGGAACTATCTGAGAATGTAAATTTGGAATCTAGCTTTATAAATTTGCGTGATACAATTGTGAAATAAAAGAATCAAATTGACATGTGGTGTTGTAGACATTTGTCGAAAAATTAGATGGCCCTAGGAATAAGGAGGTTCTTTGTGAAATTGTTGGAAGAAGGAACATATGGATGATACTGTAGAGGAGGGACAGGACGATATGACTTGCACTGAAGTTATTTGTGTGTATTATGAAAAGCAGCGGTGTTACAACAGCCTCTCAGGCACATCTGAAATCACTTTCACGTCTGAAGGCTACTCTCCTGACTCGCTGCGTTATATTATCTAGGAGTTTTTCAATTCAGTCACACAGTTGGCCTCATATTCCGTACGCTCGCATGTTGTTCATCAAGCGTCTGTGTTGAACGTCTTTCTGGAGTCAATAAATGCGGCTTCTACAGGGCATCCTGTGTTTACTGTCATCTGGGTCTCGTGGTTGAATAGCGTGATCGTTGCTTTTGAATACAATATCGATTCCTACAAAGGAGATTTCCAGTCTCCAGAGATGTCATAATACTGTAATATAAATCTTGTACCCAAATTTTGCAACTAACCGACACCATATAGTTTTGCGCAGCTGATCGTCGAACCTTCTTGAAAACAGGAATGACCTTAGGAGAGCTTCTCTACTTTAGAGAACTGTGATTGTACGCTCTTCACACTTGCAGGCCACTTATCCTGTGTTAGTACATTTAATTTCTAATCGTATAGTAGGAGAGGACGCACTGACCTTGCTTAATTTCCACTCAAATAATAAACACACTGACTTTAACATACAAACAAAATGTACAAGGTGTGCGCGAACTGCGGCCCTCGACTGCGTCTCCTCACTGCAGAGCCCCCTTCCTGTCTGACCTGCACTTCCGCTGCCGGCAACCATATCTCTGGTCACTTGAAGCAGTAGTGTCTATGGTCTCTCTTTTGCAGCCATGTTGAAATGCAGATCATGACATAGAATTTTAAGGCGATAGTACATTGAAGATTTATCAAAGACATTGCTTTATTAAATGTCAGTTAATTACGAATATCAATTGATGATGTAATAACGATGTAACCCAAAGCATGACGTATATAAATTAGAAAATGAGCAGCAGAAGTTATCAGATCATTGTGGTCTTGTGTTTAGAGGGAATCTTTATCAGTTTATCCGATGCAAAGTTTTTAGTTCGAGTCCTGTGAGAAGTTTTTTTACGTTCGTAACAGAATCTGTGGAAATAATCTTAATATATTACATGTCCCTTCTATATATTCGGCAATTTTTTCGAATACATTGCGATATCCAGGAGAGTGGTTATGCTGGAACCTAACAGTGGAGCTTAAAATTGTGGGGCTGAAACGAGTATGAAAGACATTTACGTTCTTCCTTCTCACAAAGACGTTGCTGGCCGTCTGTTTCAGAATATGTGGCGATTTCTCAGTTTGTATTTAGTTACTAACGTAAGGACAAAGCTTAAATTAGTGCAGCTGAAACACGTAGTCTGCTAGAGACATTTAAATTCTGCCTTGTCACAAACAATAGGCTGTTTATAAATGAATTGTCGCTTTTCCGAGTGTGTAATTCTACGTAAAAGATATGGAAACAGTCCCTGAAACGAGTACCATTGGTATTCATACTGTAGCTAATAGTCGTCTGCTTGATTTTCATTTGTGGTGGATTACAGCATTTAAAATTTTTTGAAGGACATTAGATTGTTATGGTCTACTTTTAATTCACAATTGTTATTTCAGTCGATAAAGCCGTTTTCATATTCCACATAAATTTTTTAAATTGTCAGCCATACCTGAGAAACATGTCAAGTTCCATAATTGAAGCCAAGTCTAAAAGGTACTGCACCAGTGCACAGAAACAAGACATAACAGGAAAGTAGAATATATTTCATGCTCAACGTATTGGTTTGATCCTGGTTAGCTTTCGTTCACACATCATGTAGCATTACCATTTACAGTAATAAAGACTGGAACCATAATTGTGATTTTAAAAAATAACAGATGTTAATCAAATACCTGGCATTCTCTTAAAAAGTTGGCTGTTAGTTTCCGAATAAGTAGAGATTTCCGAGTTTGTGAAGAGGTATGAACGTAACACATTAACTGTGAGTGAAATAAGTTGCAACAAAATTCATATACGTCCATATCATAAATCATTGTCTGTTCATTTACGAATATGTTGTGATCATGGCGTCGAGTTACACGATTCGACCACAATGCTCGATCGAAATTCAGCCTCCGATAACTTCCCAGTGTTTAGGGCCGAGTTCCTGGAGGAGGTGCTCTTGTAGTGGCAGCATTGGACAGTAAAGTCTTACCTTTTGCCTTCTATAGATGAGATATTATTTTCCGCACTGTATACAACTCTGACAGATTTCGGTGAATACTTTTGTAATATTAACATAGATCAAGTATGAACCACAGTTACCTTACTGTCCTTCGAAATAGTGACCTCCCATAACTATGCACCGCTGAGATCTGCGACAGTGTTGCACAACTGAGGACGAAGTTCAAGCATACCGTACATTACGTGTTAGATAAGTATGTGCCAAGTTATGAGAGATGGGAAAGATAAAGTTTCATCAACCGAGTTAGGAAACTTAGGAAAACAAAGAACTTGACTGCAAATACAAATGTAGCCAAAGTGTTGAAGACAAGTAAAAGTTAAATGATACCAATATGCGTAAGGGCTGCCATGGGAAGAGCGTTCAATGACTTTGAGACCAATGTTTTGTGTGCCAACTTGGCAGAAAATTCTAAGAAATTTCTGTCCTACGTAAAATCGGTAAATCAAATATCCAGACACTGTGACCATAAAGGCATTGGAACAGAGTTTGATACAACAAAAGGCAGAAATATTAAATGTCTTTTTACAACATGAAAACGTGTGTAATGATTCTTGTAATTAACAACGTGATAATACAGTGGGTGTTTTGACTGA
The DNA here is from genome assembly GCA_026315105.1 of Locusta migratoria. Taxonomy (NCBI): domain Eukaryota; kingdom Metazoa; phylum Arthropoda; class Insecta; order Orthoptera; family Acrididae; genus Locusta; species Locusta migratoria. The sequence goes on from CM048746.1 coordinate 658,273,809, forward strand.
TACATGAAACAAGAATTTAATGTTTTTTAAATATCAATTTTTGATAACCACACTATGATTTACATACTGATACTATTCTGATTTCAAAGACAGTTACACACTGTATATGATGCATAATTCATGGTCAGTAGGGCATTTAAAGAGAATACTGCTATAAAATCTGAGAATATCTGGTCTTTCATATGTTTAATGTTTTCGGTTTTTTTTCAGTTGTTTTCTGAGAGACAGTTTCTTGAGGTACAAAAGTCATTGGGCATTTACAGATATACAGAAAAAGAATTCATTGTTTTTCATCTTTAGAATGTTTTCATTATAGCTGCATTTGGTTAATTTTAATCATTTATCAATGAGAGGCCTACACAGAAAATAGGCTCCTATTATTTTTTTCAACATGCAACATGGCCCGTGGCCTAAATTCGTGAAGATATGACTTCAAGTATCCTAGACAATGTCAGTGTAATATTGCTAATGCCAACCATGCAGAAGAAACTATTGTAGTCCAAGAGCATCTCCCACCAGACCAGGATAAGGCATCCTGATTGGAGGAGCATATGGTGATGCCCAATAATTATGTGGTGCATAATCGCTTTTATCAAGCACTGTCCTGAGCGGTCAGAATTGTTACACAGAGTACTGAAGGAATCTGCGTTAACAAATAGAGGATATAGTTGGAGCTAAAAGAGCACTGTGGCTTTCTGATTCCAATGTGATTTTAAGGAGGAACATTATCAGATTTGAGAGAGGCATTCAGCAACAAGATGCTGAGGAGATTCTGGCACAATCCACTAATGAAAGAGGTTGGAATCAGAGGTAGGATGCAAAATCAAGAAGTTCAATTCAGTTTCAGCTTGTCTTGGAGCAAAGTTCGATTTTGGTACTGGCCACCTTTGAGTAGGCAGGACGTGACTAGCTGAGACATCACAACATCTGTTGCAGTCAGTAGTGTTTTATTGGAGAGAATACTTGCAACTTCGTCAGTTACTTTCAGTCAGGTGGTAGACTATTTCATCATCAATAGTGAACTGTATACATCAGCCACCACAGTTGAGTAACAAGTATATAGGGTACAATTAAATGGGTTCATAATTGATAACTTTTATTTAAAGTCTGATGCCATGCCAAATTTATTATCAATGGACTATTACAGTATAGCCTCCAATAATTTTCTACATTGCAATCCAACCAGTCTTACTCTTAGTATTTTGCTTGTTCCATCAATATCTGAATGATAATTTGTTAATAGTAATTTGTGTGTTTTTCATGTCCATCTTTGACTAACAACAACAACAACTTACAAAAATGTTCATTTTCTTCAGTTTGGACCCTGAAATAGCTTATAATCATTTTATGTGGGTAATAAAGTTGAGGTGCTAGTACACCACTAAGCCTACTTGGGACTAAACTAATTTCTACTATCCATTGCATGTATCTTGATAGGTTTTCTGGAGGATGTTGTCTGTGATGAGAGAAATTGTGGGGGCAGAAACATTATGGTCCCACATCTTTACTCTTAAGACACCACACTTTGTATTCCATTTTCTTTTTCATTATAAAGCTGGTGACACAGTAGAATGTAATGATATGTAATCAGTTTATGCAAACTCAGTCATTTAATCTTGTTACTCAGCATAACCTTCCCTGGTTTTGTTTATGAAAGAGATCTGTGACTGGCGAATAAAATGTATACATTAACAGAAGTGCAGTTTTCAAAAGAAATTATGAAGATTAAACTAAATTTTAATTTGCAGTGAGTTGCATTTTCAATGGGTTTTTGTACCATAATGTGGAGCTGCACTCTGAATATAAAGTATAACAGAAAAAAGGGAGGGTGTAATTTAAGGGTCTGACATTTAGTCATTAGAATATTCCTTGCAGGGACTGTAGTATCAACTGGGCAGGGATGGAGGAGGAAATGGGCTCTAGAGTTTTCTAGGTGTTTATATGAAATAATTTAGAAAAACTGTGTCAGTCTTGAATTAGGATTTTCGTTGTAGCTATCAATAAGTTCACTTCCAGTGTTAATCACCTCAACAATATGTTTGCTTATAGATGGTGCAAAACCGTTTTATTATAATACAAAATAAATTCTGTGAAAGTAACAATTCCAAAGACATTTTAAGTCATTTCTAGCACATGCCTGTCTTCATTAAATTTTAATCTAAGAACTTGACTTTATAAAACAGTTGCATTTTATTGAAATGAACAGGAAGACAGATGGGAGCGACAAAATAATCAAAATGTTCAAATGTTTGTAAATCTATCGGACTCAACTGCTGGGTTATTAGTCTTAGCTTACAATCTACTTAAACTAAGGCAAATTAACCTAAGGACAACACAAAAACCCATGCAATAGGGGAGACTCGAACCCCCAATGGCGGATGGCTGCATGCACCACAGCATGGCGCCCCATTATGCATGGCTAAGTCGCCGTGGCGACAAAATAATCAACATGTGTAGAATTTACAAGTCACTACCAACAGTGCACAATAGAGATTATGTTAAATACAAATCAACTTTGGTAAATATATTTTCTGTACTGATTTTCATGGTCTATCCTGCATCTGTGAGTGAATGTTGTAGAGTTTTCATTAAGTCTCATTAAACTGTGATCTGTAAAAACAGTTACAATAACAACTAATCAAATACAAAAACTTAGAGTGCATAATGAAAAAATCTGTAACAGAAATTTTTTTGTTATAGGAAATAAATCAAGGAAGAGAGAGTAGCAACCGTAACAACACAGCTTGCAGTAATAATAGACTTTGCCATAAGAATTTGGGACTTATGTAAATGTCATAGAAAAAATATCGGATGAAATATCCCAGATCTATTCTAAGGTAACAAGGACAAAAAGAAGTGGATCACCAAGAAAAACACATTAAATGTACAATTAACTGGATTATCTGACCAGAGCCATGCCTATTAATGTGAGTATATTTCAGTTCCATAATTTGAACGATAGTATTGTCGCACTACATTAGTGTTCAGAGAATGTTTGTCTGTTACCACACTCATTGCTCATGTGCTGAATTCATATGCCTCACTCTTTAGAGTACCCAGTGTTGGGAAAGGTATGATTAGCAAGGAAGTCAAAGAGGATTGTGAGGAGCATTCAGGAGGAGAATGTTTATGTACAGTACACATTGCAATTATATTGATACTGTTATGGTAAATTGGTAATAGTGCACAGTTTTATTAGAATGGTGGAAAGCTAATTGAAGAATTTTACTTCAATGAAAGATAAGTGAATAGAAAAGTAATCGTAATTTTTCAACATCAGAGATTAAAAAATGGGTTGATTTAGTCTACAACTGAAAATAAGGTCACAATGATGTACCGGTAAGTATGTAATCTTAAAAAGTTATGCTATTGTAGACGTAATGTTTAAGTTGGTATATTCTTATTTCCATCATAAGTCATGTGTTTAGTGATAAATCAAAATAAAATGCTTATGTAATTATTCAGATAAAAACAAAAAAAGTTTTGATTCTTGAGTTTCTCCCGGCGTATTTGATAATCAAAATATCCACGGGTCTACTACCAGTCTACAGTGTCCAATGGGCACTTTGATTAAATAAATATTTATACACCTATAATATAACAGTAAACACGACAACATAGTCAGAAACTTTGTCAAGCTGTAAACAGCGCAAAACATACAACAACACTCAGTAAAAATAAACTGATGTCTTATTTGAGACAATCATAAACTACAATTCACTGAAGGTCACATCGTTTCGAAACACGTATGTATGAACTGAACACTAATAAACGAGTTGCACTTTGCCCAAAACGGAAATTAGTTAGGCCTATGTTTGTTCAACACAACACCTAAAAACTGAAGACAATTTTGTGTTTTGATAGCTGAATTGTCTGTTTAATGATAGCAAAGGTCGTATTGAAATAAGAAAACCTAAATTTCCTTCGACAGACTTCGGCAGCGATAAAATTCGAGCGTCAATGTCAGTTATCTCTGATCGCTAACAGCTCTAGCAGGCTCTAGTCGCTACATCTCTGATATACTTGTTTTTGTTTACATCGTTACCATAGCAACGTCTTGATGTTGAATACGTAACAGTGGTGTTTTGACAACTGAAAGTTTAATTTATTTGTGAAAATGTCGCGCAGACATCGAAAGGAGACTGTAGATATTGAAGGAGGAGATATAGTGACGGAAGACGAATTTAAAAATATACGCCGGCAATCGAAATCTTCGGCTTGGGTTAGTAACAATATGAAACTAACAGCTTTTTTATAACACACCTTATATTCCATGGAAACCAATTTAATTATGAAATAATAATTTGTTTATAGGCCAGTGTCTATGATCGGTTTTCTGAAAACTGTTGAGAGTTACAATGCCATGAATGTTTGTAATTTGTAGGTGAACGACGAAATGGATAGTTATACTGTGGTATCTGAAGTTATTGTACATAGAGAGATGGAGCAAATGGAGACGACATTTACATCTCCCACAGTACGAAGTGTTTCGTCCATTGTGTCAGCTACTAAAGACAGAAGGAGGAAGAAAAGCAGTAGCCATTCTGTGTCGCCGAAGTCAAAAGCCTCTAGTACTGATGTAATAGAAGACCCATCTGCTACAAGGAACGTCTCACCAACCACGTCCGTTTTACATTCGCCAGAAAGACTGTATAGTGATACGAATATTGTTCCATTACATGTAAGCACAAGTGATCAAATGAGTATGTGATCTGTTCAAAAGGTTTTGGTGCTTACAGTTTCCTTGTTACAGGAAAGTACATCAGAACACCAGGTGGTACAAGAAGAGTCTGCATATGATCAAAAAAGTGACGGTGTATCTCCTAAAGAGCATCCTAGTGACTTAAGTGAAACCATTAGGCTGACTTCTCACATTGAAAAAGTGAAGAGTAAAGTAAAGACAAAGGTAACAGTCAGTACTTTATCTCTGCAAGTAATACTATTACTAACATTTGTGATTTCAGACTAAATAATAACTTTATTTACAGCACAAAGAACATTTGTTATCCAGAAGTAAACAACAGCCTCACTCCAGGCAAAGTATGCTGAAGAAGATAAATGCTAAAACTGAAATGGTATGTAGTGCGTAAATCACTGGTGAAATATTTCAATAAATATTTATGAGAAAAAGTGTCTGAATTGAACTTAAATGTAATTATTGGCTTGCTGTATTAGAATATAATGTCTTTCATGTGACTATTCGTATCCGTTTGATGTGAAACATGAATTCAACAAACTTTGTTTTCATGAAGCATGTTCACCTGTGTGTAATTACAACAAATCAGTTCCCGTAGGCCTATATATTGGTTGCTGCTTGTAATGCCCGTTGTTTATGTTTAAAATTCTTGTAGCAATACCTTCATTTTCTGTAAATACTTCAGTTATTAAAGATACAAATGAAGTATGTTGCTGGCCTGATTTTTAACTAGACTACTTTATTTCTTTGAAGTTGATAGTGTTTTTACTCCCAATGTTAGGGGATAAAACAATTTGACAAACTGTGGAAGTTTTATTGGTGTTTTGGGTAGTTAATTTTGTTCTTGCAATCAGAAACATTACCCAATGTATGTAGAGCTTTGTTATGAAGGTGCATAATTTACTTATGTGTGAGGCAGTCCATGTAATTACTGAAATAAATTCACACACGTTGAAATGTGTATGAATTTTATTTAGTTCTGAATTTGTAAAATATTGTACTATATTCAATGCACCATGTAACTTTTAAATGGAACTCAGTTCAACCATTAAGGTGCAGAAAACTACTTTTGAGCAGAGTTACAGGTAGCATATTCCATATAGCCATTGTGATTCTGCCTTTCTTTTAGAGTCGATTTGTAAAAGGGTATAATTCCTGTTTAAAAATCTAAACAACATTCATGCCCCATTTCTGTTGAATATTAGCTTGTGCTTCATTTTCAGTGAACTTTCATTTGACAGGCCATTGATGTTTGTCCCCATCTTCCCTCCTTAAGACAACCTTAAATTTCCTCTTCGTGACATAAATATCCATTTAGTTTAAACAAATCTTAGAATCCTCGTCTGACATCAGATTGCCATCTCAATACCAAAGGGTTCAAATTTCTCACTTTTCTTACATATTTTTCTTTATGCTTCTGCCTTGGGCTCACCTGTAGAGGGGATACTGCCTATCAGCTTTGACCCGTGATGTCATCGGAGCGCGGTAGTTTTGAGGTGTGTACATGTTTGTAGAAGGCGTGAGTGATTATGTGGTGGTTGAATTAAAGACGATAGTTTGTTTACAAACAAAACAGATTAATATTTTGTATTTGAAAAGTGATCTGTAGCTTCTCTCTGATGGTTAGGTGTAGGTTAACCGAGATTTTTTTTCTTTTTCTTCGTATGTGAGTGCCGAAGGCACGAATTTTTGGGCCAACACCTATGATCTATGGTACAGTCTTATCTATAATAACCACAGATTATTTGTATCTACAATAGAGAAGTATTAAGATATCCCGCGTACTGGTTTTCCGACATCTTCATGACGTCATGGGTCAAGGCAGACGGGTGGTATCCCAGTCTACAGTTATGCCCTGGCTTGTACATTTTGGTTTTTTTAATCTTTATTAGCCCTTCACTGAAGATAGTTACATTGGTGGTTTAACAAATGTAGGAATGAACTGTTACTGTCTTTAATTTTACACAAAAAAGTCTATATATGTATATCTGAGTGTATTCTGTGCTAAACACATATTGCCATTTTTACTTCTTCTGATTACAGCTGATGTATTTATTATTGTTAATATGTTGCATCTTATTTCATTTACATATCTCTATTAGTACTTTTGTTTACTGCCATCTGGCAGAAGATGCTTGCCATCATTTTAGCATAGCTTGTGGTTATTAGGCTGGTGTGAATGAAGAAGAATTAGAAATAAAATCATCAGAGAAGGAAGGAGTTAAAGAAAAATGGAAGAAGACTGTGTCAAAGACAAAAGAGGTAAGCTGTGGTTTCTGCTTCTTTTTGTGTTGCTATTAGAGAATAGTTAGTGTGTTCATCTAAGTGAAGTTTTTGGTAGAACACAGTGGAGCATATAAGGGGCAGGGTCCTGGCCCTCTCCCCATAATAATGAATAAAAAGGGAAAAATTGCAGTATCTGAATTATTTTAATGAATGATTCGTGAATGCATTGCTGTGGTAGACAGTCATACTTTTCTGTATTGGTGATAGGGGTGGGGTGTTAGTGGTGTGAAGTTCATGCCTCTTTTTTTAATAGTTATATTTTTATGATGCAATGTCAATGATAAAGAAGCTTTGATATCAGTAAAGTTAAAGGGACTTTAATGCATATTATCCTCTAAGTATGACCAGCAAAAATCGATATGAAATATCATGGGTTGTCTACTTAAAATTACTTATTTTTACGTTAATCTTCCCCTAAAAAAATATATATGCTATATTCACCCCTGGTGTAAGGTACTGCTGTTCTTGCAAAGAATCCTCAATTGTATAACCCAAACTAAAAGCTGCACATAAGTTGCTAAAATTTTAGCGCTATGTTATCTTTAGTAGTAAATTACAAATGCAGACTATATTTTTTGATTACAAGAAAGTAAAATATAATATCTGATAAATCTCATGCCAGAAAGCAGTACCAGACGTAGAGGGAGTGTCTGTCCTGAGCAATCTCCAAGACAAGGTGATGTCCCGTTGATGAGTGGATGGGGGCACCAAAAAGACGAACACCAAGGGGAGGGTGCGTAAAATATGGTAACTGAGCAGGAGAGGAAGGGGGGGGGAGTTTATGTTTCTTTGTTAGTTGGAAAATGTCAAAGATCTAGTGTATGTGCTCCAGGCAACACAGATATTAATTAAAGACAAATATGGAACTAATTATTAATTAAATTTATATACTTGCTTCACCATTTAATTTGATGTTATGACAAATAATGGAAAATCATATTGTTATGTTAATAACAGAATATAAATAACAACTCACCATAAAGTTGCTTGCTGAGCCGTTGATAGGGAACATAAAATTGACTTTAATTTTCGACCATCAGAAAAAGAAACATACATTCACTCAATCACTCAGACAAAACATCCACACACTATGACCACCTCTGACTGCTCCAACCCTACAAGTGTCTTTTAGGAGTGGAATGGGGGGGGGGAGTGGAGGTGGAAGGGTACCGGGTAAGGGTGGTGATGGGAAGTTCCTCATTGCATGATGGATTTTAAAGGCTCTGACAGGTGGACTGTGCACTGCATGAAATATCAAAGTTTGTAAATCTATGGGACTTAACTGCTTGGTTATTAGTCCCTAGGCTCACAAACCACTTAAACTATCTTAAGGGAAACACAAACACCCATACCCAAGGGGGGACTTGAACCTGCACAGCAAATGGCTGCACACACCGCTGCATGGCTTCTCAGTGTGCATGGCTATTCCGCCGAGGCGTGCATTGCATCATTGAATGCAGTGAAGGGAGGGGGTGAGGGGTGATTAAAGGGGGATGTAGAGGTGTGTGTGTGTAGAGAGGGGGGGATTTGAAACAATATAAACAGTATGAGAAGATATAAAAGTAATTAATCAATGGGATATTGTGTGGAAAATGGAGGTGGAAGGAAGGAATGAATTGTATGGATACAGGTTAATGATTGGGGAAGGGGGCATGTTAAGCGTAGGGTGTAGGGATGACAAGTTATCTTACGTTGATGGCAGAGTTGTTGTGGGACTTTCCCATCCAACAGTATCACTTGGTCCTCCTCAACCCACCATGCCGTCTTCTTGGATGTTGGCCTCCACCTCACTAATGGATCCATCCACACCTCCCTCCTCATTAAACCTACTAATTACCAAGAGTACCTGCACTTTGACAGCTGCTATCCATTCCCTGACAAAAAATATCTCCCATACACCAATGCCACACATAGACAATGAATTTGTAGTGATAAGCACCTTGCCCAATATGCCAAAGGCCTTCACATCCAACATTACCCTCCTGACATACTCCAGAAAAAGATTTCCTGTGCCATATCCCTTCCCTCCACCCCAATAACCAGTCATAAAGGAGTGTCCTCCTTGTTACCCAATACCACCTCAGACTGGAACAATTAAATTACTTCCTTTGTGAAGGCATCATACCCTGGATCCTTCGCCAGCCATGGTGGCCGAGGGGACTGCGACGCCCCAGTCACGGTCTGCACTACGGTTGGGGGTTCGAATCCCCCTCTCGGGTATGGATATTTGTGCCGTCTTTAGTGTTAGCTAGTTCGTAAGTAGTTTGTAAGTTTAGGGACTGATGACCCTGTAGTTAAGCCCCATAAGCTATACAAACATTTGAACCTGGATCCTTCAGACCCATCCCCCCTTACCACAGGAATTTATCCTTGTGGAGGACACCAATACATAACCTGTCCAATCCTCCCACCCAGCACTTCTTGTTACAATCCTGTCACATGCTTATCCTAATCCTTCAGAGGTTGGGCCAGCTGTGAAAGCATTCCACAGTGTTTTATATTGGTATGTCAGCTGCCCATCAAGATGAATGGCCACCATCAAACTGTGGCAAAATGCAAGGTGGATCATCTTGTGGCAAAGGATGCAACTGAACACAGCACTCTTAATTTTAATGGCTACTTTACTACCTGGGCCATCTGGTTCTCCCATCCACCACCAGCCCTTCTGAACTGTGGAGACTGGAATTGTCCCTCCAACTCATTCTCCAGACCCACAACCTTCTTCGCCCCCACCTAAGATAAATTTCCATCCCTACACCCTCTGCCTAACATTCCCTTCACCATTCATTATCATGTATCCCTCCAAGTCTTCCTTCCAACTGTGTGTCACCCCTTGCAATACCCCCATATTAATTACTTTATTTTTTCCTTAATACCCTTATTCATTTCAGATCCCCCCTTCACCCCCACAGACTCCTATTCACCTCACTGTTATCCTCTCCCACCCCTTCCCTTCACAGCAGTCAATGCTGTATATTTTATTCCTACCTGTCAGAGACTTTACAATCCATCATGAAACATGGAACTTTCCATCCCCATTCTTATTCTACATCCTTCCCCCTCCACTCCACTCCCCTTCTCACAGGCTCACAAGATGCTTGTACCCCCAGAGTGGCTGGAGGTGGTGGTTGTGTGTTCAAGTTATGTCGAAGTAATTCTGGAAATGTATATATTTTTTATTCTCTGTCTCTTTCTCTCTCCCCCCCCCCCTCCCCCCGATGGAGCCCATGGCCGAAAATATAAGTTTTACATGCCTGTCAGCAGCTTAGTGAGCATATTTATGGTGAGTTGTATCTATCCTCTATTATTCATGTTATAACAAACAAGTCATAGTTGTACCGATTGTTGGCTTTGACATTTTAGAATGTTATTCATACAGCACAAAGATGATTACTGTTTTCAATAATATTGTGGTCTTGTGCATATTAAATTATTTTTGCAGCAGTAAGTTGCAGCTTTTCTGATAGGTGTGACTATCCTCTTAATTTCACTTCATTCAATTCATCTTCCGTACACACAGTTTTTAAATACTGCTCCTCAGGGTTTATATATACTCTTAGTTGTTCTATACCCTTGGAGAGTTTTCATTCTCATGTAATATTAGAACATTATGAGTGACCACGTTTAATCATTAGTAGGCCTAATCTACTGTACATAGAGACAGCCACCATAAACTATTCTTCATAGCTAGACATACTTGGTCAGTTTTCCAAAAATCTGTAACATGTCTACTTGCTACGAAAATGAAAAATATCTAAGGTAGGTGCATATTTATCACTGTAGTTTATTGACTGTAGTTTACTGGTAAGTATATCATGAATTGAAAGTATATAGTTGTGGGGATGTGGATAGGCACTAAGGACATACTGAAGCTGTTGGCCTAGCATTCTTTTCTCAACTCATAGATAGTAAACTGCATGTATTTCTTCCAATATTGACTACACTTAAGGACTGGTTTTCGTAAACTGTAGTCAATGGAACACTGATGTTCCACATAAGGAAATAGATGGTTCAGAAAAACCCATTAGTTATGTGGTACTTTCTGATATCTTGACAATAATAATTTTTAGTGAGATTTGTGTGTTATTAGTTATGATTTAAAATTTAAGTAACCATTGAATTTAAAAACAGGTAATCTCATTAATAATATATTATTAACCTTCAAAATAAACACGATGTTTCATCAAATACTAGGCTTCACAAAGCCAATGAAGAGAACTGTATTGGACAGGAAACCTGTTCATTTCTTTATTCAAATACAATTTTTAAACAAATGTGGTGGGAACAGTAATACACATGTTACATCACAGCATACAGACATGGCGGTCGTGTGTGTGTGTGTGTGTGTGTGTGTGTGTGTGTGTCAAGTTGTTTTCTGTTCTTTGTGCCTTTCTGTGACTCATCAGACGTCTATGGTGAGTAAGCAACCTATCCTTCATGAAAATATTTTATGAATTATTTACATTTCTCCCTTTCTTTGTTGTTTAAAGCATTAGTGACGGCAATGACAAAGTTTCAGGAGAGAGTAACTGTGACCATTTTAAACAGTTCCATCTGCTGAACCTCCAACTGCAGATTTTTCGATTTTTCAGCTGCTAAAGTCAGTCTTTTTAACTTTAATTCTGTAAATTAAGAAACTAGAAACCAATCATGACCACCGTAAGATATTATTTAGTGACACATTATTGGAGTATCCTTTAAATAACGTCATTATGTAGTCATTACTGAAAAGTGTTTTGCAAAATTTTCTTTGGACTTTGCATTATGTTAAGTGTCAATGGTATAGTTGATTTATGAAACATACATTAATTCATCATTATTAACTTATTTTATTGCATTACAATTCCCATTGTAGCATTGCATACCTGATGTGTTTAAGAGAAAGCATTATAGATTCATTGGCATGGAAAGATAATAATAGAGAATAGATTACTAACATTAAATACAATTGTTGAGCTGCAGACACAAACATAAAATAGATAATTCCTTTCATACAAATGAGAAATGAGAAAAAGAAATGCATACATTCACACAATCATTCCGACATAACTCAAGCTCATGTGGCCACCATCTCTGGCCTCTCCAGCACAACAAGCATCTTGACAGTGAGTGGGGAGGGTAGTAGAGGGGGAAGACTGCTGCATTAAAGCGAAGGGCAGGAGATTAAAAGAGGGGAGGTATGGAGGTGTGTGGGGGAAGAGAGGGATCATATAATGATAAAAATTAACTAAAATATATTGAAATATTAAAGAAAAATAAATAAAATAAATAGAAAAAGGGTGACACACTGTTGGCAGGAAGACATAAATTGGAGGGAGATGGGGCACTGTTAGGCATGGGCTATAGGGTTAATAAGGCGTAATTGATGACCAGGTTACAACCTGTCGGCTTTGACCCATGACATCATCAACATGGCGGAAGTGATGCCTATCACGTATAGCCATTATGGTGACCAAAACCACTATCTCTAAATCCCAAACTGTCTCGCATGTGGCCCTGCCTTGAATCGGATAGGTTTTTCCTGTGGTGGGGCTGGAGTATGTGCTAGTGGGAGGATGCATTGGACATGGATGTTGCCATAGGTGCTACATCCCTGTACACCAACATCCCTCACACCCATGGTCTATCAGCTCTGGAACACTATCTTTCCCAACGCCCACCTGAAAGCCTCCCAAAAACTTCATTCCTTGTTACACTTGCTAATTTCATACTCAACAATAAGTACTTCACTTTTGAGGGCCAGACCTACAAACAAATCAGGGGGACAGCTATGGGTACCAGGATGGCCCCTTCCTATGCCAACCTCTTCATGGGCCGCATGGAAGAGGCATTCCTTAAGACACAGAAGTTGCCTCCCCTGGTTTGGTATAGATTCATAGATGATATCTTTGTGGTCTGGACTCACGGTGAAGAAACCCTTCTGAACTTCCTCCACGACCTTAACTCCTTCTCCAACCTGAAATTCACCTGGTCCTTCTCCAAAACTCAAACCACCTTCTTTGATGTTGACCTTCACCTTGCCGAGTCTCACAGCCACACCTCAGTCCATATTAAACCCACTAACAAACAACAGTACCTCCACTTTGATAGCTGCCATCCCTTCCATATTAAACGATCCCTTCCCTACAGCCCGGGCATCCGTGGGAAACATATCTGTTCCAGTTCCGAATCCCTCGCCAGCTACAACAACAATCTATCCAATGCTTTCCTCTCCCGCAACTACCTTACAGACCTCGTCCACAAACAGATCTCCCAAGCTGTCCATTTCTCTCCCTCCAACAACAATGTTCCTAACCCCAGACTACCCAGAAGCACCCCCTTAGTCACCCAGTACCATCCTGGCCTGGGATGCCTCAACAAATTCATCAAACAGGGCTATGACTTTCTCAAGTCATGCCTTGAGATGAGATCATCACTCCAAACTGTCTTCCTACACCACCCAGAGTAGCCTTCCGCCGTCCTCCCAACCTCCACAACATCCTCGTCCAACCTTACAACATCCCAAAACCACCCTGCCTACCTAATGGTTCCTACCCCTGCAACCGATCCCGCTGCAAAACCTGTCCAATGCATCCTCCCACTAACAAATTCTCCAGCCGCACCACAGGAAAAACATATCCAATTCAAGGCAGGGCCACATGCGAGACAACACACGTCATATATCAGCTGACATGTGTCCACTGTTCAGCCTTTTATGTTGGTATGACTACTAACAAATTGGCTGAGCGGATGAATGGGCACAGACGGACTGTTCGCCTGGGGGACACCCAATATCCTGTGGCAGAACATGCCCTCCAGCATAACTCCAGGGACCTGGGCATGTGTTACACCACACGTGCCATTTGGATACTACCCACAACCAGTCCCTCAGAGCTATGGAGGTGGGAACTTGCCCTCCAACATATCCTCTCCTCCCACCACCCCCTGGCCTAAATCTACGCTAACCACTCCCCTTCCTCCATCCTCAGCTCACCTATTCATTATCCCTTCCTTACCTCTCTCTCCCTCCCTCTCCCTCTCTCCCTCCCCTCCTCTCTCTTTCTTTGATCTTTCCTCTTTGGTTATATATCCTCTCTGGCTTGGCTCAGTACGTACATGCAGTATCTCTGACGTCCATACTCCCAAAACACCACATTCATGACCTAGGTCGTGAATTACCTTTCCCTTCTGTTCCCATTCTTTCTTCTTCCCTTCTCTCCCACCTGATGAAGGAACTGTGTTCCGAAAGCTTGTCCTTTTTTTCTGTTTCTTCATTTATGTTACTATCGGCGGTACAGCACAAAGGGAAGTATTGGCCAGCCACTCTATCTCGTCTGAACAATATTTATCATCTCTGAGGAGAATTTTCATCATTAACCAATTAAATCAATGAACAAGACACACACATTTCTCGCAACCACTTACTGGATGTAAAAATCAGAAAATAAGAATAATAACATTATTACTTGCAATAAGCACATATCATCAGTCATTAAAAGAATTAAGACATAGGATAGACTAGAAAATTGAGAAATAAGTTGTCAAAAAGAACCGCCATCTTTCAACAGGACCGCCACAGGTATGTGGGGAATTTGGGTGGGGACATTAAAAACTGGCAAAAATCTTATCACACACTTCAGTTGACCTACCCTACACCTCAAATTAAGTATAGGATACGGTACAAACTAGACCTTGAACTGCGCTACAGTTCAGTCTGTAGCATAGCCTCAGGTCTAGGTGGGAATACTGAAGCATCCGACACAACCTGCCGGCTTTGACCAATGACGTCATATGTGAGATAGGCTACGTAGATATACCAACTGTCAAAACAACCACTATCGCCAAATACAAACATATGGGATAATATCTTAATACTTGTTCATTGTAGATAATAAATAATCTGTGATTATCCCCATAAGTTACAGATTAACACAACAGAATGTATTGTTGATCACAGGTTTCAGCCCAAACATTCCCACAGTTGGTTCTCCTTAAACATTTAACCTAAACCTTGCTATCAGAGTAAACCTACAGATCACTATTTAAACACAAGATCTTAATTTATAATCTATGTTCTGCTTGTAAACAAACTCTCTCTTCAACTCAGAATGATGTCATTGGCCAGGAGGAGAAATTAAATGTTCTTTGATAAGTTAGGTGTATAAAATGCAAAACTCTAGCAGTTGCTTGTGTGTCATCAGCTAAATTTTTTTCGAGAGTGTACAGCAGATCGAGTGCAACACAGACACTATTGAAATAAGGGCAGGACATTAAAACATAGCTCACCATCGTTGGGTGACCACAGGAACACAACGGTGTGGGGTCACCAATTACGAAGTGGTGGTTGCTGAACCGGCAGTGTCCAATTTGCAACTGAGCCAAGATGACCTCCTCTCGCTGAGAGGGCGTGAGGAGTTCTTCCAAACTGTTGGGATTGGTTTTATGGTTCTAAGCTCATTGGTATGAAGCGAGGACCACAAACTATGCCACGATGATAAAATGCTTCACCAAATAGACAGGACACAAAAGGTAGCTGTCCGAGATAGGAGGATTGCAGCCTTGGCCTCAGCATAAGCAGCCTTGTTTGCAGGCACACGTACATGGGCAGGTGCTCGCAGGAAGCAAATGTGAGGGCCGTCATCAGCTAACAGAGGGAACATTGGTTTCGGTGTATGACAAGATGGACCAGATACAGGCCTCTAAGAGTCTGTGTCGCAGAGGGTCAGAGCAGATGACATATGAAAGATGGTGGTGGCGGCGGGTATACAGATCAGCCTGATAGACAGCAAAAAGCTCAGCTATGAAATTCGAGCACTGGTCAAGGAGCCTGTATTGAAACCTTTCACCCCAATGACAAAAGCAGGTCAGGCACTATCTGTGTTCTTGGAGCAATCTTTGTGGAAAAAATATTATCGAGCAACAAAGTTCGACAAGCCTCGGGTGACATACTGAATCTGGAGTACTCTCCTTTGGTAGTGAGCCGAGTTCAAAGTAAACATGAGTCTGAAGCCAAGGTGGCGTTGGGCTCTCGCCCATTCGAAGGGTGGTAGGTAGGTTGAAATCGGGTTGCTGGAGCAGACAACGAAAACTAAATGTGGGATAGAGCAGGGCAGTTGCAGACAGCCCATGTTGGCGATCGAGGGACTCTTTATAGAATGATGGGCAGGGTGGGTGATTGGACACTGACAGCAGTCAGTATGCGTACCGACATAGTAGTATATCGCGCCAATAGTTCAATGAAATTTGCCAGCTTCGGCATAGAGACTTCGGCTTGTGTAAAATGCTTCAATCACCAGTCTTAACTCCCGATGGTGGATCAAGTTAACGCGGCGAAAATGGGCGGCCATGCAGAACAGTAAACAAATCTTCTGTAAGCCAGTTTCAATCGGACAATGGACTGATAAATGTGAAGAAGGTCGGTTCGCTCTGCTCCTCATGACATACGGCTGAGAACAAGGGGACAAGTACAATGGCCAGCCAGGTAAAACACATGGAGAGACCAGCAAAGTTCCCTATCCAATGTTAGCCATAAAAATTTCGTTGTCTCCACAAATGGGATAGCTGAGGCTGAGATGTAAAGACGGTGGAAGAAACTCTGTATCTCCAGAAGGTGATGCAGACTGTTTTCTCACTGGAGAACGGAAGCCATTTGCGACACTCCAAGAGTAAAGACTGTCAAGACATCGCTGAAGACAGTGTTCCAAGAGACATGTTCTCTGAACACTGCAGTAGATCGTGAAGTCGTCCACAAACGTCAGCTGGAAGGGAATTCATAATTGGGGTGTTTCTTATAGCGGAAAGTACTGTGCTCAAAAAAGAGCCCTGTGGCACCCCATTCTCCTGGCGAAAGGTGTCTTACAAAACAGAGCCCACTCATACCCTGAAACTCCATTAAAAATGCACGAATAAAGAGGGGGAGGCTACCGCAAAGGCCCCGTGTCTGCATAGTGCAGAGAATGCCCGCCCTCCAACAGGTGTTGTAGGCATTCTCCAAATCAAAGAACACAGCCCCCATAAGGTGCTTTCGAAAATGTTATCTCTAAAAAACGAGGTGGTCAATAGCAGAGCGGTGCCTACTACAGAATCCACAGTGGACATTGCTGAGGAAGCATCTACATTCGAGTAGCCAAACTAACTGAGTGTTCAACATGCGTTTCATCACCTTGCAGACACAGCTGGTGAAAGAAATGAGCAATAACTGGAAGGAATATGTTTGTCCTTTCCTGGTTTGGGTATGGGGACAAAAATTGATTCACGTCAGCGTGTGGGAACCTGACCTTCAGTCAATATGATATTATTGGTGTGAAGAAAAAAGCATTTACCTGCAGGAGAAAGGTTCTTCATTATCTGAATATGAATAGCATTACAGTCCGTTCACCGAGAGCTGGGACGAAACGTAAACAGTGTCACGTGAGCGACTATGATCGTTTCCAGAGAAAGCATTCGGTGTTCACGTGATACGAAGGGGTGTACAAAATCCTTGGCGCACGTTTGCATCTGGTGGCGTCGGCTGGCTGCCGAGCTGACGTCATAGCGGACCCTGAGAAACCTGGACAACAATGTAACGAAATAAAGCACGACATGGAAGATTAAAAGCCAGTTACAGTAATGTTAAAAGTACGATGAAACTGAGTTCATTCTGTTAAAACGGATTTGTTTTCTTTCAGGTTGCTAACGAAACACTATATTCAAATACAATTTTTAATAACACTACCAGTAACAATAATGGTTAAGGACGGCGAAACAAGGTTCATTCTGTCAAACTTTAACTGTTTTCATTGAGGTTTATGCCAAACAACTCCTCTCTCTCTCTCCTCTACAACTTACACATTTGACTTTAAACTAAAAATACGACACGGAGGACGCATTTGTTCCAAACTTCTGCAGTCACTGTTTTTACTGCTTCTTCTTGCAGTTCTTTAACTTCCGGCATTTTGTATGTTTTGTCTTTTGCTGCAACATTGCCTTTGATTCTGGTTCACACTTACTCGATGGCGTTTAATTCACAGCGGTACGGAGGAATTCTAAGAACAGTTTTCCCTGCATTCTTCGCCATTTCATCTATCGCGTATTCGTTGTGCGCTGTTCTGTAATTTTGAAATATATCTAAAAGTTATTTCTTCAACATACCGTCTTCAAAATCGATGTTTTTAGATTTTAGCCACTCTCATAATTAGTGCTTATTGGAACTTTTTCTTTTCTACGATAATCGTGCGGCGCTTTATCAACAATAATAACTGCAAGCCGAGGAAGAACATCTTAAAACCACTTCTCGAAGGTTCAACTAGTCTTTAATGATGAACTTAAGAGATCCTGAAATCGCCGCTGAACAATAAGCACTAAAGAGCTCACACCTGCAATTGAGATGGTCACGCCGACTGCGCGCCCCTGCCTTGTACACCCCTCGCCGGCAGCGCTGTGGTCATGCGCCTTGCTGTGTTTACAGCACGTCTCTCGTTTCGGTTAAAGGAGTATAGTTCCTGGAGCAATAGACCAAGACAGGGTGAGAGCACGTTCAAGCTCATGCATGGTGAAGGTGGCATTATAACTTTCTCGATTTAAACACTGGAAAAAAGGCAGCTGTGTCTCTGTTTTCGAGGTAGAAAGGCAGGGTGGTAATCAGCGGAACTCAAACCTCCGCGATGGATATATCAACAGGGTCCACAAAGACTTCGTTTGCTATAGTCAGGCCAGGAATCTGGTAATGGACCTTAGTGCTGGATAACTGGCACAGGCCACCCCCAAACAACCGAAGGAGTAAGTCTGTTAAATGAACTAGTGAAAGCAGTTCCGCAACTTCTGTTGCTTTTCTTGATGATGCGAAGGAGTCTAGAAGTATATTGCTCCCTCCTACGTATATCTCGTGAAGAGATCGTGAGGATAAAATCAGAGAGATTAGAGCTCACACAGAGGCATACCGACAATCCTCCTTTCCGCAAACAATACATGACTGGAATAGGAGGTAAAATTGATAGTGGTACTCAAGGTACCCTCCGCCACACACCGTTGGGGAGTATGGTTGTAGATGTAGATTGCGCTCTTAGTCGTTTGTAATTGATACAATTCGCCATCATTGGATGGTGTTGAAAGGTGCATAGGGCACGTCGCTGCAGTCCAACAGGGACTTGAACTCGACATGGAGAAGAGGAAGTATGAGGTATAGAATATTTGGCAATGGTGAGATTAACTTCTATGAGGTATTCGACCTGACTATCATAGCTGCAGGAATTCTGATTGTGGAAAACTGGCATGGATGAATAAAGCTCCCAGTCGGCTTTGGAGATGTTCCAGCTGGCGGGACAGATGTATTGCACAGGGGTTGGTTGGTTGATGGGTGGATGGGACCAAACAGCTAGGTCATCAGTCCCATGACCTCTGAATGAAATGCAAGCAAGGGTGTGGTCAGCTGAGATAGTAAAATAGATGAACTAAGTGGGGGGTTGAAATCAGAACAGGAAGAAAAAGCGGAATTCTGCAAGGACCGTCGTGACATCTAGAATCCCCCTTTATTAACGACAAGCAGATACAGGAGAACAGTGTATGCTCGTAAATCAGAAGTCTAAAAATATAAAAAGGGAAATAACATGAATTAAAACCAAAATAAAAGGAGAAATGGAAGTCGTCAGGGAAAGGGGAGGGGAGAGATCCAAACTTTCCTGCTCGCAGGGAGAGGCCACAGGCCCACCCATCCTGTCAGAGATCTTATAGCCGAGAGTAAAAACTACTTTCACAGAGAAATCCAAGTACTCTGTTAGCCATTGATAAATCATCCACCAAAACCGCGAGCAATGAGTGCGTAATTCCGCGCCAAGAGGAGCGGACATTCCACTAAGATATGAGCTACAGATTGTAGAGCCCCACAACCACAATGTGGGGGAGGCTCATTACACAAAATAATACCATGGGTCAACCTGGAATGACCAATGCATAGACGGCAAAGGACAGTAAATTCCCTTTGAGGAGGGCGTAAGGAAGAACTCCAAGCTGCAGTGGTCGACTTTATGGAGCAGAGTTTATTAGAGGGGGCAGTAGCCTGCCAGTTGGTGTTCTAGTCGTGCATGAGTAGCGATCTCATCTGCACCAGCAAATCCACACCCAGGATTGCCCAGGGGAATGGGAAGGGAGTTACGGCTACTATAGCCAGTTGGTCAGCCTGTTCATTTCGGAGAATACCCACATGACTGGGGACCCAGAGAAAAGCAACAGAGCAAGCGGTATGACGAAGATCATGGATACCAATGGCCAAAGGAGGTGAGGAGTAGCATAGGCCTATGGCCTGCAGGCTGCTCATTGAGTCAGAACAGATTAAAACACGGTGCAGGGCTACCTGCTGGTTAAATTAAATTTCTTACTAATATCCGTTAGTTCTGCCGTAAACACACAGCACGATTCTGACAAAGAATGGTATTCCACACCAGTGGGAGACGTAAAAGTATATCCCGTGCGATCATCAAATTTAGATAAATCAGTGTAGAAAATCGTGACACCCTGAAATTCTTCAAGTACTGTGTGCAACAAACGCCAGAAGATTATGGGGGAGACTGAAGTTTTCGGGGCTTGGTAGAGATCCAGTCGGATTTGCGGTCGATGTACCAACCAGGGGGGGGGGATGCGCACTAAAGCATGATGCATATAAACAAGGGAAGGGAGGTTGAAGTCTCTACAAATGGAAGCGAGCTGTAATCCAACAGGTAAGCCCACCCGAGGGCGAGTATCAGGAGTTCTAAAACCATCGCCCTCAAAGAGAACGTGATATGTGGGATGACCAAGTAATGGACGAATGGCGAGGGCATAGGATACCAAAAGCTGATGGCGCCTAGTTTGAAGAGAGTGGATTCCTGCTTCAGCAAGGAGACTGTCAACAGGGCTGGTCTGGAAGGCACCCGTTGTCAAGCGGATGCCACAGTGGTGAATGGGGTCTAACAATTTCAGGGCAGAAGGAGCTGCCAAACCATAAACCAGGCACCCATAATCTAATCAGGACTGAATCAGAGCCAAATAGATATGAATTGGTGTTGTACGATCTGCACCCCAGTATGAGTGAGCTAGAAAACGAAGGGCATTAAGTTTCCACACACAGCTTATCTTCAGCTGCCAGATACGGGGCAGGCAAGTCAGTTTTTTCATCAAAAAAAGGAGACCAAAAACGGTGCTGTGTCACAACTTCTAGGTGTTCTGGGTCAGGGTGGACTGTAGTACGACGGCAGGAATGTGTTACTCGCGTTTTAGAAGGGGAAACTATGCGAGAGAGCCCATGTGAAAGCCCGCCAAATAACACATTGGTGCTGGCGTTCATCTGAGGCTACCAAGTGGGAGCTGTACCATATGCAAAAGTCGACATACAACGCAGGGATGATAAGTGACCCAACAGAGCTCACCAACACATTAATGGCAATTAATAAGAGTGTAACACTTAACACAGAATACTGTGGAATGCCATTCTCCTGGATTCGTGGGGAGCTGAAGGAAGAGCCAACCCTCACACGGACCATAAAACTGACTGATGAAAATTGGTAGGGAGCCTCATACACTACAGTCATGGAGGGTACATAAAATATGATGACACCAAGTGGTGTCGTATGCCTTGCGTAAATCAAAGAAAATAGCAACAAGATGTTGATGTTTTGAGAAAGCCTTTCTGATTGCCGTTTCCAGTTGAAGTAGATGTTTCATAGTAGACTTGCTCTCCCAGAACCCACACTGATAACATGATTCCCGTGATTCGAGTACCCAGCATAGTTTGCGGCAACAGTATGTTCGAGCAGTTTACATGGCACATTTGTCAGGGCAATCGGCTGGTAACTGTCCAGGGATGACGGATCCTAGCAAGGTTTAATAACAGGAACCATTATACGGTCCCTCCACTGCGAGGGAAAACCCCTTGGAGCCAAATGCGGTGAAATGCCTGGAGGAAATACTGCCATTTTCGGGGACTGAGATATTAGAGAAGTTTATTATGGATGGAATCAGGCCCAGGTGCAGAATCACGAGAAAAGGAAAGGGCCAGATGTAGTTCCCATTCAGTGAAGGGTTTGTTGTAAGGTTCCTCCTGGTGAGTGGTGAAACAAGTTTGAGGCTTCAGCCTTTTGTTTCTTGAGAAGAAAAACCACTGGGTAGGAAGCCATCGCCGATGCTTTCGCAAAGGGCTCTGCTAGAACTGATGGATCAGTACAGACCCCCATCTGGTACGGCAAAGCCAGGGATTGAATACGCTGCTGGCAACCTGGGATGGAGCGGAGCATAGCCCACACCCGTGACAGGAATACAGAAGATCCCAAGGAGGAGAGAAAACGTTCCCAGCTCACTCACTTGCTCTATTTGATTATATAATGAGCCTTGGCATGAAGGCGTTTAAAGTTTACAAGGGCAGCATGAGACAGGTGGCACTTAACATGTTGTAAGGCTTGATGGCACTCACGAATCGCCGCGGCAATGGTTGTGCTCCACCATGGAACTGGGCAGCGGCTAGGAGGGCCTGTCGATTGGCGGACTGCAATGCTAGCAGCCCGAGTAATCGCATTAGACATATCACTGATAACATCATCTATACAGTCAGACGGGGATGGTGTGAAAACCCCCTGGGATGTATACAAAGGCCAAAGATGTATCCTGTCCCTCGTCCAGTGTGAAGGGAGTAACAAATCAATGGAAAGTGTTCACTGTCACTAAGTCGTCATGCGGTGACCAACAAAATAAAGGGAAAAGGGGAGGAGAAGTGAGTGAAAGGTCTATGGAAGCAAATGTGCTGTGAGAGGTACTAAATTGGGTTGGAGAACCATCATTGAGAAGGCATAGGTCGTAATCTGCAATGAATTGGTCTACGAGGCGGCCCTGACTAGTTGTGTAAGCACCGCCCCATGAAAGATGATGGGCATTGAAGCCCCCAAGAATGAGGAAGGGAGGAGGATTTGCTGAAGGAGTGCTGTGAGGGCACCAGATGTGGCCTGTCAGGAGGGAGATAGATATTACAAATTGTTAACGGAGTGTGTAAGTGAACCCTAAAAGCAACCCCTTCCCGTGTGGTATGGAGAGGGATCCATGAACTAACAATGTACATTCAAACTAGGGTACAGACTCCACCAGATACTTGTAGGGGGGCGAACATGGTTCCAACAGAAAGCACGGAACCCACTGAGTGTTGGTGAATGGCCATCAGTGAAATGCGATTCCTGCAAAACAACCCAAGCTGTTGATTAAGAGGCAATAAGATATTTCACCATCAGGAGGTGATGTTAGTGTAGCCGCTAAATTTTGGATGAGAACAGATGGAGGATCCATATGGAAGGTGAATGGGCTGATGCATTTCACAAAGTTGGGTCAATGTCTGTCACTAACAAGGAAGGATTGATTTGATTTGATTTTCTCAGGGAAGCCAAAACAGTCTTGGTCCAACCCGCCACTGCCCGCACCGAAACGAAGTTTATTGTGCGGTATCGCTCCCTGTATATCTAGTAAAGCCAAGCAATGCTCTTGAACAGTGCAAGGAGTCCCTTTACCAGTTCATTATTAGACAATTTCTTCGGGTCTGGTTGCCCCAAATGTTCTGTGCCTTTTACTCTCCAATGCAATGCATTCGAACATTAGATGTGATGCAGTTTCATCACTGTCATCACATATCCTACATTTAGGGTCCGCTTCTGTTATTTCCATTGTATGTAGGTGTTTTTTGAAATTCCCATGGCCTGTCAGCAATCCAACCATGAGTCTAATCTCTCTCCTGTTCAGGCCCAGGATTGTAGAGCTTCTTTTAAAACATGGATTTGGCATCATTACCTTGCCGTGTTTTTGTTGATAGACTTTGGTCCAATATTCTACTTGCTGTCTTCTGAGCCATTTACGTAGCTCCAATTTGATTGTTGCCTTGGTGATTGTCAGGACAGGTTCCGGTCCAATAAATGGAGTCTCTGCCCCCATCCTGGCTAATCTGTCGGCATATTCGTTGCCACTGATCCCCGAGTGGCCAGGGACCCACAATAGGTTTGCTCTATTGCTTTCCCCTAGCTCCACCAGAACCTTGTGACATTCTGCAACAATTTTAGACCTTGTTGCAGGAGCTGCCAGTGATCTCAGGGCTGCCTGGCTGTCTGAATAGGTGTAGATGCTATGGTCTTTGTAGCACCTACG
Source organism: Locusta migratoria (assembly GCA_026315105.1). Classification (NCBI taxonomy): domain Eukaryota; kingdom Metazoa; phylum Arthropoda; class Insecta; order Orthoptera; family Acrididae; genus Locusta; species Locusta migratoria. The sequence goes on from CM048746.1 coordinate 658,297,894, forward strand.
CAAATTCTCCTCCACACATGCCCTGATGGCAGTGATTTCGGCCTGGAATACTGACGCCAATTTCCCTAGAGAGATGACGCCCTCCAGTCTTGGCTGCACCCCGTATACCCTGGTCCCAATGCCTTGGTCTGATTTTGACCCGTCAGTGAACCAGACAATATCCCCCATACGGTGTCGAACTATTTTCTCCCACTGCTCCCTACTTCCAATTGTTATATTGAAAGGCTTGTTGAAGCAGTATGGGGTTACAATATAGTCGGCTGGCATTTCCCCAACCTTTCCTATATTTACCTCACTGACTATTTTAGTGTGTGATTTTGGATATCCCAAAGAGTTCCAGTTTTTACCAATTTTGAGTCTGTATGCACCAGCCGCTGCCTCCATCTTGACCCAAAGGTGTAATGGGAGCATATCCAACATGGTTTCCATCGCAGTAGTTGGTGTGCTGCTAATTCCGCCTGTTATGGCTAAGCAGGCCAATCTCTGCACCTTACCAAGCTCCTTAGCAGCAACCTGCTGTTCTACCTTCTTCCACCACATGACCGCCCCATACGTGATCCTGGGTCTAATCACTGTGGTGTATATCCAGTGCATACCCTTGGGGTTCAGGCCCCAAGACAAAGAAGGAACAATATCCATGAACAGGAGATCAGACACGAGTTCAGTGGGGTTATTTGGCAGTGAGAACAAAGGTGCGTATCCAGGACTACCAGAAGGGCCTTGTCCTGTGAATTGTGCTTCTTTTTCCTCTTCTCCTGCTCCTTTTCATTCTCTCTTGCAGGACGGGAAGAATAGGTCCCAGAGAGAGAACGGGTATCGGTAAGGTCTGGCACCTAGGAAGATCAGGTGACCTTGGTATTATCGGACTAGGTGTCCAGCTGCTGGATTGAGGCAGAGGACCTCCTAATAGGTGGACGTTCGGAAGAGAAAGCCTGGGAGGGGGCACTTTCACTGGCAAGTGCCAGAGAAGGGGAGCACTTCTCCAGCTGGGAGGGAGAAGGGGGATGCTGAGGGGTCAATGGAGGTGCAGGAGGGGGTGGAGGAAGAATATGGTGGGAATGGGATGAGGAGGGGGGACGGTTATAGGATGTAATTGAGGCGATGCTAGTAGACATTTGCACAGGGTGCAGATGCTCAAAATTTTGGCGGGACCGTTGATACATAAGGCGATCAAGGGACTTGTACTCTTGAATATTTTTCTCCTTTTTACATACAGGGCAATTCAGAGAGCAAGAAGAGTGGTGTTCGTGACAGTTGACGCTTACGGGAAGTGGAACACAGGGGTTCCCCTCATGGGGTGGACGTCCACATTTACCGCATACAGGGATTGCTATGCAATGAGAATACATATGCCTGAACCGCATACATTGGAAACATTACATGGGAGGTGGAACATATGGCTTCACATCACAACGATAGATCATTACCTTGACCTTCTGGAGAGTATCCCACTCAAAGGCCAAGATAAATGCACCAGTATCCGCTCGATGATTCTTAGAGCCTCGCTGCACACGGCAAACAAAATGAACACTTCGCCATTCTAGGTTGGCCCGGAGTTCATTATCAGTTTGGAGTAGGAAGAGGTCACGATGGAAGATAACTTCCTGCACCATGTTCAGGAACTGATGAGGGGTTACTGACACTGGAACGTCGCTAAGATAGTCGCAGGTAGACAGAGCTGCAGATTGGGCAGCAGAGATCGTTTTAATGAGCAGTGATACAGAACGCATCTTGCTCATTGTTATCTTCTATATATGCAACAAACAGCAACGGTTTGGTGGCGGTGAACGTCCCTTCATCCGTCTGGTGCAGATCAGGTAATGTGGAAAGGGTTTCACTCCAAGCCGACAGGCCTGGTCCTCCTCCCAGGTGGTAGACAGAGAGGGGAAGGTCCTCTGTCATAGCTAGTGGCATTATACCTATTCTTCCTGGCATCTGAGACGGCTGCATCATGACTTTTCTAATTTAACATGTTTCTTCGTGCTAAACGCCCTCCCTGGTACGACCCACTCCGATCAGGGGCTCTCACCATGGGCGCCATCCAGCCACAGCAAAGGCCACCTGGCACCATTGCCATTGCCGGGAGCCCTGATACCCCACAAGGACGGGCACTGACTCCTTGGCCTGCATGGGGAGGTTGCAGCTCTGATACCAGCAGTGTGATCCCTGCATTGTCAGGGGTCTCAGACATAAGGCTACATATCTGCCCCCCCCCATACACACACACACGTACTGCCTACACGTGCTGGGGACCTAGCAGGTATAGGGGGTTATGGCAAGGAAGTAAATGGAAAAGGAAAGGATAGGGATCCATGCCACAGGGGCTAGGTCAGGAGTTCTTCCTCAGATGACTCACATTGCTAACTGTGAATTTTTGTGGAGGTCAAAACCCAAGGGGGACCAAACTGTGCCAAAAACAGGGGAAAATGATGAAGATGAAAATCACAACAACCATCATCGGAACCATAGGAATAGCCATGCCATTTTGAAGGAGATCACCTAGAGAGAGATGGGGAGGAGAGGAACTGGAGGAGGTAATGCAGCTCAGAAAAGTAAGAAGAGAAGCTGCAATGGCTCGGGGACCTGAGTGCGCCAAGCACGTACCCAAAAAGAGCTATTGGCCCCCTGTGGGGGATGGGGGGGGGGAATTACACAGGGGAAATGGTCACTTGAGTACATATCAGAAAGAGCATATCACTCAAACCAATGTGCAAGTTGAGAAATGCATCACGAGATCCAAGTTGGAATAGGTATGCATTGCATCTGAAAGAAAAGTTGGTGCACTGGTGATTAGGCAGAATAGACTATGATGGATGAAAAAGGCGCTAAAAGGGATCCTCTCGGACAAGATGTTAGTGAGCCCCATAGGGAGGGGGGGGGGCGTTGAAGTTGCCAATCATCAAAAATGGTTTAGGAAGCTGAGCAATCAGTTGCAACACATCTGCCCTAGTAAAGTCAGATGACAATGGGGTATAGATACTGCAAAGGCAAAAGGAAGTCGTGGGGAGACTGATGCGGATGGCATCTGCCTGTAGATGAGCGTGCAACGAGGTAGGATGCTAATAGATATCTTCCCAACAAGCAACATATCCCCTCCATGGGTTCGAATACCTTCCACTGGGGTAGGTCAAAACACATGGAGGTATATTGTGAGAAGTCGATATGATCACATGGGCGTAACTTCGTTTCTTGGAGTGACTATGAGCAGACAGTGCAATCGAAGGAGTAATTTTAATTCCTCTCGGTTGGAATGAATGCCTTGAATATTCCACTGAAGGAATACCATTAAGAAAGTGAGAGGAGAAAAACAAGAGAAGGAAAAAGAGGGGATAACCTCAACAGCTGCTGGAGGCCAGACGTAGAGACAGCACTGCTACTGCAATCCATAGGAAGAGAGTCGTGTTACATCGATTCGACTGGCATTTCTGACGTCTTCCTGGGTTTATTGGTAGGGGCAGATTCCTTTGCCAGTGGAAGGCTGACTGATCGGTTGCTGTTGTGTTTTTAAAGGGGCCTAAACAGCTAGGTTATCAGTCCCCTGTTCCCAGCTAAGAGAACACTTCATTCTATAAGTGGTTAAAAATCAAGTACTCCACATATAGTACACGAGATGGTCAAAGTGACAATGACTGCTAAGGCGACAACGTAAGAAAAAAGAAAACCACTAAAGTAGTGAATGAAATAGACAACAGTACGAAAATAGCACGGTGGAAGATTGTGGCTGGCTGATCGCAAGGATCTACATCTACATCCATACTCCGCAAGCCACCCGACGGTGTGTGGTGGAGTGTATACCTTGAGTACCACTATCGGTTCTCCCTCCTATTCCAGTCACGTATTGTTCGCGGAAAGAAAGATTGTCGGTATGCCTCTGTGTGGGCTCTAATCTCTCTGATTTTATTTTCACGATCTTTTCGCGAAATATACGTAGGAGCAAGCAATATACTGCTAGACTCCTCGGTAAAGGTATGTTCTCGCTGGAGTTTATCAATCATCTGCGTAACGCTTTCTTCGATTACCAAATGATTCTGTAACGCGCGCTGCTCTCCGTTGGATCTTTTCTACTTCCTCCATCAACTCCACCTGGGACGGATCCCACACCGGTGAGCAGTATTCAAACTGTGGGCGAAGAAGTGTACTGTAACCTACTTCCTTTGTTTTCGGACTGCATTTCCTTAGGATTCTTCTAATGAATCTATGTCTGGCATCTGCTTTACCGACGATTGATTTTATATGGTCGTTCGATTTTAAATCACACAATTGGTCTGATAGACCATATGCTCTTACCTTGTTCATTAAATATCTGTAGGGAACTGTATCAAACGCTTTGCGGAAGTCGAGAAACACAGCATATACCTGAGAACCCATGTCTATGGCCCTCTGAGTCTCGTGGACGAATAGCACGAGCTGGGTTTTTCGAAACCCGTGCTGATTTCTACAGATCAGATTACTAGTCTCCAGAAATGTCATTATACTAAAATATAATACATGTTCGAAAATTCTACAACTGACCGACGTTAGAGATATAGGCCTATAGTTCTGCACATCTCTTCGACTTCCCTTCTTAAAAACGGGGACGGCCTGCGCCATTTTCCAATCTTTCGGAACACTACGCTCTTCTAGAGACCTACGGTACACCACTGTAAGAAGGGGGGCAAGTTCCTTTGCGTACTCTGTTTAAAAATGAACTGGTATCCCATCGGGTCCTGCGGCCTTTCCTCTTTTGAGCGATTTTGTTTTTCTATCCCTCTGTCAATTATTTCCATATCTGCCATTTTGCAATTTGTGCGGCAATCTAGGGAAGGAACTATAGTGCAATCTTTCTCTGTGAAACAGCTTTGGACAAAGTCATTTAGTAATTCCGCCTTTAGAGTGTCATCCTCTGTTTCAGTGCCATTTACGTCACAGAGTGTCTGGACACTTCGTTTTGATCCACCTACCGCTTTGACATAAGACCAAAATTTCTTAGCATTTTCAGCCAAGTCAGTACACTGAACTTTACTTTCGAACTCGTTGAACGCCTCTCGCATAGCCCTCCTCACGCTACATTTCGCTTCGTTTAATTTTTGTTTGTCTACAAGGCGTTGGTTATGTTTATGTTTGCAGTGAAGTTCCCTTTGCTTCCGTAGCAGTCTTCTAATTCGGTTGTTGTACCATGGTGGCTCCTTTCCATCTGTTACGATCTTGCTTGGTACACAGTCACCTAATGCATATTGTACAATGGCTTTGAAATTTGACCACTGTTCCTCAACACTATCTGTACTTGAGATACAATTTCTGTGTTGAGCCGTTAAGTATTCTGAAATCCGCTTTTTGTCACTTTTTTCGAACACAAAAATCTTCCTACATCTTTAAATATTTCTATTTAAGGCTGAAATTATACGTAACCGCTTTATGATCGCTGATTCCTCGTTCTGCATTAACTGTTTAGAATAGTTCGGGTCTGTCACTAGAAGGTCTAATATGTTGTCGCCATGAGTCGGTTCTGTGTTTAACTGCTCAAGGTAATTGTCAGATAATGCACTCAAAACAATTCCACTGGATTCTTTGTCCCTGCCACCCGTCAGAAACGTTTGAGTCTTCCAGTCTATGTCAGGCAAATTAAAATCTCCTCCAAAAAATATAATATGATCGGGAAATCTACTCTAAATATTTTCCTAATTTTCCTTCAGGTGTTCTGCCACAACAGCTGCTGAGCCAGGAGGCCTATAGAAACATCCAATTACCATGTTCGAGCCTGCTTTGACGTTGACCTTCACCCAAATTATTTAACACTTCGGATCTCCATCTATTTGCTTCGAGACTAGTGTACTTTTTATCGGTATAAACACGCCTCCCCCTTCACTGTCCAGCCTATCTCTGCAGTAAACATTCCAGTCTGAGTTTAGAATCTCATTACCGTTTACATCTGGTTTCAGCCAACTTTCCGTCCCTAGTACTATGTGGGCATTGTGATCGTTTATTATTGAGAACAGTTTCTATAGACGCTCCTAAAGTTAACTACTACTACATTGATCCTTGCATTCCCTGTTGTGCTCTGCATACTGCTACCTTGTTGCGACTCAGGAGGCGTCTTGTTGGGCCTAGGGAGGGCTTTCTCTAACCTAAAAAACCCCCATGTGCACTCCTCACGTACTGCGCTACCCTTGTAGCCGCTTCCTGTGTGTAGTGTACGCCTGACCTGTTCAGGTGAACCCTACATTTCTCCACCCGATAGCGGAGGTTGAGAAATTTGCACCCTAGATCTCCGCAGAATCGTCTGAGCCTCTGGTTTAAGCCTTCCACTCGGCTCCAAACCAGAGGACTGCGATCGGTTCTGGGAACAACACTAAGAATAGTTATCTCAGATTCCACCCCGCAAACGAGGCTTTCAGCCTTCACCAACTCCACGAACCGCCTGTATGAACTGAGGATGACCTCTGAACCCAGCCGGCAGTAGTCATTGGTGCCAACATGAGCAACAATTTGCAGTCGGGTGCACCCAGTGCTCTCTGTCGCCGCCGGAAGGGCCTCCTCCACATCTCAGATGACACCCCCAGGCAAGCAAACAGAGTGCACACTGGCCTTCTTCCCCGACCTTTCCGCTATTCCCGTAAGGGGCTCCATCACCCGCCTAACATTGGAGCTCCCAGTCACTAATAAACCCCTCCCCCCGTGTGCCTGCTTAGACCCTGCTGAAGGAGCGGCCACATGTCAACTCACAGACAGAGCGGGCGACACCGCACGGCCAGCCTCCACATTGACCTTTTGCCCTGAGAGACGCGAACGCCGCTGAACGCGCCACACCCCTTGGCAACCAATTCCGCAGTGAACATGCTACTCCCACAGGGCAGTGAATGCTGTTCGATATCCTCACAATGGGCATACGCATTTCCAGCATAGCCATCGTCGAGGGAACCATCCGTGTACACAACTTCCGCGCTACGGAATGACTCCAAAACCGCCTGAAACTGGTGACGGAGGTTCAGCAGTGGAACAGAGGCTTTCAAGTCATGCAACAAGTCCAGCCGAAGCTGCAGACGTGGAAGGGACCAAGGAGTGTGAGGAGATTGTGCGGGTGACCTTTGGGCTGGTCGATGTTACAACCATGTCATTGAAAGTAAAATGGCATGTCTGTGTATCTACCTCATTAGTAGGTCGAGGAGAGGACAGTGCTGTATTTACCCGCTGGGAGCACAGTGGGCTTCCTACTGGCTAATAATTTCGAGCAGCAGAGGTTGACACTTTTCTTAACTCAGGCTAACCAGCTCCTCTTCGTAGGTAGGGCAGTCCCTTGAAGAAGCAGCATTGTCGCCCATGCAATTGATGCAGATAGGGGATTGAGGTGGACAGTCACTCGTGGACATCCCTGGCACAGGTGACGCATTTGGCTGCATTGGAGCAAGATTGACAGGTGTTATTAAATTTCTGACTTTTATAACAACACGTATTGCAGAGATAGTGACCATGTGTGGTTGAGTTATGTCAGAGATTATGTGATTATATGCTTTACTTTTTCTGATGAGGGCCATGAACAAAAATTTAAGTTGTGTGAATGTGATTGTCTATTTTATGTGCCTGTATGCAGCTCAGCGATTGTCTTTACAGTGATTGTTATCTATCATCTATTATTGACAATATTTATATTAGGATAGCATAAGTTTCACATCTCCAAAATTTCATCTTCAAAAAACTATTAGCTTATTACATAACTGTACATCGGTGGTGAACAGTTTTGCTGCCTGGTCATAACAAGGACAATAAGAGTCATGCCTATTGGAGTATGTGAAATTCAAAGCAACCTCTTGATGTGTTATAAAGGCTCCTTATGACCCACAAAAGTATTGATTTATGAACTCACTATTCATTCTAAACAGAAACACGTAACATGCATGACACAGATGCAGACCGAGCTGGTGACACTTCACTCACAGCTTCAGTATTTGTTAACTGCAGCTGCACAGCTCGAGGTCGCGGGGCGCCGTTGTTGGTGGCGGCCATTGGAACTGAACAGACGTCTGTGGCATTCGGCGTGTCCATCGATCGGCCTGCGGTAGCAGTGACCTGTGGTCACGTGGGAGGTCAGCCCTGTGCGTGGCGGGAAGCGAAAGACGTCCCGGGGGACCGACGATGAGGCCTCCCCAGTTTGTCTTTCCAACAAGAAGTTCGAGGCGCTATCTTTCCCAGACAATGTTCCTGAGCCAGATGGTGTCGCTTATTCTGACGTCACTTCCCAGCCTGCAAGGTCTGTACTATCACAGAGGGTGGGTGTTGCTTGTAGTAGGCGAGTAATGGAGCCCCTTTGGGATATGACTGCTAGGGAGGGGAAGAACCCCAGTGTATACTCCGTGTGCATACCAGGTGGAGTCATTCCAAAATGTGGAACAGATCCTTCTGGATGCCATGTAGAGTATTGGGTGCAGCCACCTGCAGGTGCTGCCTCACGTTGGTACCAATGACATGTGTCACTTTGGATCGGAAGAGATTCTCTCCAGTTTTGAGTGGCTAACTGAAGTGGTAAAGACTGGTAGTGTTGCTTTGCAGAGATCACCATCTGCAGCATAGTTGACAGGACCGATTATGGACAAAGGCGCGTGGAGGGTCTGAATCAGAGACTTAGACGGTTCTGCGACCGTGTAGGCTGCAGATTCCTTGACTTGCGCCATCGGGTGATGGGGTTTCGGATTCCGTTGAATAGGTCAGGAGTCCACTACCTACAGGAAGCGGCAACGCGGGTAGCAGGCGTTTTTTTTTTTTTTTTAGGTTAGAGGGCCTCAGGAATACACAGAGGGTTTTAATCTCGTAGGGTAGAGGTCAAAGATATGACTAATACAGGTCCAAAATCCATTGATCTAACAGTTGTAAATTGTCGTAGTGTGTGGGGGAAAGTACCAGAGTTACAAGCGCTAATAGTCTAATAGAAAGTACTGAAACTCAAAAATAGGTAGCGAAATCTGGCTAAAGCTTGAGATAAGTTCAGCTAAAATTTTTACTAAGGGCAAATGGTGTTCAGAAAGGATAGATTAAACAAAACAAGTGGTGGCGCGTTTATTGATTCCACAAGCGGTTCATCTTGTAGCGAAATTGACTTAGATAGTTCCTACGAGTTGGTAAGTAGTGAGGTACTGAACAGAATTGGGGAGAAAATATTTACTAGCATACTTTGACTAAAAGAAGGGATCGATGGTAGGACACATTCTTAGAAAATGAGGAATCGTGAATTTACCATTGGGAAGAAGATTGTGGAGTAAAAATCGAACATTCGGAAGGACGGTGTTTCAAATCCACCTCCGACCATCCAGATTTAGGTTTTCTGTTATTTCTCTAAATCACTGTAGGCAAATGCCGGGATGGTTCGGGCGCTAATAACCTCGCTGTTGAGCGCCCTAAAACGCCAATCATCATCATCATCATCACCGGGATGGTTCCTTTGAAAGGGCACGGTCGATTTCCTTCCACATCCGTACCCAAACATCCACGCTGTCGACGGGACGTTGAATTCCAAGCTTCCTTACTTCCTCCTCCCTAAAAATCGCAGAGGGAGACCAAGTGACGAGTACAGTAAGCAGGTTCAAGTAGATGTGGGTTGTTCTTATGTGGAGATTATTAGGCTTGCTCAAGGTAAAGTAGGGTGGAGAAACCAGTCTCCGGACTGAAGACCAAATCGACGAGTACGTTGACTTTAAACCTTTAGAGTTCGGTAATGGATGACAATACTTTAAAGTTGTGTAGTTAGTTTTTGTATAGCTATAGCGAAACCTTTGATTCTGTGTAGTATACTACTATTATGGCTTTTTCCCCTTCACGTTTTTCAATACACTTGTGGCTTCTTCAATCACTTCTGATTTTACATACAATTGTTCTAATTTAATTGTCATTCGTAGAAACATTAAAAAAAAAAAAAAAAAAAAAAAAAAAAATGCGGTGCTGGGTGGCCCTAGTCGACGGAGGTGGGGCGTTAGTTGCCTAAACTGCCTAATGGATAATCTGGCCCTGGCATCAGGTATCCCTAAACTTCAAAGACATGCAGTTTTCTATTGCATGACATAAATTGAACACTGGATGAAACTGTGCCTTATCATGTACCATGTTATTTGTCACAATGCATCTTTTAAGGGTTCTGCCAATAAAACGCCTGGTTCGCCTTTCCTACGACATTATATATGTGTTCTTTCCAGTTTAAGTCTGAAGTAATAGTAATTTCTAGCTATTTTGTGGAGTTTACGGACTTCACTTTTGATTGATTTATCTTGTAAACAAAGTTTAACGGATTTCTTTTAGTACTTATGTGGACGACTTCACACTTCTCATTATTGAGAGTCAATTGCCAATTTTTACACCATAGTAATATCTTATTCAGATCGTTCTGCAGTTGGTTTTAATCTCCAGATGATTTTACTAGACGGTAAATGACGACGTCATCTGCAAACAATCTAAGAGAGCTACTTAGATTTTTCCCTAAATCGTTTATGTAAATAAGGAACAGCAGAGGACCAATAACACTACGCTGTGGAACGCCCGATATCACCTCTGTTTTAGTCGATGCCTTACCATCAGTTACTACGAACTGTGTCCTCTGTCAGGAAATCCCCTATCCGATCGCAAATTTGAGGCGATGTACCATAACAACGCAATTTTATTAAAAGCCGTTTGTGAGGTACGGCGTCAAAAGCCTACTGGAAATCAAGAAATACGGAATCGATATGCGAACCCTTGTCGATAGCACCCATCACTTCACGCTAGTTGTGTTTCGCATGAACGATATTTTCTAAATCCGTGTTGACCTTGCGTCAGTAGACCATTCTGTTCGAGATAGTTCATAATATTTGAATACAGGATATGTTCCAAAACCCTACTGCAAATTGACCTCATTGAAATAGGACTGTAGTTTAGTGGGTTACGCCTACTGCCTTTCTTGAATATAGGTGTGACCTGTGCAACATTCCAATCTTTTGGTACAGATCCTTCTTTGAGAGTGCGGTTGTATATGATTGTTAAGTAAGGAGCTATCGCTTCAGCATGATCAGATAGAAATCTAATGGGTGTACAGACCGGATCAGAAGACTTGTTCTTGTTAAGTGATTTTAGTTGCTGCACTACTCCGATGATATCTACTTCTACGTTACACATTACAGTCTCTGTTCGTAATTCGAAATCTGGAATATTGGTTTCATCTTCTTTAGTGAATGAGTTTCTAAAAGCTGTGTTTAGTAACTCTGCTTTATTAACGCTGGCAGGATCGTCATTACGATCACGTAGTGAGTGTATAGTTTGTGTTTTCCCCCGGTATATTTAACATATTACCAAAATCTCTTTGGGTTTTCAGTCAAATTTCGAGAAAGAGTTTCGTTGTGATAAGTATTGTAGGCATCTCGCATTGAAGTCCTCGATAAATTTCGAGCTTCTGTGTAGGATCGCCAATCCTGGGGATTTTGTGTTCGTTTAAATTTAGCATGCCTTTTCCGTTGCTTTTGCAGCAGTGTCCTGATCTGTTTTGTGTACCAAGGGGGATCACCTCCTTCTTTTATTAATTTATTGGGTATAAAACTGCCGGAGGTTCGAATCCCCCATAGGGCATGGATGTTTGTGCTGTCTTTAGTGTAAGTTCCTTCAAAAGTAGTTTGTAAGTTTAAGGACTGATGATCCCGCAGTTAAGTCCCATAAGCTTAACAAGCATTTGAAACACACGAGGAGTGTTCAAATCAAAAAGGTACCAAACGACACTGTATGTATAATTAATCACCAGAGGCCTGATCAAAACTATTCCACTGTTTAACTAGGCGATGAATTCCTTGTTTCCAGAATTCGTGTGCGTGTGACGAGAGCCAGTCCTCTGTGCCCTTCAGTTCGTCGCCCGAGATAAAGTGCTTCCCTTTGAGATGATTTTTTGGCGGACCAAACTGATGGAAACCACAGCGCGAAATGTTCGGACTGTAGGGCGGATGCACAAGCTGCTCCCACTTGATCTTGACCAGTACTCTTTGCGTGACCCTGGAGACGTCTGGCCGGTCGCGTTGGCCGAGGGGACTAAGGCGCTCCAGTCACGGTCTGCACAGCCACTACGGTCGGGGGTTCGAATCCCCCCTCGGGCATGGATATTTGTGCCGTCCTAGTTCGTAAGTAGTTCATAAGTAGTTTGTAAGTTTAGGGACTGATAACCCCGTCGTTAAGTCCCATAGACTATACAAACATTTGAACCATTTGGAGACGTCTGGACGCGCGCTATCAGGGAGCAGAATCACTTCCTCGGTAGCAGCCCAGGCCGTTTGCCATTGATGGACTTGCGTAGGCTACGGAGTCTCGCAGTACATGCCACTATTAATGGTTTTTCCGTGATCGATGAATTCCATGAGTATCGGACTTCGGACGTCGAAAAAGACGGTTGAGCATCACCTTGCCTGCTGAAGGCACTACGTTATCCCAAAGTGACATATTCATATTTCAACCGGTGTGTCTGTTAAGACGTTTCGTACATTTCCATTTGAACACCCGTCGTATAGAACTAGCAGCCCACCCCGGCCTCACACGGATAACAGACGATATATAGGCCAACATTTTTGTGTCTGTCATATCAGTCTGATACATCGAGCATGTTTGTAAGATTAAAAGGTACTTCGGTACGGTAATATTCGTAAGTCACGGAACAGATTGCTTTTTTTGAGAATATTTATTGCTCTCTTACGCGAATTGCCGGCCGCGGTGGCCGAGGTGACTGAGGCGCTCCAGTCACGGTCAGCACAGCCACTACGGTCGGGGGTTCGAATCCCCCCTCGGGCATGGATATTTGTGCCGTCCTAATTCGTAAGTAGTTCATAAGTAGTTTGTAAGTTTAGGGACTGATGACCCCGTAGTTAAGTCCCATAAGCTTAACAAACATTTGAACATTTTTTTCGCGAATTTTTGCTCGTCACACTCGCCTCTACCACTCACCTCAATGAACTGTACACCTAAACCTTCCTCGTGAATTACTCCATCCGTTCGTGAAAACCGTACGAAAATCGGCTCAGTAGGTTTCGAGTTTACCAGAATAAATGCTTCAGATGAAGCTCTGTAGCTAAGAATGACGATCAATTAGCCGGACATAAAATGGAATAATTGTCAGATAACACTGACATGCAGTGTGATGTAAGGTATATAAAGATGAAGCAAGGCATGAGATCAGATGTTTTCAATTGCGCACAAAAATATGCCAAGTTCAAATATTAAGACATCTTTAGCCAATTAAGGTTCGTCCTTTCGGATGTTAAAAAAGTTTGCCGAATAAGGAGTGTTAGTTCCTGCACATAGTACTGTCGAAACTGGTCGTGATATAACTATTTAATATGGTGATTTAGGCCTTGCGACATCATATCTTGCAGTCAATTGATTGACAAAATATTTGAGATAGTTCTCCCTCGCTCTCTTTACCGGTCGCAGGTTTTGTTTGTTTTTCTTTAGCGCTTATTTTCTATTGAACTTGCAATATGTAGTAAAAAGGGTTTGATTTCACCGGAATCAGCGGTCATTTGTATCGCCACTAAACCATTGTACTATAGCTATGTTACAATATGTATGACACGTTTTAACGACGAATCAGCCCTACCATCCAGGAAAATTGTACTAATCGATTAATTTCTTTCTCAAAAGACGTAAATTTGATGCTCACGTACTAGCACAGTGCACCGTTCGGATTATGTTCCAAAGTTTGTTTTTCTGGGAAGTTTTTGAAGTTTGTCACTTCTATACTTAGAACTTATGGGTCGGAACAAACTTCGTACGAACGTAATGGATTATTTAATCCAATAATCGTTACGTCATCGAGATACGACGCTTTAATGTAAAGCTAAATTTAGCACGTGTTGCGACTCGCTGAACATTCAAACAGTTGTACACTTAAAAGTTGACATTTCATCTATTGCTTATCGTTTACTTGCTTATAAGTCATTTGCAGTAAGGTTTTGAGTAAGGACTGTAACATGGTTGTAAAGAGGGCGCTTACTAAATTTTTCGGCGAATATGTCCGAGTCAAGGATGTAAAGGGAAGAAAGCAGCTTTTCGACTTACCTGCCAGCTTCGATAACATTTAAATAATAAATCATGAAACATTCATGATTGTCTTAAATATCACTCAAACTGCACGTAAAACAGTGTCTGTATAACGTTTTGTTGTGACCTACATACATCCTACGTGCATCATATATCCTAATATGCCACATGTATCCCATGAGTCGTGTCACATCGTAACGTATCACACGAGGCACATGTTTTCCTTTGGAATTCACATGTTGTCACTTGATTAGTGTATGACAAGCCCTGACAGGACACGCCCTATTGTGGAATGTGAAACATCACCTGCCTTGTAACATCCAATTCAGTGGCGTAGCTAAGTCGCCAAGGGCCCCGGGGCAAAAATGACATTGGGGCCCTTTTTAAACTAAAACTATACATCAGCTCCTTACTGCCCACTGGAAGACATAATAAGGCAAACCTAAATACTAATAAGTAAATTATTGTGTGTCACACAGCAGCTAATATTTAATCGTACTCTCTAATAACATAATAACTGTGAAAGTTTGTTTGTTTGTTATGATTTCATACAAAAATTATTGGGTGGACTTGGATGAAATTTTGCAGAGGGATAGAGTTGGACCTGGGTAGGACATATAAATAGAACGACCCCATGGGACAGTTTACGAAATTGCTGCATACTAGGTGAATGAATCTGCAGGCAGAAGCTTCAGTGCTGACGCGCCGATCAGTAATACAACCCTCAAAACTATGCACTATTCATATTTTCTCTTCTTCTTGCTCGATTTTCAGAGTGCAGTTGGTTACAGCACTTTACTGGGATCTATGATTAAGGAGCATTCCTTTGGGGGGATACACTACACAAACAGCTGAGTTATTATAATAAAACCGTTCTGTAATAATACATTGTAGAGACTTCGTATTCAAACGTCGTCACACCGTGTATTGTCAAACACACTGCTAGTAATTCAGCGCCATTGGCTGTTATTTCGCAAAGACTGACAGCCGTGGAAACTCCGACTTCAAGCAACAACACGCTAACAGTGGCAGGATCTACGTCTTATCGGACAAGCAATATACCTTGTAATGTTTATCTTCTGAGGTGGGAATAATTTTTGAATTTCACTTCGTGCGTTTGAAGTTAAAAAAGTCGAAAATCCTTCATTCAACTAAAATATTATAAACAGTAGATCGTCGATAATCCGAAGTAATTGAGGTACATGGATGTTCGGAAAACCGGCTTATTCGGATAATCATACCGTACACTTCTATTTGTCAGTAAGACGTTTATACAGTATTCTGTTGCTGTGAGCAGCTTTCATGCTGCCTCTACTTCTGCTGCTACGCTGACTGAAAAATTGTATACAGAGACTGGACTTGCCCAGTGAGTGGCGTCATGTCAAGGCCCGAAACAATCTACGCTCTACTGCAACTTTTTTTGGAACGTCGCTCACAGAGGCCGAGGGCCCCTTGAGCTCGGGGGCCCCGGGGCACTGCCCCGCCTAGCCCTATGATAGCTACGCCGCTGATTCCATTTCATCTAACACATCACATGTTATGCTGCGACACAAGCTAATTCATATCATGACACTGTGTTGTGATGCAACACATGATTCTTTCTGATGTAACAAGTGACACGTCATATTCTACCTCACGATATACCATCATGTAACACAATGTATCACGTCGTGTTTAATATCTCTCTTCGTTTCACATAGTATATCACATTGTGCAATCTCGTATGACACTCCATTCCAGATGCAACTGGTTATTATAATTGTATTAAATTAACAAATAAATTACATAAATCGCAATTAAACCAAATCGTTAAAAATATATCGCCGAGAGTGTCGATGCAATCCTGTTATTTACATCTTTTCATCCATAGCTCGTAACGCTAACCAGCATGCTAATCCCTCGTCTTAAAAAGAAATTATAACGAATATCGGACAATAGACTTAAATGAATAAGAAAGAACCAGAAACGTTAAGGAAACAATAAAACTTTTTTAGAAGTACGAGTTCGCGAACCCGAGTTACTCCAAACTTCTACTTCGCAGCTCACCGCGCTACCAACTACGCTATTTCTCCTCAGAAGAGAGTGCGCTGTGTTTGTGATATACTATGCACCTAAAACATATTGTAAGATTTTATTTATCTACGGCAAAGTATCATAAAGAAGCTCCTTTGATAGAATGGCGTTGAACCGTAGAATAGGAACGATATTCTTTCGCGGTATACAAATTATAACACTGAGTAATGTTAAATACAATATCCTTTAAAGCTATAAATATATATAGTTTCCGGTAATATATTTAAATCGAAAGAAGGCACGAAATACGGATTTCAGTTTGCAAGCCGGCCGCGGTGGCCGAGGAGACTAAGGCGCTCCAGTCACGGTCTGCACGGTCACTACGGTCGGGGGTTCGAATCCCCCCTCGGGCATGGATATTTGTGCCGTCCTAGTTCGTAAGTAGTTCATAAGTAGTTTGTAAGTTTAGGGACTGATGACCCCGTAGTTAAGTCCCATAGACCATACAAACATTTGATCAGTTTGCAATATGGCGGATCAAAAGTTGTTCTTGTGACGTGAAAACCAGGTCGCTTTTCATTGGCCACGTTCCACTCCTCGAAGCAAAAGTCTCACATGCTGGATCCTTCATTCCACGCTTCGCAGGGCAGTGGAACGTGGAATTCCACGCTGCAACGGCACCACGTCCTCCTCCACGTGCGTTTCCACGTCCCGTGAGAGGACGACATAAACGTGCTGCAGCCAACGTGTTAAGCTGCGTTTATGCTGTCAACTCGCTATTCGCTGGTCGCCGGCACGTAGGGTGATGATCATCAAACTCACTGCGTCCCACCGGCCCATTTGACCTGCGACATTCTGCTTGTTTTCCTGCTTGCTCAAAAATGTTCAAATGTTTGCAGATCTATCGGACCAAACTGCGTGGTCATCAGTCCGTAGCTTACAAACTACTTAAACCTAGGTAAACTAACCTAAGGAAACACAGACAGCCGGCCGCGGTGGCCGAGGGGACTGAGGCGCTCCAGTCACGGTCTGCACGGCCACTACGGTCGGGGGTTCGAATCCCCCTCGGGCATGGATATTTGTGCCGTCCTTAGTCTTAGCTAGTTGATAAGTAGTTTATAAGCTTAGGGACTGATGACCCCGTAGTTAAGTCCCATAGGTGCTACAAACATTTGAACATTTTTGAACAACACACACACACACACACACACACACACACACACACACACACACACACACACACCCATGCCATAGGGAGGACTCGAACCTCCGACGGCGTCCTGCTTGCTACGGCTACGATCCTTGACTAGTGATATCACGCTGGCGTGTGATCCGATCAGTGACCATCACCGCGTGTCCTCAAACTTGAGCATTGATTGCCTGCATGAAGGTCACTCCAGTGTCGTCTTTGACTCCGGTTGCTTTGTGATCAGCTGGAGGGTAGTATTAGTCGGCGACCAGCGAAGCTGCGTAATAAATACAAGACTCCCTGCTAGCTGCTTCGTGCGAAGTGCATGTAGCGCATTTTCGCCTGTACAACTGGTTTGATGCGGCTTAGGCCGCTATTACAGTATCAAATTATTGGACAAAGAATTGGACGAAAAAATTGGATGAAATATTGGTCATATTTTTTGACAAGGAAATTGGATGAAATGCAAAAGGGGGTATTACACTATCATCCAATATTTTGTCAAATTTGCTTCAAAATGGCGGTGTAATGCTCAGCTGTTGTTTATACTACAGTTGCGTTGTGTCTTCATTTAGAAGAGGGAAAAAAGAAAAGGAAACGCACTTGGATGAAACCGTGGGTGTCAGAGCGAGATAAATAAAATTTCTTACGGGATCGCGATGATTTCTTTTTTATTCCGTCGGCAGAACAGCCAGGCCGTTCACTGCTAATTATTTTGTCGCTGTTCATCCTTCACAGTTTGCAATAGAGTAACAAAAAGGCTGACTCAAACAGTGTATACGAATACGATTGTTAAGTTGATAAAGCAAGTTTCATTAAATAACGTTTTAAATGGAAAATGTGAGCACTGAAAAAAGAGGATAATCTAAATTGTTTCTTACGTTATTAACAATGTAAGGGGGAAACATTGCTGATAAAGTAAATAGGCTCTATTTATTTCCTTACAAAAATTGGCTGACGTATTTATATGTACAGGATTCGCTTGCAAACAGATGTCGATGTTTTGAAAGTTGTTTCACTTCCCAGCACTTAGCACACCAAGTTACCAAAATAGCTTATTGGACTTAACTACGGGGTCATCAGTCCCTAAACTGACAAACTACTTACGAACTAGCTAATACTAAGGACGGCACAAATATCCATGCCCGAGGGGGGATTCGAACCCCCGACCGTAGTGGCCGTGCAGACCGTGACTGGAGCGCATCAGTCCCCTCGGCCACCGCGGCCGGCTCCTCCCCTTCAACCCGTCCTTCCGCTCGCCAATTATTGCCTTCTCGGCCCGGCTTCTGCCCCTTTAAACGAAATAATTCTTGAAAATGAAGTAAAAGTCCTTCTTCTGTATATTATCCGTTGCCATGTTTGTTGTTCCGGTATTGTATACCGTTTTTTTCTGAACTACATTAAAATTATTGTAAAATGAATATAAAATGTTGTACAATAAATCTCTCTAATATCTTTTCGTGTTTATCAAGAGCAAAATAAAGATTTCTTGCAGGCTCGGAAAGGGACATAATACCTGTACATATACATACATTATGTAATTGTAACATAACTATATGCGATATTAACATAAATGCCTTCGTCGTCAAACAGTATGCCCCTTAATTTTTTCTATTTTGTTCTTGTTATTGCAAAATCTGGAACGTTAATAAAATAAAAGAATATCTTCCATGTATATTCCTTATTGTTTAAACTTTCTCCGATTGAGTGTTCTGCATGTATTACATTATAGTTTTAATCAGGGAGTTCGCATAACGCTCCTTGTATTTCTTCTTTCTTCGTATCTGGTTGTGTTGCATTATCAGGTAGTTTATGAAGTCCTCCTTTCTCTTTGGTTCTGTACTAAAAATATAGTACACGGTATGGCCCATTATCCAGTTTACCGCGTTTCGTTTTGTCTTTGGATATGGAATTGTGTCGGGGTTGAGGCCATCGGCTGGTGTTATTGTATTTGGCCAAGTTCTTCTGACCTGAGCCAACTTTTGCATCGTGTACTTCCATATTTCTTTATTGATACTGCAGACGAATCGGTGTTCGTCGCTATCGACTAAATTACATGTGGGGCACATGAGAGAGTCTTTTATGTGAATTTTATGTAGTCTGGACATCGTCGGAGTTTTTCTGTTAACCGTCATATACCACGGTGCCTTTACTTGAGAAGGTAAGTCAGAATTGTGGATGTTTTCCCACGTTGCTTTCCAGTCGTTATTCGGAAATTTCCATTCTATCACATTTCTTTGTTTGTTTAACAATAGTGCCTGGTATATTCTACCCCCATGAACCACAGACATTGCCGAGGTGGGGTGGCTTGCGTGCCTCAACGATGCAGATAGCCGTACCGTAGGTGCAACCACAGCGGAGGGGTATCTGTGGAGAGGCCAGACAAACGTGTGGTTCCTGAAGAGGGGCAGCAGCATTTTCAGTAGTTACAGGGGCAACAGTCTGGATGATTGACTGAGCTGGCCTTGTAATATCAGCTAATGTGGCTTTGCCACACAGCTACTGCGAACGGCTGAAAGCAAGGGGAAAACACAGCCGTTAATTTTCCGGAGGACATGCAGCTCTACTGTATGAACATATGTATATCCTCTCGGGTAAAATATTCCGGAGGTAAAATAGTCCCCCATTCGGATCTCCGGGCGGGGACTACTCAGGAGGAGGTTGTCATCAGGAAAGACAATACTGGCATTCTACGGATCGGAGCGTGGAATGTTAGATCCCTTAATCGGGTAGGAAAATTAGAAAATTTAAAAAGGGAAATGGATAGGTTGAAGTTAGATATAGTGGGGATTAGTGAAGTTCGGTGGCAGGATGAACAGGATTTCTGGTCAGGTGAGTACAGGATTATAAATACAAAATCAGTTGGGGGTGTCACAGGAGTAGGACTGATAATGAGTAAGAAAATAGGAATGCGGGTAAACTACTATGAGCAGCACAGTGATCGCATTATCATTGTCAAGATAGATACGAAGCCAACACCGACAACAGTAGTACAGGTTTATATGCCAACTAGCTCTGCCGACGATGAGGAGATCGAAGAAATATATGAGGAGCTAAAGGAAATTATTCAGACAGTTAAGGGAGAGGAAAACTTAATTGTGATGGGAGACTGGAATTCGATAGTAGGAAAAGGAAGAGAAGGAAAAATAGTAGGTGAATATGGACTGGGCAGGAGGAATGAAAGAGGGAGTCGCCTGGTAGAATTTTGCACGGAACATGATTTAATCGTAACAAACACCTGGTTTAAGAATCACAAAAGAAGGTTGTATACATGGAAGAGACCAGGAGACACCGGAAGGTATCAGATAGATTTTATAATGGTAAGACATAGATTCCGGAACCAGGTTATAAACTGCAAGACATACCCAGGGGCAGATATAGACTCTGACCATAACTTGTTAGTCATGAACTGTAGGCTGAAACTGAAAAAATTGCAGAAAGGTAGGAAAATAAGGAGATGGGACTTAGATAAATTGAAGGAAAGTGAAGTTGTGGAGAATTTCAGAGGGAGATTTAGGCAACAATTGACAGAAACAGGGGGAAATAAAACAGTAGAAGAGGAATGGGTAGCATTGAGAGATGAAATAGTGAAGGCAGCAGAGGACAAAATAGGTAGAAAGGCAAGACCTACAAAAAATCCTTGGATATCACAGGAAATACTAGATTTAATTGATGAAAGGAGAAAATATAAAAATGCAGTAAATGAAACAGGCAAAATGGAGTTCAGACGATTAAAACATGAGATTGACAGGAAATGCAAAATGGCTAAGCAGGAGTGGCTAGAAGCCAAATGCAAATCTGTAGAAGAATGTATAAGAACGGGAAAAGTAGATACCGCCTACAGGAAAATAAAGAGACATTTGGGGACAAGAAAAGCAACTCTACGAATATCAAGAACTCAGATGGGAAGCCGGTTCTCAGCAAAGAAGGGAAAGCTGAAAGGTGGAAAGAGTACATAGAACAGCTCTACAAAGAAATGAACTTACAGACAATGTGGTAGGAAGGGAAGAGGACGTAGATCAAGATGAAATAGGAGATGCTATACTGAGAGATGAATTTGACAGAGCCTTGAAAGACCTAGGTCGGAACAAGGCCCCAGGAGTAGATGACATACCCTCAGAGCTACTAAAGTCTCTGGGAGAGCCAACCATGACAAGACTATTTGAACTGGTGTGTAGGATTTATGAGACAGGCGAAATACCCTCAGACTTTAAGAAAAATGTAATAATCCCCATTCCAAAGAAATCGGGCGCAGACAGGTGTGAAAATTACAGAACCATCAGTTTGATAAGTCATGGTTGCAAAATTTTAACACGAATTATCTACAGGAGAATGGAAAAGCTGGTAGAAGCTGACCTCGGGGAAGATCAGTTTGGATTCAGGAGGAACATAGGAACCCGGGAGGCAATACTCACTTTACGTCTTATCTTAGAAGATAGATTAAGGAAAGGCAAACATACATTTTTAGCTTTTGTAGATTTGGAGAAAGCATTTGACAATGTTGACTGGAATACACTCTTTCAAATTCTGAAGTCAGCAGGGGTAAAATATAGGGAAAGGAGAGTTATTTATAACTTGTACAAAAGCCAGACCGCAGTTATTAGACTCGAAGGGCATGAAAGGGAAGCATCAGTTAGGAAGGGAGTAAGACAGGGTTGTAGCCTTTCTCAGATGTTATTCAATTTGTACATCGAGCAGGCGGTGAAGGAAAGCAAGGAAAAATTTGGAATAGGTATTAAAGTACAGGGGGAAGAAATAAAAACATTGCGTTTTGCTGATGACATTGTAATTCTGTCAGAGACAGCAAAGGACCTGGAAGAGCAGTTGAATGGAATGGACAGTGTGTTGAAGAGAGCATATAAAATGAAAATTAACAAGAGCAAAACAAGAATAATGGATTGCGGTCTTAGAAAATCGGGCGATGCTGAAGGAATTAGATTAGGTAACGAAACAATGAAGGTGGTACATGAGTTTTCTTACTTGGGTAGTAAAATAACATGTGATGGTCGCAGTACAGAGGATATAAAATGCAGAATGGCAATGGGAAGAAAAGCATTTTTGAAAAAGAGAAATTTGCTAACATCGAATATTAATTTAAGTGTAAGGAAGTCTTTTCTGAACGCATTTGTGTGGAGTGTTGCCTTGTACGGGAGTGAAACATGGACGATAAGGAATGCGGACAGGAAGAGAATAGAGGCTTTTGAAATGTGGTGTTACAGAAGAATGCTGAAGATTAGGTGGGTAGATCGCATAACCAATGAAGAAGTACTGAACAGAATTGGTGAGAAAAGGAATTTTTGGCATACCCTGGCTAAAAGAAGGGATCGCTTGGTAGGACACATTCTTAGACATCGGGGAATCGTAAATTTAGCATTAGAGGGAAGTGTTTGGGGGGAAAATCGCAGAGGGAGACCAAGAGACGCGTATAGTAAGCAGATTCAAGTGGATGTGGATTGCCGTTCTTATGAGGAGATGAAAAGGCTTGCTCAGGATAGAGTAGGGTGGAGAGCTGCATCAAACCAGTCTCCGGACTGAAGACCATAACAACAACATATTTCCTTAACTGTTGTCATTTTTCTTTCAGGAATTCTCGTTCGTATGTAACTGTAGTCAATAAGAAAATACCTCAAGTGCTGCAACGCATGTGATAGATGACTGACATTGATTGGCGGTCGTAGGTCTAGTGGGGCAATTTCTTCCAACAGGTGACTACTCAAAGTGTTGGTTGACACCTTCCATTATTTCTATGTTTGGCACACATAGAGTGCTTGCGCCTTCTTGTGTATATCAACGAGATTCAAGCCACATAGTAGCAAAGGGAGAGTCAGGGTGTCGTATTTGATTTTGAAAATATGTGCTCGACATACGAAGTGTCCAAGAGCTGCCAGCATTCTTTGCGCTATGTCGTGAGGTATCGGCAAGGACTTGAACCGCGTAGTTCACCTTGGCAGTGATGTATGTATTCGCCAGCGCAACCTTTTGCAGCTCATCTAATTTCCTGACACTGTGCAGTTGTACACATGCCCGTATCTTAACTAATAGCTGTTTGTAATTCGCGGCAACGGTTTGCCGAATTGTTTTACGAAAATCGACACCGAGACATTGCAACTTGGACACCTCTGTCAACTTGCGATGATTGGGCAAGCCTATTCCTTTGCCTATGTTCATGATGCCCGATTTTTGCCAATTTAATAGTTCACCGGATGCCTTTTCATATATACGTATTATCTGAAGTGCGGTGTCCACCTCATTTGCGTCGTTGACCATGAATCCAACGCCGTCGGCATAAGCTCGACACGCTAACTTCTGACCGTGCATCAGTATTCCTTTTAAATGCGCCGTCAGTGTGGATAGCAGTGGTTCTATGGCGATTGCAAAAAGTGCCGCCGACATGGGGCACCCTTGTCTTACGGAGCTTTTTACCGGGATTATGTCACCTGGTCGTCCATTGACAATCACCCGTGATATGCTATTTTGTAATAGATTCTTTATTGAAATTCAGGGGAAAACCTAGCGACCGCATGACGTTGAACAAATATCTGTGGTTCACTCTATCGAAAGCTTTGTCAAAATCCAAGCTTACTATTGTACATTTAATTTTGCATGCGTCTGCCACCGATATTAGATCGCGGTAGGCAACTAATGTATGATAAATGGATCTATCTCTCCCGACACTGGGTTGAATAGGCCCAGTAACTGTGTTCGTTACATTTTTCATCCTTTTTGCAAGAATGCGTGCAAAAAGTTTATAATCGCTATTCAACAGAGTAATCGGTCTCTGATACGAGATAGCATTACTGTTTGCGCGCTTTGGAACTAAGACGACAAGTCCTTCACTGAACTCTTGAGGAACCTGTCGATCCGGTACATATATCTAACAGTTGTCTCTTCATTTGCGACCAAAAGGCGTGATAAAACTCCACCGGGAGTCCGTCACTTCCAGGAGATTTATTCTTGGGACTGTGGAACACATCTTCCAACTCGTCTTCTGTTATTTGTGTTATAAGTTCATCATATTCAGAAGGGGTAGGTCTGTTCGTTAAATTGTTAGTCAGTTCTGCAAGGCGTTGTCATCAATCATTTTCTCAGAAATCAACTCCGTGTAGACAGTCTGAATCTCATTTCTAATATCTTTCTGTTGAGTTAAGATTGTGCCGTCTCTCGTTTTTAGTTCTGTGAGTATCTTCTGTCGTCCTCGTTTAGTCTCACGTGTCAGATGGTAGATTGACGTCGCTTCATTGTGTAGCGAGTCCTGGATTCGAGATCTGACTTTCAAACCTTCTAACTGTTTGTCCACTACGCTACAGCTAAGAGTTAGGAGTTGTGTTCTTAAATCTTTTACTATTGATGGCCATTGTTAACTGATGCTAATATGACATTTGTAGACACTAGATTATCATTTATCGTACGAAGAACGACGTGTTTTTGTTAATTCTTCAGTGCGCCATTGCTTTGAAATGACAACGTGTAAGTTACAATAAGAAAATCATCAAATACGGAAGATGGCGTATGCCACAGAGAGTTCTGGGCGAGGAATGTCACGTCACATCTGCGAACGACTGGTTTTCGTTAATTCAATGGTGTCAAAACTCCGTTATTTTTGCAAATATCTCTCAGACGATACGAGATATGGAAAAAACATAAGGGAACAAAGTTGTAGAGAATTTTCTCCTCTATAAATTCGTTTATTCAGATTTCGCGTCAGATGAACGGTTTATTTGCAATTAAAATTACATTACCAACGGCTTTTTTTGTGTTACTAACATATTTCTTGCCCGAAATATTTCAAAAAGCGAGTTTCTGGTCGCTGGTAGCCAACAATTATGTCTGTTAAATTTGGTGGCGATCGGTTGAACTGTTAGACCTAAAAAGTGGTAACACGTTTCAGCCAGACAGACATCGTCAAATTGCCATTATTTTTGCAAATATCTCTGCAACGATGCGATATCTGAAAAAAAAAAAAAAAAAAAAAAAACATAACAGAGCGAAGTTGTAGAGAATCTTTCCCTCTACCAAATAGGCTATTCAATTTTCGTGTCAGATGAACGGTTCGTTTGCAATTACAATTATATTACAAACGGCGTTTTTTGTATTACTACCGTATTTTTTGTTCGAAATATTTGAAAAAGAGAGGTTCTGGTTGTGGGGTCCTACAATTATGTCTGTAAAATTTGGTGCTGATCTTTTGAACGGTTCGTCTTAAAAACAGGGAACACGTTACGGACAGACAGACAGACAGACAGACAGATATTCCAAAATCGCCGTTATTTTTGCAAATATCTCTGAAACGATACGAGATATGAAAAAAACATAAGAGAGCTAAGTTGTAGTGAATTTTCTCCTCTACAAATCCGGTTATTCAGTTTTCGTGGCAGATGAATGGTTAAGCCGTTATTTTCATTTAAATTTCGAGCTGTCAAAAGACGATCGCAAAGGCCCACTTTTAGTGTTACTACCGTAACCTGGAGTGGGGCAAAAAGGGGCACCCGTCCACTTGGAAATATATGTATTACTATAAAAAAATGTATTTTTTTTTTAGATTTGGAGGCGCCCAGGACGATAGGCACAGGTCAGTCTAAAAAAATCGCTTTCCAGATTTAGAGGACCCAGAACGAGAGGCCAAGGGAGCAGAAAAAAAACTTAAAAAAACCACTCATTTTGGATGTATTTGGAGGCCCCCAAGACGAGACGCCCAAGGCGGTCCGCCCCTTGCGCCCTCCCGCCTTAGTCTGCCACTACCCATTCCTAACAAAAGCTATTCGAGCCTGGGTGCTCCGTCTCTTAATGCCCGCGCGGCGGATTAGCCGCGCGTACTGGAGCGCCGTGTTGCGGTGCGCGCGGCCGTCCGCCGTCGGGGGTTCGATTACCCACTCGGGCATGGGTGTTTGTGTTCTCCTTAGGTTAAGTGGTTTGTAAGCTAGGGACTAATAACCACGCAGTTGAGTCCCATAGTTTTACAAACATTTGAACATTTTTTTATCTTAATGACCACTACGTCGTCGGGACGTTAACCCTCCTCTTACTCCTTTCTTCGGGACTCTTTGATGCGAAAGAGGTGAATGCTCAGTTAATTCGTACCAGGTGTCTAGTGACGAATTCAGCCCTCTAACAAGGCCACGTGAAATCTTGCACGCCAGGAGAACAGGGTATTCAGCTTAAAATTGTCGAGGCGAGTATTCCGCATCTGGACCGGCGGCGGCGGCGGCGGCGCGGACTGCGGAATCTGGCAGCTGTCGGCAGCTGGCCGCTTATCTGCGCAACGCGCCGCCACCCAAGCACGCCGGCAATTAGGTGGTAGAGGGCCCATCTGGCGACTTCCGGCGTCTTGCCGGCGAGCCAGTGGCCGAGCGCAGTTCCTTCCGGCCGCGGCCGCGGCGGTGGCCGCACCTGCTGGCAGGTGGCTGGCTGCTCTGTCAGGTGCAGGAGACAGCACGCCTCGCCGCCGCCGCCGCCTCTCGTTAGCTGCTTGCTGCTGCCGCTTCTGGGAAGGCACGTGCGCGGCAGCTGGCTAAGAGAGCCAATATCAGCCGCGCAGTGACCGCTCGTGCCATCTGCTCACGCCTTTCTTTGGCGCGCTTAACAATTTCATCTCCGGCCGCCAACAGAGCGCAGTTCCCCCAGAGTCAGGAGCCTCGCAACGACGCACACGAGCAGCGCTACCTGCGCTACGGGAAGGAAGGAATCTTCAAGGCCGCTATGAGCCGAGAGCAAGTAGTGTCGCCACTCGTGACGGCACGAGTGGCGACGCTAGTCGTCATAGGTTTAAGCAACGATCAACTGGTGGCGCAACACCTGCTCCCTTCTCATCGAGATACGGCCAGTTGACAGAATGGTGTCCTACGAACAACTTCTCGTCCTTGCACTTCTTTCAAAAAAGAAAAAGCGAAGGGTTAGGAAAATGAGAAAACATCCATGTACGCTTCTCGACTTAGTAGAGGAATGTATTATACACTGTTTGACGATACATGTGCGGACTCTCCACTCACGTACTGATACCTTACTCAGGAAAATGCCTTAACACTTTGACTGCCGGCCCTGTAAACTTTGCTGTTTCTAAGCATGCCAGGTGTTTTTAGCAATATTTAGTATTTCGTATTAGAAAAACTAGACAACATTTAAATGTGGTAATAACCTTTTCTGAAAGCCTCGGACTTCTTCTTCCTGATTACCTACTTTCAGTTTCTTTGAATGTTTACTTCCTTTTCCACATATTTTCAAACAATGTCATTTTTTTGGGAAAAAGAAAAAAACTTTACGGAAATCATAAAGTTTTTACATCATGCTTGTCGTAGTAGAAAAGCTTTTATTCCACTTTCAATAATAAAACACTGATAAAACACTTATATACAATTTTCACACACTGTAATTGTTTTAAAATTTTTTTATTTAGTATGATACAATGTAAAACATGGTTCTTTGCACATTGCGATTTTGCACTCACTGCACTGGTATGATGTGTCTTTTCTTACTGCTTTTTCAGTTTGCTTTTTTCCTCTGGTTGAGCATACTTTGCACATCCTTTGAATTCTACTTCTACCTGTGAGAGGTGGAATTTTTTCTAGAAAATGCTTTCCTGCAGATAACCTCCTCAGGTGGCCTCTATCGGAAGTTGGTTTGGGAGTACCGTCTTCACACATTGGCAATTCTGCACACAACACCTTTATGAACTTGGATAGAGGCATCTCAGCTTTTATTTTGTTATGGAGAATACATGCATCCACCATGCACCATAAGGAGACTGTGAAATGCAAGTTTCTTCCACCATTTCACTGTTCTATGTTCGAAAGCCCCGTATGACATCCTTTGATCGGACAGATCAACCCCGACCTTCTTTTTGTTGTACTCCACAACACAAGCAGGATTTTGTTTTTTGTTTACCTCTTCTGTCTTCATAATTATATCATTTATGCCCTGCGGCTTGTACTTAGCATATGTACATATCTTTTGTCTTTCCAGCACATAGCCAAAAGATTTCCACTCCTCCGGAATATCTGTTCCCTTCTTTGTATGTTGGGTGATTTCAAAGCCTAAGGCTTTCCCTTCCGGTTTTTCATTACAGTTCGAACAAGACCTGTCTTCTCCTTTTCTAACATTCTACTTACCCCTTGCGGCACAATGAAGAGATGATGAGACCGTCAATGGACGGAATGTCGTATTTACAAACATGAAAAATCGAATTCTGTCAATTGACGGGATCTGCAGTCTACGGAAATTTTGGTATCCTGTCAATTGACGGGATTGGCAGTTAAACTGTTAATGTTAAAAGACGAGTACTTAATTACAGGCTTTGCAGAGCACGCCGATGTATAGAATGTTCATTTGGAATCCTCGCGAATAAGTGGAGGATTTTCCATCGGCCTCTCAATGTAGATTTGACATTGTGTGAAGATATTGTTAAAGTATGCTGTGTTCTTCACAGTTGTGTCCGGAACAGGGATGGGTTTCAAATGGAAGACACTCTGACAGTTGAAGGTTTGTTTGACTTAGACTGTGGAGAAGAAATGTGATCGAAGCAAGCTACTAAGTTGATAGATAAGTTTGCCGATTATCTTGTGAGTGAGCAAGGTGCTCTTCCATGGCGATTGGGCCGTATTTAAAAACGATGTCATAGCAGAAACATTGTTTACCTAAAGCCTTTTAGTTAAGTACGTTAACTTGAGATTTAATTACCATTTTTCACACTATTAATGTGGAATGCTTCAATCTTTGTAATATGACTCAATGACATCTTTAAATTTTCTTGTTCAATAAAATTACAGCCCATCAAAAATCTCTTTACTCTTCAAATTACGTAATACACCTGTCAAATAAAAGATCCAGCTTGTCATATCAAAACAAACAACTTTTCCCACTCAGAGCAAATTTCATGTAACAGCACATGTCACTATTCAGCTGGAAGGTGAGAAAATATCGCTGGAATCGTTATTTCTTGGGTGTCACATTGAGCGAAGACATGGTTATCTCTGAATTTCACTATATACCTGTTGTTTCGTTAGGTACAGTACGTGCGATTAGAAAAATTGTTACTGCAGGCTAATTTTTGCACTTACACGTTAATAAAAGTAATGTCCACGATCAGCTGGGATCAGTGGTTTAAACTGAGGGCTAATTATCTCATGATGGGTGAAATGAAATTTTCGGAGGGTTGAAAAGAAGTTCAGCACTGGACTTGATGCAATGAAAATATTATAAAAGAAAGTTTTGACGTGACATGTCAGACTATTTCCTTGTTAGCTAGAACTCGTTAATAATACTAAGTAATGAAAGATATGCACAAATATTGAATGTTATGTATTATTTACGAATATTACTAAATCCTGTATTGAAGAAGTGAAAACTCACCTAGAACATTCTTTTCGCTTGCCGGTGTCTCCTCGAACTCTGAAATGAACTTTCTTAAAATACTGCACCAAGCACCCAGTTTCTCACTTTTGTCGGAATAGGCTTCGGTCGTGACATCGCAAAGCTCTGGTTTGCTTTCTACCTCAGCTA
Source organism: Locusta migratoria (assembly GCA_026315105.1). NCBI lineage: Eukaryota > Metazoa > Arthropoda > Insecta > Orthoptera > Acrididae > Locusta > Locusta migratoria. The sequence goes on from CM048746.1 coordinate 658,327,592, forward strand.
TTAGGTCTTCGGTATTTATTTTATTTTCGAAGAGCTTATTCAGCTCCTTGAACTCTCTATCTCGGTCAACCGTGTTTAATGTTTCCATATTCATGAAATACGGTAACACAGAGCAAGTACAGCGCACACAGTCCTGCAGTTGACAAGCTGCTGAATGACAGCTGCTATAGCGACGCGCTGAAAGTGTCGCCGCTTGTGCTCCACGGCTAGTAGGCTCCTGTACATATGCCGCAATGCTACGTGACGGCTGTGGCGACTAAAAGTGTCCGGGGCAATCGCCGGGCCCCCGTATGACACCGTCTGGTTTCTCGGCATCGCCGCCGGCCGCGGTGGCCGAGGGGACTGAGGCGCTCCAGTCACGGTCTGCACGGCCACTACGGTCGGGGCTTCGAATCCCCCCTCGGGCATGGATATTTGTGCCGTCCTAGTTCGTAAGTAGTTGATAAGTAGTTTGTAAGTTTAGGGACTGATGACCCCGTAGTCAAGTCCCATAGACTATACAAACATTTTTCGGGCATCGCCACTGGTGTCCGCCGGCTAATAGGCGCCATAAGACGCAGTGCCCCGTGAGTCGCCCGAGACACTAGTGGCGACGCTAGTTGCCATCGGCTAATAGCGGCCTTAAAGCCCGTTTCACACCGCGGTCACACTATCACTACGTTTACCTGGAACACATCTTCCGGAAGACGAAAACCGATTTTCGTAAACCGTTTTTCGCTGTCCTGTTTACATGGCATAGCCTGAATCGGATATCCTAGCCCGCTTCTGATTTAGTCAGCAAAATCGCCAGTGGCTTAGTTATGTCACCAAGGGCACCGGGGCAAAAATGACATCGGGGCCCTCTTTAAACTAAAACTATTATACAACCCATCCCAGTGCTGCATAAATAAAATGGGTTGGAAGCGTTGTCAGGATGGATGGCAGAGCGGTGAAGGCCTGTGGGCGCCCTAGAAAAGGGTTCCTGACTGGCAAATAAAAGATAGAATTCAAGTTAATATTGGATATATTCTGAAATACGGGATACATGGCGGGACTCGACCTGGGGTCGGATGTGATGAATGATTGCCAGTCTAAACGGATTAGAAAACGGAAAAGGTTACGGTAATGATAATGGTTCACACCGTTGGTGGCTGATACCGAACAGCCGCTAGGCGGGAGCGGACGGCATGCGGCCGTTCGCCCCGCACAGACGCTGAACCTCTCGATTGCCTCTGTTCTGTACGAGAACTCAAACTGAAGGGAGCCAAGGAACTGATTCTCGCACCTCCGAGTTCTCCAGCAGTAGCACACATGATCAAACATGGGTGTCTGCTATTGGCTCCACGGTAGCATGGAAACGTCAGTAGTTTCAGCACGGACGCCAGAAGGGTGGCGTGATTTTAGCATCAGCATTCAATACTGGTTCTGGCCGGCTCTGCCCTGCAAGGTGGACAGGCTTGGTCACGTTGTCAAGGCGTATGTCGCAGTGGAAGAACACTTGTAAAACTTAGGCGAAGATTTAAAATAAAATTTTGAATTATTTCCCTAACCTGTTTTAGACTGGCTGGTCATCCTATACACTATGCAAAACTACTTCATCACCAGTTTCTTACCGCCTACTGGAAGACATAATAAGTCAAACCTAAATACTGTTAAGTAAATTATTATGTGTACGCAGCAGATAATATTTCATTGTACTCTCAAATATAATTATAACTGTGAAAGTTGGTTTGTTTGTTATGCTTTCACGCAAAAGTTACTGGGTGGATTTGAATGAAATTTTGCAGAGTGGTAGATCTGGACCTGGGTAGGACATAAAGATAAACGACCTCTTGGGATAGTTTCCGAATTTGCTCCATACTAGGTGAATGAAATCGCAGGCATAAGCTAGTAAAATATAAACAATGAAGAAGTATTACTTCAAATGTTCAAATGTTTGTAGAGCTTATGGGACTTAAAAAGTAATAAGTAAAATTACTAAGTTGACATCTTCGCTTATTATAGTGGCGGTGGGGTACAGGGTAGTGTCTTGAATGCACAATTTACTATTATGACAAAGTAACCATATTTTCTCTTCTTCTTGTACGAATTTCAGAGTGCAATTGGTTACAGCACTTCATTGGGATCTATGATTATGGAGCACACCTTTGGGGAATTCACTACACAAACAGTTGAGTTACCATAATAATACCGTTCTGTAATAATACATTGTAGAGACTTCATATTCAAATGTGGTCACACTGTCTACTGTCAAACACTGTGCTAGTAATTCAGCACCATTCAGTGTTATTTGCAAATATTGACAGGCACGGTAACTCCGACTTCAACCGACAATGCGCTGACGATGGCAGGGTCCACGTCTTAGTAGACTAGCAAAGGACCGTGTTATGTTTATATTCTGGAATGCGAATAATTTTTGGATTTCACTTCGTGCGTTTGAGATTTGTTGGTCAGGGTTCAAAAAGTTCAAAGTCGGAAAACATTCATTCAACTAAATTCTTATATACAGTTGAACTTCGGTTATCCGAAGTAATTGGCGGACATGAAAGTGTTCAAGGATCTACGGTAACTTTTTTGGAACGTCGCTCACGTAGGCCGAGGGGCCCCTTGAGCTCGCGTAGCCCTATGATAGCTACGCCACTGAAAATCGCTATTTTTATTTATTTAAATACACAGATTCATGTTCACTCTAATATTTGTACTTTTATTTCACATTAGAAAATATAACTCAATATGTGTCGAAAATTCTTAACAAGAAACAATCTGACAAGCCAAGAACGCTTCAATAACGGTTGCGTTTACATGGGCACGAAAATCGATTGTGGAACTGGAAAATCGCTTTAGAGAAGCTGATTTCTAGAATCGATTCTGGAGTGTTTACATGACCAACCAAAAGCGGAATTGGGAAATCGGTTTACGGAATCCGGTTTTGAAAGCCCATGTAAACGGGGTGTATGTCACGTTACGTAACGTAACAGATTTTTCAAAAGATCTGTTTCCATAGTTTTAAGTGGTGTAATTCACAGCGACCTCGCAGAGCCTCACAGCCGCCACAGAAGTCGACAGACGCATCTGTGGGATCGGGAATCGCTCCGAGAGCGATCTCTTCAAAACGTCTGTCGACGTCTGCAACCTCGCGCATGCGCACTGGACCGCTACCCCGCGCGCATGACCACACCTGTCCCGCAGTTTCGTGCTGTAACCAAGCTGTAACTCGTTACAAGAATCTGTATTTTTTTATTATTATTTGTTACTAGTTCAAAACCCGGCGTTGCCCGGGTATTTATTTATTTATTCCTGCAATTTTTCAGGTATACAGGGTGTCCCAGCTATCTTGTCCACCCAAAGTATCTCTGGAACAATAATAGCAATTGGAAAAACGACCTTCAACGGTATCAATGTACGGCTGGGGCCCATAAATGTAAATATTTGGAAACATTCTAAAACGAAAGCAAATGTGTTTTTTTTAACACAAACTTATGTTTTTTTTTTTTTTTTTTTTTTTTTTTTTTTTTTTTTTTTTTTTTTTTTTAAATGGACACCCTATATTTTTTCTTCAGCAATCCACAGCATGACAAATCACATAAACAATGGCGTTGATTGAATCGCAATATTCCAATTACATCCCGAGATATTGCTACGCGAAGTTAACGCTTGAAATTCGCGAAACGCGCGGCTAGCGCACGTCCTGACACTCAGGCGAGAACCCCATGTTGCTCAGAACGTGCGCTAGCCGCGCGTTTCGCGTATTTCAAAATAACTGGAAAGAACACGTATATAATGTCGTGGGAAAGGCGAACTAGAGAGTGCGTTTTATTGGCAGAACCCTTAAAACATGCAGCAGAACTACAAAAGAAACTTTATACACTACGCTTGTCCGTCCATTTTTGGAGTATTGCTGCCCAGTGTGGGATCCTTATCAGGAGGGATTGACGGAGGACATCGAAAGAATCCAAAGAAGGGCAGCTCGTTTCGTATTGTCACGATACAGGGGAGAGAGCGTTGCGGAAATGATACAGGATCTGGGATGGGAATCATTACAACAACGACGCTTATCGCTGCGGCGTGGGCAACTAACGAAACTCCAATCGCCAAGGTTCTCTTCCGAATGCGAAAATATATTGTTGACTCCCACTCACATAGGTATAAACGATCATCAGAATAACATACGAGATATCGGAGCTCGAACGAAGAGAGTCAGGTGTTCTTTCTTCCCGCGCGGTATTCGAGAATGGAATGGGAGATGAATAGTATAATGGTGGTTCGATGAACCGTCTCTGCCAGGCACTTAAATGTGATTTGCAGAGTATCCTATGTAGATGTAGATAACGTTTTCGTTGTTTTTATACACGCAATGGACTTGTCTACTGAATCGATCGTTGACTCGAAATGATTATGTTCGGCTCCTTTGAGACTATTTGCAGCCATTCTTGGACTAATGGTGGAATTTTGATGGATAGCAGTGTGCCTTGTCACCAGACCACAACTGTTCGCGATTGGTTTTCAAAATGGTTTGAACAATTCAAGGATACAATTTGGCTACCACATCGTCTGTTATGAATTACACTGAAAATATATATTAGCTAGTCAAGAGGTCACTTCGTGCATAAAATCCTGTACCGTCGGCACTTCCGTAATTATGGACGGCTATGGATCCAGCAAGGCTGAATGTTCCTGCAGGATACTTCCAAAGACTTGTTGTGACCAAGACACACAGAATGGATGCACTTCGACGGGTAAACGGAGGTCCTATACGACATTAGATGATATCCCATGACCTTCTTTTGTCATAGTATGCATACAGGTAGTTTCAGGAGGAATAGTTAATGTGTTATGACGTTGTGGTACAGGCGAATTGCAATACAAATTGCTCTATAGCATATGTCCAATTTTTATTGAGTACAGCGACTCACTTGATTTAAATGTATTTTAGTTGCTATGGGCCTATTTCTCGAATGTCAGCAGTACTGTTTATGTTCAAGTTGTGAAGTCGTGCCTTAGTTTACACTAAAGTTTTTACTATGATCTTTCCAAATGTCAGATCAAATTGCTATGGTCATCTGCCCCTAGATTTACAAACTACTAACTTACACTAAGGACAACACACACTACCATACCCGAGGGAGGACTCGAACCTGTGCCAGAAGCGACAGTCTGCTCATAGCTTGATGCTTTGGAACACGCGGTCTACTCCGCGCGGCTATGATCTGTTGGCAAAGTCTACAGTACTGTAGCATATAAATAAACATGCTTGTATTTATGCATGCTGAGTATGCCTATATGGTATCTGTGTATGGGTTTTGAAATTAAAATGCTAGGCTGGTTGTAGAGAACACGGCATACGATTTCCCAACTACAGACTGCCAGGTTCAGTAGTGTTCACTCGTGTATTCAGTACACTGCCTGACACTGGTTCGGTGCCCACCAGTCATGTTACAGCTGAACGTTTCGATGTACACACTGTGGATGACGCAGAAGGCATTATTCAGTCTGCAGAACGTATTCCTCCAACATGCGCACGTAGAAGTAATCCATATATCGGTGTTCCTATACAAGAGTATGGCAGACATTACATACGCGGGAGTTCCATCTGCATACTTTACAGCTCATTAGACACCTTGAAGCAGGAGGCTTCAATCAAACAATCAATCAATATGGAAGCTGACAGAAAGATACCCTCTGCCATGTGTCTTGAACTTCTCCATGAAAAAAATTATGTGGCAAATAACAACGTGATCTGAGAAATTCCATAATTTCCTGCAGTTTGACCAGTACCGAAGCAAAACTATGCATTTTCGCAAAGTCCGTAAGTTAAGTACCCTCTACCACGCACCAAACGAAATTTTGTACAGACAGCGACATTCCTCTTGTTTTTAAGGACGAGTGTGCAAAATTTCATCAATGTCGGAACAAAACTATAGATTTGTATGCAATAGAAACACAGGATGACAGTGAAAAACGCACTTTGTTGTAGTCACATTTTACAGTTTTATTTTATTCAACTCTTATTCTGAGAATTAAAAAAATCAAATAAAAGGAAAAGATCTGTGAAATCGGTCGAGCCGTTCTCAAGTTATGGCACGACCAAGGTGTTTAGGGATCCAATTTTATGTTCCAAGGTACCCTCCCCCATTCACCGTATGAAACTTTGGGTGGACGGTAACCTTCCTCTTGTTTTCAAGGTCAAGGGTGCAAAATTTCGTGAAGATCGGAATGAAACTGTGGATTTCGTCAGTTTGTAGGAAAAGCATCCTCCGTCATGCACCTTAATTCTGTCCTATCGCAAAATATTTTCTTAGCTGCCGTCTTGTTCTTCACCGGCAAAATTTCAGCTTCCTAGGTGCAGTAGTTTTAGAGATTTCGTGTTTAGTCAGTGAGTGAGTTCGCGAGTGACCTTTCGCTTATATGTCCTACAAAAACATCATTTAGTAGGTTCGTAGAGTGGAATATTAGGAAAATGCCTGCGAAATGTGTTGTGAATGTTGTTGGCTATAATGACGTAGTAAATTACAACCTCTTGGTTATTAGGGCGAATTTTCATGTATTTCATTTTCTTTGACGTCATAGCACCTGAACAATATGTCGTAACACGATATTTTTTCGAAGGTACATCCAATGGTGTATACGTAATTTTTTTGCAAAATACGTCGGGAATAGAGTTAAATGAAAACGTCATGAGTGATAAGGCGGTTTTTCATGAACCTAATTGTTTATGACTCCATATCTCATGAACTGTGTGTCGTACTCCGATAAAACTTTGCACATACATTCAGTGGTATGTGCATATACTGTCTGTAATATTTCATGCCAAATAGCGTAATTTTACTGCATGAACGCCAAAAAAGTAGTTAGCGACAAACTTTTTTCCTTTCATCATTTTGCTGGGGTTTGTCAGCGAGAAAAAGTTTCCTAAAGGTTTGAAATTATGTTTAAAGTTTGTCACAAGTCGCTAAGTGCTGTCCTCAAACAGTGGACTTACAAAGACGCACTATCACGTGCCGCAAGACGGGGAAGTTTTAATTGTTTATAACGTCATATCTCCTGAACTATCGGCAGTAACGCAAAATACTTTCTTAGCTGACGTCTTCTACCTATAAACATTCCTGCCAAATTTCAGCTTCATAGGTGAAGTAGTTTTCGATATTTTGTGTTTAGTCAGTGAGTGAGTGAGTGAGTGAATGAGTGTCCTTTCGCTTTGATATAAATAGAGATTGATGGATCACCATTACATTTGACACATATATCTAATTATTTCTTTGAGAAGGTTTTTATATTCCACGAACTAGCATACGTTGCAATGCGGAGCCTGACCTTACAATAGCGTTCGACACAGTATGTGAGATAAACGTCACAGTTAACACATGTATTATATCTTAAAATAGGATGTGGAAATGCAGAGACTGGTTAATGGATAGAGGGAAGAGGAGAAGGAAAGTAGGTAGCAGTAGACAGCGCGAGAAGACGTGATGGACAGAAAGAGGGAAGGAAGAAGATGGACATGGAGAGGAGGGGGGGGGGGGAGAAAAGATGGACAGAGACAGGAGGGCAGAGGATATTAACTGACAGAACTCTGAAACAGATAAATAACTGAGCAGCGCTCGGTTTTCAGCTGGTTTAATATCAGGGACGTAGAGAATTTATTCTTTTGCGGGGGGCGGGGGAGTTCTCAAGTACAAGTTCATTCAGAATAGCATCCGGTATCAGCTGAACTGTCAAGTAGTTGCAACGTTTAATATTGGAACCCTGGTTGCATTCCGAGCGACGAACGACTAAAAAAATAATCTCTCAATGGACATCTGGTGGGTTCGGGGGAGCAATGGGTCCCTGCCCCCCCCCCCCCTGCCCACCCACTCCCGGTATCTACGCCCCTGTTTAATATAAACTGTTTTAATAAGATGTTGCGGATAATGGTGAATAACGTTACTGCTGTACACACCTAAACATCAGTCACGGGTTGCGACTGCCCCAGACCAGTGTGGTGAGAATGTCGCCAGCCCGCCAGCTGTTGTAGATGTATTCTGCTGGTGCCGCTCCTCCGGTGCTGTGAAATCGAATGTTTGTATAGCTTATGGGACTTAACTACGGGGTCATCAATCCCTAAACTTACAAACTACTTATGAAGTAGCTAACACTAAGGACGGCACAAATATCCATGCCCGATGGGGGATTCGAACCCCCGACCGTAGTGGCCGTGCAGACCGTGACTGGCGCGCCGCAGTCCCCTCGGCCACCTCAGCCGGCTCGGTGCTCTGAATGAACCCGCCACCAGACCAAAATGAGCCGGGTGCCGCGCTGAAGGCAGCGATGCTAACCATTTCATTTCATTTTTTGTTCTATCTTTTTCTTCACAAATTATCGCCAGAAAATCTGTACAGATGTCAATCAATATCTCTTCAAGTTCGTAGTTGAAAAATTCGGCAACGGAAGCGGTTTTTGCCGTAAAACGTATTTTTTGTATGACCTATTTGGACTAAGTTTCAAATGGGTATCTTACTTTTATAGGATAGCACAAACGAGTTCTTAGACCTCGTAGTCTTTGTCAATAAACAGAGCAGTATCTACAATGTCACGCTATACTGAGACTAGGTGCTGTAGTTCTGTATTTCATTCATGTTACTGACGCACATTTTGTTGAAGAATTTTGCAGCAACTCCTGTCATCAGCCTTCCAAGCCAATTTCTACTAGATAGGAATTTTTTTTCCGCCGTCAGTTTCCCACGGAGTTCCTGTATGTCGACATCGTTTGCGCAACCGTGTGTTAACGACCTAATCCATAGAGAGATTAGTGACCTATTATCAAGTTTGATTCCATATTGGATCATCGTATTCAGCGACAGTATAATATGTTTTGAGCGCTCGGCAGCAACAAGTCGCAAATATATATTTGTTATGTTTTAAAAACGTGGTTTGAATCACATAAAATATTTTGACCTTAATGTTGAAAATCAGAGTAAGAATGTAATCATACCATTTAAAAAATTTAAAAATGAAAGTAGTGGCCTGTTGTTAGACTCACATCTAATATTGTCATTTCCAACCAGGAAACGAAATCAAAATGAATATTAACTATAATAAGACGATGTCGCGAATGTGTAGCTCGATTATGCTGACAAACGCGCAGAAGAATATACTGTTTAAGTACACGCAAAATTATGTACCTATTGCAACCTTATGTAAAACAATTATTGTATTCATTATTTTACTTAGACAAATTCACCAGTTACTATTTATTTACACAGGATAATTCTTTATTGCCTTGCGTAAAACTTCAATTAAAAATAAATAACCATTATTGTCACTTATTGTACCCAATAAATAAACTGAACTACATTTCCTTACGTTTATATTTCAGTGCAGGCTTTATATTCGACTTTTCAGAGGCAATAAACACAGGCAAATGAGACTAAAACTCCGATTCCATCAATCGGAAATGAAATCTAAGGTGAAAACATTTTATTTATTTATTTATTTATTTATTTGCAACAGTAGCTTAACTTCAAAGCTACTTTTTGTCCTCATAGCCAGCGTTTTATGAGAGAAAAGACGCGAAAATCTGGAAAGTCATGTCCGTACTGTAAGGTTGCTGCTCACTTGTCAGAGGCTTCTCATCGAATAAGCTCGGCAGGAGCGTCTTATTTCAGATCCGAGCCTTGTCACGAAGTCCTCTTCACTTGTTCTGAATTACCGCACATAGTAGACTTTTTTCTAATTTATGGGATGCTCGCTGAACAAGATTACTGGTTGTCACTTATTTTATTTCCACAGAGCTTAATAATGAAGACCTGTAGGTCCGTCTTTAAAGTTGATGCACCGCTGCTGCACTTTTCTGTCACTCACTGCAGTTATAATGGCTGCATGGGAGTCAGCAGACACCCCTTAGAATTAAATGACAGCACGCGCGTCACAGTTGGCTGGTGACTATTTTCTAGACAGCTTTAAGCGCGCACTTTGCTCTCATAACTGAAAAATGTGACACCGCGCGATCGAAGAGCTTTCAAGAGACACTGTGCAACACAGCTGCACGCAACTTTACTTCCTGTAGAACCTTGAAAGAAAGCCCTTATACATGCTTTCACACTTTTAGTATAATCATCTATTACCAATATAAATATTGATTTTTTCGGTAGTCTACATTACCTAAAGATTGATAGAGGTTGTTACAGTGCGTATGGTAAAGAACAAAACAGACATAATTTCCCTCTATTAGGAGTACATTTAGCAGCCGTTTCTAGAAAAAGACTTTGGAACGAAATGGGCGCATGGTAACGATTTTGGTTTAGCAGAGTTGTTGTCGTTCACTTGTACGTCTAAAATTGTCCAAAACAATCAGATTCACGTAACAACTGGAACTTATTTTGACTATCAAGATAATCAACAATCGACAACTTTTATCGCGCGGAAGCGTAGTCTGAGGCCTCATGTCACGTGTTGCGCAGCCGCTCCCGTCGGAGGTTCGAGTCCTCCCTCGAGCATGGGTGCGTCTGCGTTGTCCTTAGCATACGTTTGTAAATCTAGGGACCGATGACGTCAGCAGTTAGTCCCTTAAGTTTGCAAACACTTTCGATAATTGACAGGAAATACTGATTCCAGCACCCGTAGTATTGCACTTATGGGTTGCACATGTAACTATGTTGCAAAGTTTCCCAAAACTCAAGTGTCAAAATTATAAAAATGGTAGAAAATGTCAACTGAGGAGGAATAAATGATGATCAATGAGAGCAAGACGCTCATAACAGTAACAATTTGAGCTGATGAGAACTGTTCCCTGTGATTCCTTTCAAACTCTGTGCATCAGTTACAATATAATCCATTATTGTTTAAATGATGATTTGATCCACTGCATGTAGACGTAGTTTATATTAGGGGTGAAATTACTATTCTCCCAAGTTTTCGCTTCACGAATAAATTGACAGATGCTAATCGATGACGCTTCGCCATCTATTACTCTTCTACCAGAATATTGGAACCGCTCTGAGGATTGCACAACGCCTTTGTTTTTTTTTATATGGCGATAAATTTCTTTTGTTCAAGATTCTAAGACTTTTCTCTTCGACCTTATTTCCGGGTAGTACGTTATACTGCACAGCTCTTTAAAAACAGCAAGCGTGCGAAACACAGTTCGCTCTATCCATCCACGAGGCGCACAGAAAGTGATAGATACACCTTCTCAGGAAGATTCTCTGTTCCTTGACATCTGGAGGTCTTTCGATACGATGAAGGAAATATGAGACCAACTTTGCGATTGCATTGAAGAGTTTCTAGCGAACCGAACACAGCATGTCGTTCTCAAAGCAGAGAGGTGTTCCGTTCTGGTGTACGAAACCATTACTTTTCACAATATATGTATGAATGGGAGAAATACAGACACAAACAGAAAAATGATTATCATGAATTGAAAACAACCTCTGAAGAAAGTTAGGAAAGTCTGTCGGGGACTAATAACTTTATGTTAAACTATATAGCCTACTATACTTGATGAAAGTTACGTAGTGAACTCCCCTTTGCAGTGTTCATTACTTATATAGTAGCTGATGTATGTTCATCTCCAGCTACATATTTACGCTGCAAATCACATCTAATTGCCTGGAAGAGGGTTTATGGAGCAGATTTCAGAGTTTGTTTAATCAAGAAACCAAACTGCTGGGGGATGGGTCATGGGTCCCTGCACTACTTACACACTACATAAACTAACTTTTGCTAAGGACAACACACACACACACACACACACACACACACACACACACACACACACACATATGCCTGAGGAAGGAGTCGAACCTGTGGCGGAGCAGCATCGTCATTCGTGACATGGCGCCTCAGACGGCGCCACTATTATATGTCTTTGAAATATTCAAATGCTCGTCGGAGGTCTGTTCGGCACCTGGTTCCTATATATTCTTTGCGCTTACATTTTTCAGTATGAAAGGTGTGTTAAATAAGTCAAAGTGACTTGTTATATCTCGGGCCCACAGTGTTAGAAGTGTCGTATATTGACATAATGCGAAAGGATAGTCCAAAACACTGTATTTATTTATTTATCACACAAGATATCTTTCTGCGTTAAATGCCATCGTCAGCTGTTCCTACAAAAACATTTTCTTATATCAGTATGTATCCTAGTGCCACATAAATAAATTTACGTAAATAAAATTTTACAAATTTCACTTAGGAAGTGTGCAGTACATACGGTATTTAGAGGTTGTAAGTGCTTCAACTGACTATTTGTTAGGTGGTGTTTTACATTTGATTTACGAATTGTAGCCAGTTACAGCATCTGTCAATACCTCAGACTACTATACGTTTTCAAATATTTACAAATTTTTCTTTCAGGGAGAAAATATAGAAGGTAACAGATATGGCATAATTTTCTTTATTATTTCTATGTTGTTATTAGCGATTATGGTTAAAAAAATTTATTAGAAATTTTGGAGGATATTATAGATTATACATTTATATTTGACATGGTTGTCTTTATTTCATCTTTGGTTGATTTTAACAGAAATCAGAGATCGTACTATAATGATATCTACATCTAAGATACTCATTCTGGCCTCTGTTTGTAATTCGAAATCTGGAATATTGGTTTCGTCGTCTTTGGTGAATGAATTTCGAAAAGCTGTGTTTAGTAACTCTGCTTGGAGCGTACCATCCCACGCTGCTTGCACATATTCCTAAGTTAATGTGGTGCAGCAGCGAGTGCTTATCCCTGGCCAGTCGCTGTGTAGTCATCGACAAGACGTTTGCGATAGGCGGGAGAACTGCGAGGCCGAGGCAGCAATGGGGACAACTGGGGCACAGGAGGACAACACTCAAAAATGTTCAATGTTTGTAAATCTATGGGACTTAACTACTTTAGTCATCGGCCCCTAGGCCAACAAATACATCCATGACCGAGGAAGGACTCGAACCTCCGACTGGATTAACGGCGCGCTCCGCAGCTAGGCGCGTTGTCACACTCGGCCACTCCACCGATAGAAGGTCACTGCCTGCTAGGCCAGTGTGGGACTGCAATCCAACAGCACCGCAAGCCATAATAGTGGCAGCACGACTCGTAGGGCGATGCTTAGGGCAGCAGTTCAGCAGCGCCTCGCGACGATGTACCGAGCGAGGTGGCGTAGCGCAAACACATTGCACTCACATTTGGGAGGACTGTGGTTCCAACTCGCCTCCCGACATACAGATACAGGTTTTGCGTAATTTCCTTAAATCACTCCAGGCCAATGTCGGAATGCATTTCAAAGGACACGGCCGGATTTCCTTCCCCGAACCTGACGAAGACTATTCGAGCGTGTGATACATCTCTAATGACCACGATGCCACCCTCATTTAGCTTTCCTTTCTTCCTTCACCACGGTGTCTGCAGGCTCTAGTCCGGACATGTTGGTGCCGCAGGTAGAATCGGGATTCGTTGTAAGAACAGTATCGTTCCAATCTCGATTCTACCTGCTCCACGACGATTGTTTAGAGACGCCATAGTGAGAGACTCCTGAACTGTTGCCTTTTGCGCCGGCCGCGGTGGCCGAGGAGACTAAGGCGCTCCAGTCACGGTCTACACGGCCACTACGGTCGGGGGTCCGAATCCCCCCTCGGGCATGGATATTTGTGCCGTCCTAGTTCGTAAGTAGTTCATAAGTAGTTTGTAAGTTTAGGGACTGATGACCCCGTAGTTTAGTCCCATAGACTATACAAACAAATATTTGTTGCCTTTTGCAATTTGGCTGCATATCTGCATTCTCAGTGTTGCCTTTTGCTAGCAGTATATAAATGGGAATTCCACAGTGAAAAGCCAACGAAACTGGTAGGCCTGCGTATTAAAACTACAGATATATGTAAACACTCAGAGAACGGCGCTGTGGTCGGCAACGCCTGTGTAAGACAACAGGTGTCTGGCGCATATATTGCTTTGGTTGCTACCGCTATAATAGCAGGTTATCGCGATTTAAATGAGTTTGAACCTTGTCTTAAAGATGGCGCACTAGAGATGGGACACATTATCTCCGAGGTAGCGATGACGCGGGGATTTTCTGTACGACCTTTTCAGAAGTGCAACGTGAATATAGGGAATGTGCTGAAACATTAAATCACTGACACTGTTGCGGCCGGCAGAACATTCTGCAAAACGGGACCGACGCCGAAGCGCTCACCGTGACAGAAGTGCAACCCTTCCGCAAATTGCTGCACATTTCAGTGGTGGGTCATCAATAAGTGTCAACCGTGCGAACCCTACAACGACGCCGTGCGAAATGGCCGCGAGGTCGAAGGTGTCATGCTACAGACTGGGCGGCCGTTCCCGCGGGACGTTGGAGTCCTCCCTCGGGCATGTGTGTGTGTGTGTGTGTGTGCTTTTTTTTTTTTTTTTTTTTTTTTTTTTTTGAAGATAGCTTAAGTAGTTTATAAGTCTAGGGACTGATGACCATGGCACTTTGGTCCAATAGGTTTACAAACATTTAAATACATTGAACGAAACATCATCGATATGGGATTTCGGGACCAAAGGCTCATTCTTATACCCTTCCTGACTGCACGACACAAAGTTTTACGCCTCGTCAGGGCCCATCAACACCAGCATTGGACTGTCGATGACTGAAAACATGTTGCACGGTTTGACGATTATCGTTTTCTATTGCATCGAGTAGATTGAGCATGTATGGGTATGGATACAACCTCATCAATCCATGCACCCTTCTTGCTAGAGCCGCGGCGGAGCGGCCGAGCGTATTGAGGCGCTATGCTACGATGCGCGAGGCCGTTCCCCGTCGGGGGTTCGAATACCCCCTCGGGCATGGATGTTTGTGCCGTCTTTAGTATAAGCTAGTTCATAAGTAGTTTGTAAGTTTAGGGACTGATGACCCCTTAGTTAAGTCCCACAAGCTCTACAAACATTTGAATATTTGATTTGATAGACTGGGTCTTAAAATTTAGCGTGTCCTGTGTAAAGACCACCAATTTGTTCGATTGCCAAAATACTTGGTGAGGAATTCGGAACGAGGGCTGAGCCAGCTAGCTGCTCACTTATCTGTCAACAGTCTATTAAATAGCAGCATATGTGTACTCCTACAAGCATGTGCTTGAAATCAGTTCGATAATATCGGTACAGGAGCACTAAGACTCTACGAATACTTGCGGAAACACAGGTTTAAGCTGCGAGTAAGTGGGATAATGGATAAGGGACTCTATATTCAGTAGTGTGGTATAGTATTTGGCGTATCCGGATATCCCAATTGGTCAGCCACCGCTAGCAAAAAGCTAGATTCGCGATTCGAGTCAAGGTCCGGCAAAAATTTCCAGCCGTCACCGTCGATGTATTTCCACGCTCTGTAGCACGTAGAACACAAAGTCTATCTCCCTCTTAAAAGAAATTAATCGAATGTCGTGTGAGTAGGTTCCGTTCAAACTTCATTACGAACCCCAATAGTTTATCCGTCCTGGGAGTCGAAAATCTCGAAGATTTTTATGTTTCATCAAATGTTTGTTTGTTCAAATGTTTGTATAGTCTATGGGACTTAACTACGGGGTCATCAGTCCCTAAACTTACAAACTACTTATGAACTACTTACGAACTAGGACGGCACAAATATCCATGCCCGAGGGGGGATTCGAACCCCCGACCGTAGTGGCTGTGTAGAGCGTGACTGGAGCGCCTCAGTCTCCTCGGCCACCGCAGCCGGCTATGTTTCATCCACCAAGATACTAGCGATATATCAGCCTGGGAGTTCCAAGACTTTGAAGAATCTTTTAAATTTAACCTACCGTATTTGTTAATTGTTTGCTTAATTTGAAATTTAGTAACGTCCCTTTTCATTATTTTTGCTACTACATTCATGTGATATGCTAACTGGCAATTGCGGTTTAGTCCCATAAGCTTTACAAACATTTGATTTCATGCTAGCAGGCGACCGTTCAAGGTGGTGGAGGCTCTGTAATGATGTCAGGCGTGTGTAGTTGGAGTGATATGGTAGCTCTGGTACGTCTAGATATGTCTTTGACATGTAACATGCACGTACCCATCCATTCAAGTCTATTGTGCATTCTGATGGACTGGGTCAATTCCAGCAGGACAATGCAACAACACACACATTAGAATTGCTACAGAGTGGCTCCAGGAGCACTCCCCTGAGTTTAAACACTCCCGATGGCCACCAAACTCCCAAGATATGAATATTTTTTAGCGTGTTTGGGATACCTGGGCAAATGCTGTGTAGAAGAGATGTCCACCCCATCGTACTCTTGGGGATTTATGGACTTTCCTGCAGGATGCATGCTGTCAGTTCTCTCCAGCACAACTTCTGACATTACTCGAGTGCATGCGCCGTATGAATAAAACGGAGTACCTTATTTTATACTCTGAATTCCAGAGAACATACTCAGGTTCGTAAGAATCAATGGAGTCGGAGAACTTCAGCCGAGTACGTTCTCAGCGTTGCTCACAGCAGAGAACATTCTCCCATTTCATATGAATAAAACTACAGAGGTTTCTCACGACCGGAGAATATTCTCAGATTTCCGAAGTGAGCTCTCTGGCATACTCCGTGCTGAGTAATTTCTATTAAGGTTACGTTTTACTGTGGTTTATAATAAAAATGACAGCAATTTTGTTATTTAGAAGGCAAAAACAAGTTCCTTTATACGTAGTTTTTAAGAAATACGAGGGTATCTAAAAAGTTAATACAAATAAATACATTTTGTTGAGGAGTTACTTCCTTCATAAAAATCGTGTGACACTTCAGCATTTTATATAGTGACGAGAGTGATGTAAGAGGTATGTTTTCATTACCGACATAAAAATGGAACACAAATGAATTCAGCTGCGTGTTTTACCCATTTGTTTTGGGGGTATATTTACAGTTGTAAACAGCTACATAGCAAAATAATATTGTGTTTTTAACTAGGGAATATTAGTAAGGCCTTATGATGTTAGTTCCAAATAAAGTGCATCCCAAGACTTCACAGTTCCTATCACAAAATAAATATTGCTGCAATACCAGGTAGGCCTACTGAAGTACTTTTTCTATCCAAACGGTTGGCTATTTATGATGAGTTTTCTGACTTCGTAATCGTAACTTTTATTATGTTAGAAGTAAGTAAACACGACAGGAAAATTAGTAACTGGTTAATTACATACCTAGCAGCCTCTTGTTCAAAATCGCATGGCCTAACGCTTATGAGCAAACCATTAGGTGTCATATTTAACAAGTAAAGCCCATCTCATGTTAGAACACTCCTACGGCATTCCGAGTTGTAACAGATGAATATGTAATGCATTCTTAACATTTAGTTCGCAAATTATGCTAACCCTACTTCATTAACAAAAGAGTGTCTCGCGTGACGAAAATTTTGTATCGTCAGGAGAATACATTTTCGTTAAAAGTGCACATTTAGTCGTAATAATATGCTCCTTCACTACAAACTAATATCTAAACATGGTACAGTTCTTCCTGAACACATAGATGCCTACTCCATATTTGTACACTTAATAATTTGCCTGACTGGGCTAGTTTAAAGAAATACACGATTGGACAGCTGATCTGTGGGAGATATGACACGCGGAGAACCTACTCAAGAAGGAGGGGAGGTAGCGTGAATGAACTACCTGCTCAGAGCATATGCTTCGAAGTTTTTATTTATACGAAACTAGCATAAACGTGCGGCTCCGCTCGCGTGTTGGTTGATTATGATAGATAAGCTATCTTTCAGTAGTGTGCTATGAGGCTGATTTTGAAGGATGAAATGAAATACAATACCTTCTTTAGAAACAAATATTTTTAATCAACATTCAAATAAAAAATAAAATTATGTGGGGTGTTAATGATTCAACGTTCGCCATTGCTGTCCTCTTGTCCCTCCTTTGTGAAAATCTTATCTCGCGCTATTCTTCATTTTCGTTTGCTCTTGATGTTTTAATATGTTTTGCTCCGACAGTGTTTCTTGATAATGACTTTTCCTTTTCCGAGGCATGTTGTCTGAATGTGATCTATTAAAAGTAGATGTACTGTTGTAATATGTGTAAAGTAACGCAATGTACATTTATCTACGAAGTTTAAATAACAATTAAATTTTCGTAATTAATTACTCATTTTTTTAGGAAATATCGCTGATAACGCGGAACTGAAAAATATTCCTATCAGATTGCAACAGTCTATGCACTTACAGTTTATCAGGAAAGTAAGTAGTGTAGATCAAATCACACGTAAAAATGCACTCGTTTCGAAGAATCCAATCACGAAAATCAACAATAATGATTGTAATAATATAACAGATCGATCAGTTGATGAAATGCGCGAAACATCAAATCGATTTTTTTAAAGAGATGTATTAATAGAAATTTCTTTTTTACTGCTTTATTTATTCTTATATTTACTTATTCGTATGCTTATCCTTACAAACAGCTAAAGACATTGTAACACGCATAGACCACAGATACGGTCTGTGGCATCACGTTTGTCTGAATGTAACCTCCTTGCTATACAGTCGCAAACGTCATCGCTGGCCTTTAGTCCGAATTTTTTTTTTTAATAATTTGACGACTTTCAACCACCATATCTTCCACCCCGTTATAGCTATCGTCATGGAACTGCTATAGTGTACAACGGAAGTCTTCGGACAACAATTAATTACACACAGACCATTCGTTTGCGTTCTGTAGATTTCGCTGCAGAGCTAAATATTAACACACACACACACACACACACACACACACACGTAGAACTTTATATACACCGATAACTTTCCATCCCAATTTACGCCACCCTTTTATCATTATCAACCCTCAAGCAACAATGCACCCAATAAAACCATTTTCAAAGAGTAAATATAATTTTCAAAGAGTAATTATTGTTCCGCATTTCGCGCTATATTCTTCAAATTACTAAATATCTATCACTATAAAACCGAGCCTAAAATATGACATGAGTAACTGTACAAAATTTTAGCTCTTTATGTCTTGTGGTTCAGACGTTATAAACGTACACCCAACAGACATTCAATATATATATCACTGTAATGTTTTTAAAGTAAACGCCTTTTGCTACTGGGAATGAAGGGTTTTATTTTTATATTTATAAGTCACCCATACGTGTTTCGCCTTTGTCTCAAGGCATCATCAGTGCGTGTCCTGAAATATTTACATGTTTTTGTTTACACATAAAGTTTAAGTTTCTTACATATGTACGAAACATTTCATTTCTGAAAACCAGCAGAACATTCGATACCCGATACAAGTTACACATCAGGGCATGGAAATACGGAACAAACCACTCCACTTTTGCAGAACATCTAAAAGAATATAACCACAAACCCACCACAATAGAAAAAGACATGAAGGTAATTAGAATAAATAATGAAAAACATCTCCTAACATTACAAGAAAATTATCACATATATAAAACAAAAGCTGAGGAAAAGTTGCTACTAAATGACCAAATAAACCTGACCAATCAATCATTGTTCTCACTGATTGAACATATGATAGACACAAATCCCAACACATTATCACAACCCCCCCCCCCCCCCCACACACACACAAACACAAACAGAGATAAAAAAAATACACACACACACACACACACACAAAGATACCTTCATCACAGTTTCAATGAAACAGTCGAATTTCAAATAAGGTAACGTTGGATGGATGGATGGATGGATGCTTAGGGTTTAACGTCCCGTCGACAGCTTGGTCATTAGAGACGGAGCTAACGCTCGGAGTTTTTGGGTTAGGATGAGGAAGGAGGTCGGCGGTGCCCTTTGAAAGGAACCATCCCGGCATATGCCTGGAGTGATTTAGGGAAATCACGGAAAACCTAAATCTGTATGGCCGGAGGTGGATTTGAACCACCATCCTCCCGAATGCGAGTCCAGTGCGTTACCACTGCGCCACCTCGCTGCTAACGTTGGCAACACTACAAAACTAATAACAGTGGACACAGTATGGCAGCAGGTGACAGTGGAGCCAGAAAACTGCAATGTGTTTCAGAACAGTATAACCTTTCGACCTGGTTGCCAGAAAGAGACTGACGTAGAGTAGCAAGTGCTGTAAGTACACCATTTTATAGCAAACAACGAACTGTTTTAAATCAGAAATGAAATGTTTTGTACATACGTAAGAAACTTAACCTTTATGTGTAAACAAAAACATGTAAATATTTCAGGACACCCACTAATGATGCCTTGAGACAAAGGCGAAACACGTATGGGTGCCTTATAAATATAAAAATAAAACTCTTCATTCACAGTAGCAAAAGGCGTTTACTTTAAAAACATTACAGTTTCAAAATCAAATGTTTGTATAGCTTATGGGACTTAACTACGGGGTCATCAGTCCCTAAACTTATAAACTACTTATGAACTAGCTAATACTACGGACGGCACAAATATCCAGGCCCGAGGGAGGATTCGAACCCCCGACCGTAGTGGCCGTGCATACCGTGACTGGAGCGCCTCAGTCCCCTCGGCCATCGCGGCCGGCAAACATTACAGTGAAATACAATTCAGCTGCTGCTCAAAATGGCCACTGCAAGCAACGTATTTATATAGTTATAGATTGAGAACTTACTCAGAGAGTAAGAGTCTGAGAGTCTTCTGTGGAGCATGTGCTCTTTTTTCTTCATACGACCTCATGGCTCGTGGCTCTTCTGCATGCTCGCGGGACCCCTTCACGATATTAGACAGATATGCCAGTTTCATTGGTTCTTCAGCGAATTATTTATGGGAGGGATGTTGTAGTTGTGTGTCAGTGCTCGGAGTGTTGTACGTGTTAACCCGAGGCTGTCCCCCGGCGTCTGTAATTTGGCACGTGAAGTGCACGTGCTTGTAGCGGCAGCGCCAGACGGGGTGCAAGGGGTGGCGTGGCGCGCACGTGCGCCTCGCTTCCGGTTCCGGCGCCGCTGCCGCTGCCGCTGCCGTGTTTACCGTTGCTTTTCGGCGAGCGGCGGCGGCGGCGGCGGTATTCCCAGACGCGTCCACGTGGCCGCCAGCCGCCAGCCGCCAGCAGCCAGGTACCACGGAAATACCTCCCGCTCCCGCTCCCGCGCCAGCACAACATTTATAGGGTTGCCGGCAACAGCTGAGCCTCCCGTCTCGCCGGCAGAGCTAGACGCGGGGAGCGCGCGATAGGCGCGCGGACGGAAATACAGAAACGGGGAGTTTTCTCTCCTCTGCCCTCCCGGCGCACGAACGCCATCACTTTCACGACGACAGATGTACGTCTCCCAGGACGGCGTGAGGTATCGCTCTTGTCCCCTCGTATCAGGCATTCTGGCCACTGCAACGAGCTGACAGACTGATAAGAAGCAGAACAGGTGAGCCAGCATCCTCTCTCATCTGTCTGCCTCTGAATGAATACACGACTTTTACAAATCGGGGAAGATCAAAGCGGTGTGTGGGGTAAGAAGGAGATCAGACTTTTGTCGCTACGTCCACGCTGACGTTATCACAGAAAGTTCAAACTGACAAGCACGGGGAAAGGAAATCAGCTGTTCTTTTTCAACAGGACCATTCCAAACCATCGGCGGGCCAGGTTAAACGTAGGCAAAATTCACAGTGTATGCAGGAAGTGAAGATAGCAATAACTAGTGTTATCACACAAACTGACGTGGTCAACGTCAGGCTCCATCGATAAAGATCAACAATTTATTGATAAACAGTGCTATTAGGACGCTGTGTAAAATTATAGGGCCACAGATAGTGATGTTGTCAACGTTTATTGACGCGTTTCGATTAAACCGAAGTTACAAACGTCAGTAAGCCCTGTGTCACAAAAAGATTGAGAACTGAAACTTCCCTGACAGATTAAAATTGTGTGTCGGAACCGCGACTGGAACCTGGGACCTTTGCCTTTGCCTCCTTTCTTCCAGCAGTGCTAGTCTTGCAAGTTATGCAGGAGAGCTTCTGTGAAGTTTGGAAAGTAGGAACCGAGGTACTGGTGGAAGTAAAGTTGTGAGGCGGCATCGTGAGTCGTGTCGGGGTAGCTCAGTGGTAGAGCGCTTGCCCGCATAAGGCAAAGGTCCCAGGTTCCAGTCCCGGTTCCGGTACACAATTTTAATCTGCCAGGAAAGTTTCATATCAGCGCACACTCCGCTGCAGAGTGAAAGTTTCATTCTAGATACAGAACTGTATGGACAAAAGAGATACCAAAGTACATTACAAACACAAATATCTTAAGTGTATGCAGAAAGTGAAGATAACAACAACTATAAATATTCCTTAAAACCGTCTTGATTGCAAATTTTTTTTATTAGTTAATGACGCGTTTCGCCCTTTAGCAGGGCATCTTCAGATTATCTGCATGAGAGAATTTACACAAAATTACAAGGCGGAATTGTGTAAATTCTGTCACACAGATAATCTGAAGATGCCCTGCTAAAGGGCGAAACGCGCCATTAACTAATAAAAAATTTGCAATCAAGACGGTTTTAAGGAATATTTATTCTGATTGCTGCTGTACACCATGGATTGCAAATCATTTTATAACAACAACTGGTGTTTTCCAGACAAAGTCGTTGATGAGGTATGCACCCATATCAGTATTAATTGATAAACAGTGCTATTAGGCGCTGTGTAAAATTATAGGACCACAGATAGTGTTGTGGTCTTGCGTTTGTTGACGCGTTTCGGTTAAATCATCTTCAGAATCTGTAAAGTTACAAACATCAGTAAGCCTGGTGTCACAAAAAAATAGAGAACTGTATGGACAAAAGAGATACCAAAGTACATTACAAACACAAATATCTTAAGTACATACCGGGCAAGGGGTTAACATACATTACGTTTACATGTAACACATCTTCCGGAAGACGAAAACCGGTTTTCATAAACCGTTTTTCGCTGTCGTGTTTACATGGCACAGCTTGAATCGGATTTCCTAATCCACTTAAGATGGCGGCTGAAAAACAGCTGATTCAGTCCCCGATTTAGTCAGCATAATCGCTATTTTTCTTTACTTAAATACACAGATCCATGCTCACTCTAATATTAATACTTTTATTTCACATTAGAAAATATCACTCTCTCCATATGTGCCGAAAATTCTTACCAAAAAACACACAATCTGACAAGCCAAGAACGCTTCAAAAACGGTTCCGTTTACATGGCCATGAAAATCGATGTGGAACTGGAAAATCGCTTTAGAGGAGCGTATTTCCAGAATCGATTTTGGAGTGTTTACATGACCAACCAAAAACGGAATTGGGAAATCGGTTTACGAAATCCGGTTTTGGGAGCCCATGTAAACGGAGTGATAATAAAATTGTATGGCGTCAAGGCCCTGCTGAACATTACTAAATCCAAATCACCCAGCATCGTCAAAGTAAACGGTCGACGCCACCAGGTGGTTCTAGTGTAACTGACAAAGATAAGAAAAATAGAAACTATATTTGTGTTTGTAATGTACTTTGGTATCTATTTTGTCCATACAGTTCTCTATCTGTTTGTGACACCAGGCTTACTGATGTTTGTAACTTTACAGATTCTGAAGATGATCTAATCGAAACGCGTCAATAAACGTTGACCACATCACTATCTGTGGCCCTATAATTTGACACAGCGTCCTAATAGCACTGTTTATCAATTAACAACTAGTGTTATCCCACAAACTGACGTGGCCAACGTCAGGCTCTATCGGTAATGATCAACAAGTCAGCATATAGTGCTGACTGTGTCCGCAAGTTTCTTTAATTTTTTTTAATCGAGGGGGAGGAGTAAACAACAGAGGAGCTACTTACTCATCTGTGGGTGGGTAATGTTGCACCACCGATAGCGAGAGATGTCAGTCATCCTTGGTCTGGTGGTGGCGTTAGTTGTTCACGGTGTAGACTGTTTTCCTGCAGATTCCACATAGTCTTAGCACCGCCCACTGACGATTTAAATGCTGGGCTACATACACATCTACACTCCGGCTTTTGGCGGATAGTACTTCTTGTGTTAACGTTCTTCCTGCTCCAGTCGTCTACAGTTTTCGCGGGAAAGACTACTGCAGGTAGGCCTCCGTGTGCACTCTAATTCCAATTTTGCATTATCTCATCGTTTCTTGGTAGGATATTTCATTCATTTTAAATTTATTCGACCGGTTTTAGGCTGTTACGTCATAATCAGGTATTGAGTACAGACGTTTATAACTCTTATTCAGAACCTGATGTTGCGTTAACAGTCGAAAAACGGTTCGTCGAATAATAAAAATATTATGGAGTATTATACATTTGTCTTGTGTTTCATTCAAAATGAATTTTATCCCCATGGTTTTTCACGACAAATACGTAAAATGAAGTAATATATTAATTGACTCATCCAGAAACTAACGCTCTTGGAACTTTGATACTATCCCACGCCATAATGAAGAACGTCTCTCTTGAAGCGTCTGGCATTGTAGCTGCCTGAACATCTTCGTGACTCTTTCGCGCCCTATAAATGAACCTTCTCCTTCGGATGTTCTCTGCCTCCTCTGTCAATCCTACCTGGTGTGGATCACACACTGACGAGTAATGTTCAAGTATTGGCCGAACGACTGCAGGGTCTTCCTTAGTCCTACATCGACTAATTTTGAACTGTAAAATGTGCGTTTGTGTTGTGCTAGTACAATCAGACATTTCACATCTCCTCACTCCAATTGAAACAGCGCAGAGACACACCAATCAAAAATATATTCAAATGTTTGTTAAGCTTATGGTAGTTAACTGCGGGTTTATCAGACCCTAAACTTACAAAATACTTATAAAGGACAGTTTACAACTCACCGTAAAGACGTGGTGACGAGCTGCGACAGGCACATACAAAAGACACCCATATACAACACTTTCAGCTATCGGCCATGGCCTTCTTCAGAAAATAGAACACTCATGCACTTCGAAGTGCGACAGCCGGAGGTGACGGTTGTGTGACTGTGTTGTGTGCCTGTGTGACTGCGTGAGTGTTCTATTTTCTGAAGAAGGCCATGGCCGATAGCTGAAAGTGTTGTATATGGGTGTCTTTTGTATGTGCCTGTCGCAGCTCGTCACCACGTCTTTGCGGTGACTTGTAAACTGTCCTTACTGTATTATTAATTCCAACCTGGACTTTCCATTATTATAAAATACTTATAAACTAACTTATATTAAAGACAGCACAAACATCCATGCCCGAGGGAGGATTCGAACCCCCGACGGGGTACGGCCTCGCGCATTGGAGCATAGCGCCTCAATACGCTTCGCCACTCCGCCGCAGCCACACTAATCAGACCCTCACTTTCGCACACAGATGGTGCTCAGAGACTGTACATTTCATTTACTTCCCCATGCATTCAAACTCGTTATCTCCTAGTGGAATACGATGTGTGGTGGCGTCAGCAACCTATAATGGGGCGCCTTAGGGATTTGGCCACTAAGGAGGGGAAGAAAGTCAATGTGCACTCCGTGTGCATACCGGAGGTGAGTCGTTCCAGACATGGAACGGGTACTTCCGCATGCCATGAAAGGGACAGGGTGCAGCCAATTGTCGGTGGTTGCTCATGTCGGAACCAACGACGTGTGTCGCTTTGGGTCGGAAGAGATTCTCTCTGGATTTGAGCGATTATCTGAGGTGGTAAAGAGTGCCAGTCTTGCTTGCGAGATGAAGGCAGAGCAGACCATCTGCAGCATCGTCGACAGGACCGACTGCGGTCCTCTGGTACAGAGACGAGTGTAGGGTCGGTCTGAATCAGAGGCTCAGGCGGTTCTGTGACCGTGTAGGCTGCACATTCTTCGACTTGCGCCAAAGGGTGGTGGGTTTTCGGGTTCCGCTAAATAGGTCAGGAGTCCACTACACGCAGGAAGCGCCTACACGGGTAGCGGGAGCTATGTGGCATGGACTGGGCGGTATTTTAGGCTAGAGGACTTCAGAGAAAAACCAAATGGGCATCTCAAAGGGTGCAGGCGGATCACAGGAGAAATGTAAATCTAGGAACTATCGGTATAATAGTTGTAAATTGTCGTAGCTGTGTCGAGAAAGTACCAGAACTGCAAGCGTTAATAGAAACCACTGAAACACACATCATTATAGGCAGTGAAAGTTCTCTCAAGCCGGAAATAAGTTCAGCCGAAATTTTTGCAAAAGATCTAACTGTGTTCAGAAAGGATAGATTAAACAAAATAGGCGGAGGCGTGTTTGTCGCCTTCAATAGTAGTCTTTCGTGTATCGAAGTTGAAGTTGATAGTTCCTGTGAGCTATTATGAGTTGTACTTGAAAATCGTAAGAAGTTAATAATTGGTTCCTTTTACCGGCGTCCCGACTCTGACGATACAGTAGCAGAAAGGTTAAAAGAAAACGTGTTTCCAATGGTAAACACATACCCGACTCATACAATAATAGTAGGCGATGATTTCACTTTACCCTCAAACTGTTGGCAAAATTGTTGTTGTTGTGGTCTTCAGTCCGTAGACTGGTTTGCTGCAGCTCTCCACGCTACCCGGGCCTGTGCAAGTCCCTTCATATGAGAATACATCCTTTTAAATCTGCTTACTATATTCGTCCTTCGGTCTCCCTCTACGATTTTTACCCCACACGCTTCCTTCTAATGCTAAGTTGACAATTCCTTGATGTCTCAGAATGTGTTCAACCAGTCTATTCCTTCTCTTAGTCAGGATATGCCAGAAACTCCTTTTCTCCCCGAGTAGGTTAAGCACCTTCTCATTAGTTACATGATCTACCCATCTAATTATCATCATTCGTCTGTAGCTCCATATTTCAAAAGCTTCTATCTTCTTTTTATCTGATCTTCTTATCGTCCACGTTTCACTCCCATACAATGCTACACTCCAGACAAATACTTTGAGAAAGGACTTCCTAACATTTAAATTAATATTGGATGTTAACAAGTTTCGCTTCTCTAGAAACGGTTACCTCCCCATAGTCATTCTGCATTTTATATCTTCTTTACTTCGACCATCAGAAGCAATCTTGCTACCCAAATAACAAAATTCATCTACTACTTCTATTGTCTCATTACCTAATCTAATTTCTTCAGCATCACCTGATTTTCTGACATTGCATTCCATTATTTTCGTTTCAGTCTTGTTAATGTTCATCTTATATCTTCCTTTCAAGACACTGTACATTCCATTCAATTGCTCTTCCAGATCTTTTGCGGTCTCTGACAGAATTACTGTGTCATCAGCAAACCGCAAACTTTTTATTTCTTCTCCCTGCACTTTATAATGCCCTCTCCAAATTTCTCCTTCCATCCCTTCATTGCCTGCTCAATGTACAGATTGAACAACAACGGGGAAATGCTACAACCCTGTCTTACTTCCTTCCCAACCTCTGCGTCCCTTTCTTGCCCATTCAAATCAAGAGGTACGCATAAAAGATCGTGCGAAATTGTACTCAACGCGTTGTCTGAGAATTGCTTCGAATAACTAGTTCATGAGCCAATTAGAATTGTAATGGATGTCAAAATACACTTAATCTATTTGCAACAAATAATACCGAGCTCATAACCAGCATCAAAACGGATACAGGTATTAGTGAACACAGGGCTGTCGTAGCGAGATTCAATATCGAAAGTCCCAAAGTTACCAAAAATAGACGAAAAGTCAATTTGTTCAGAAAAGCAGATAAAATACACTAAATTGCGTCTTGAAAGACAGTTTTGACTCATTCCAAACCACAAACGTGAGTGTGGACTGAAGATGTACAGGCACGACTCTTGGAAACGCTGGGAGGGCAGACGAGGCGTCACCAGCAGCTTCCAGTGGCCACGGGGGCGCCTGGCGGCTGGCGGCTCTCGCGCCAGCGCCGTCGGCCAGCCAGGCCGCCCCATCAGCTGGATATAGGCGGGCACGCGCATCCACCATTTCTGTTCGAAGCGCCATTGTAGAATATTGCAGTCAGTACGCTTTCAGCATGGTGGGCTGTGCAGCCCCGAATTGTTCTAATCGTTCAGAAAATGGTTTTCGTGCTTTTTCGTTTACAATGGATCCTGAAAGGCGTAAAATATGGTTAATAAACTGTCGTCGTGACAAGGTTTTAAAAACTTTGCGAGGTGGGTTAATTCATTTGTAGTTATGCATAATTTCTACACGTTGTAAACAACAGGTTTCGGTTAGTGTCCTTTTTAGCGAAGGTTCCGAAGCTACGAACTATTGTTTCAGACTGTTATTTATATATACATTGGCGATAACAAACAATATCAACATTTAGACAATAACAGTACTAATGCCCGTCTATATACACGTCCCCTAACCAGCTGACTTACGTCACCTGGAGTGTCTCAGTTCTTCGCTGCCTCGGGACATGACCTGTTGTTCTTTTTAGTTAGCCCTGGCTACCTTTTTTTTCCCCTTGTACTTGTTTGTATTGAGGACTAGATATATTTGCTATAGAGCAGGAGGCTCTTTTGAATTGTACATGTGAGGAAATATACAAAAGGTAAATATTGGTCCGAGCTTTACATTCCTGTGTGTGATACTAATTACTATGCTCCTGTCCAGCTCCTTCGCGTCTGTCATCCCGCTCGGACACTTTGTTCCGATTGCGTTCCTCACATCCTCACATCGCCATATACAACCGCTCGCTCAGCGAAGGATCTGTACCTAAGGACTGGGAAGTTTCACAGGTCACACCAATATTCAAGAAAGGCAGAAATGCATAGGCAAAAATGATCATGAGAATAAAATACGAGAAATCAGAGCTCGATCGGAGAGATTCAGGTGTTCTTTATCCCGCGCGCTATTCGAGAACTGAATGGCAGATGATTAGTATAAAGGTGGTTGAATGAACCCTCTGCCAGACACTTAAATGTTATTTGCAGAATATTCCATGTAGATGTAGATGTGTACACCGATGGGGGAGTAATTTCTGTAGCTACTGCAATAACACTGTGTAAGCCTACGTAAATTGCATTAAGGAGCGTGTGCACCCACAGCGGTTTCTAGACTTCCGCCCTCATCTTTCTATGTGTGGCGGAGTGTACTTCTGGTATGAGCGGCATTTGCCTTCTCCATTCTTTCGGTCAGCAGGGTGCGTGGGGAAGTACGATTGTCGGTTACACTTCGTATGATCTGTATTATAATCAATACACAACCAATCTGCAGTAGTACGAAGTGTATTACAACCAGTAAATTAACCCAACAATAGTATAGGTAGGCTGACAGCGTTCCGACGAGAAAGGTGTTGACCTGTCGTGGCTTCTGGAGGATTCTTCGATGCGTCGGATATCATCAGCGAAGACTGACAGCCCCTGGAGGCTGGGTTGCCGTCTTGAAAGGGCTTGCCGGCGGAGTGTGGTGGCGCCAGTGGAACCTATAGAGACTCGCTTTCGAGTCCGGCGGTCGTACAGTGGAGTCGGCTGATACGTCGCTGGCCAGGGCGTTTGTAAACACGCCTGGCCGCTTGTTTGGGAGTCCACGCTTCGGTCGGTAGCTCCGGAGACTGTGTTGCGGGTTGCCCGCTTTCCAGGGCGCCGCCTTATGACATGCTGCCGGTACGGAGTTTACTACAATCACCCCGTTTACATGGGCTCCCAAAACCGGATTTCGTAAACCGATCTACCAAATCCGCTTTCGGTTGATCATGTAAACACTCCAAAATCGATTCTGGAAATCCACTTCTCTAAAGCGGTTTTCCAGTTCCACAATCCATTTTCGTGCCCATATAAACGCAACCGTTTTTGAAGTGTTCTTGGCTTGTTAGATTGTGTGTGTTTTTCAAAATTTTCCGCACATATGGACAGAGTGATATTTTCTAATGTGAAATAAAAGTATCAATATTAGAGTGAGCATTAATCTGTGTATTTAAGTAAAGAAAAATAGCGATTATGCTGACTAAATCGGGGACTGAATCAGCTGTTTTTCAGCCGCCATCTTAAGTGTATTAGGAAATCCGATTCAGGCTGTGCCATGTAAACACGACAGCGAAAAACGGTTTACGAAAATCGGTTTTCGTCTTCCGGAAGATGTGTTACATGTAAACGTAGTCAGTCTGTACACTCTGATCAGGTCGTGGTCATTTCCAGAGATATATATGGAAGAAAGTACTACGTTTCCGGATCGCGTGGCCTCCCGCGTCGGGGGTTTCAATCCCTCTCGGGCATGGATGTGTGTGTTGTTCTTAGGTTAGTTTAACTTGGTTTAAGTAGTTTGTAAGTCTAGGGACTTATGACCAAAGTAGTTTAGTCCTGTAAGAATTACAAACATTTAAACATTTTTACTACGTTTCGTGACTAATTTCCCAAAGCGCACGCTCGAAATTTAAATAGTGGCTTTGCCTGTGTCACCGTCTTTCTTGTACTCACTGCTGCCGCACGGTCTAAGACGCCATGTCACGAATTGTGGGGTCGCTCCCGCCGGAAGTTCGAGCCCTCCCTCGGATATATATATATATATATATATATATATATATATATATATATATATATATATTAGTTTAAGTAGATTGTAAGTCTGGGGACTGAAGATCTCAGCAGTATGGTCCCTCAGGTTTACAAACATTTGTACTGGCTACCACTGAAGTTTCTTGAGCGCGTCTGTAACGCTCTCGTGGTTACTAAACTGTGTTGTGTGAAAGGGTTGCTCTTCATCAGATCTTCTGCTGCCTATTCTGTTCTATTTGTTTATTTACTATCTCGGCATTCTTATAGTTCTTTGTTGATATTAGTATTTTTTACATAGGCTCTTACAATCCTACACTGAGTTACAGATATTCTTGAGGCAGTCTATGGCGCGTCACTGAGTCCGAAAATGTCCCTCAATTCACCATCGAAGCCGTACGCATTGCAAACGTAGATAGTCTCTCGATTGTATTTCGGCACACTCACACCCAGGACTTCCGCGGTGGAGTAACCGAGCGGTCTAAGGCGCCTCGCTGCGGAGCGCGCGGTTGTTCGCCGTCGGAGGTTCGAGTCCTCCCTGGGGCATAGGTGTGTCTGTGTGTGTTGTCCTTAGGTTAGTTTACCTAGGTTTAAGTACTTTGTAAGCTACGGACTGATGACCACGCAGTTTGGTCCGATAGATTTACAAACATTTGAACATTTGAACACCCAGGACTGTCTAACAGGCCCCATTTGTACATCAGTTGTTTGCATCTCGCAACGGTTCAGAAGTGTCCATAACGTCTTTGGGAGACCGAATCCATCAATCCTCTTGTTGGGGTCCTCCGGCAAATATTGTTTCTTTTCTTCACTTGCAGCCCATAGTTCAATGTTTGTTTGTATAGCTTTTGGGACTTAACTACGGTGTCATCAGTCCCTAAACTTACAAACTAATCAACGAGCTTATCCTAACGACGGCACAAATATCCATGCCTGAGGGGGGATTCGAACCCCCGACCGTAGTGGCCGTGCCGACCGTGACTGGAGCGCCACAGTCCCCTCGGGCACCGCGGCCGGCAGCCCATAGTTCCTTCCAAGTTGTTTTTCAGTCGAAGCATTGAAGCTCTGCGCCAATTTTCCATCAAACTGTCCTGGATTTAAGCCTGTTGATGAATAGGGAGGTCCGGGTTGTCCAGAATTTTCCTGTATGTTCTTAGGGCCAGCTGTGATCGCCTAAATTCAGGTGGCTCTATGTTCGATAGGACGGGCAGCTATGGGTAGGAGGTATCCCGGAGCTTTCCCGATATTACTCGCATTGGCTCCCTCAGCTGGTCATCCACTTTGGCTACATGTGCGCTTCTCATCCAGACTGGTGAACAGTATTCTGCTACGTTGTATACAAGAGCCAGTGTCGAAGGCCTCAAAGTGCTCGCTCCACACATCCCATGTCGTTCCAGTTTCTAAATGATAGCAATGCGTGATTTTACTTTCTGTTTCGTATCTTCTAGATGTGTGTTATACGTTAGAGAGCGATCTAGTTTCACTCTGGGTTACTTAGGCCCCTCCTCATGTTAATCTGTTGGCCACTGATAGAAAAATGTAATTTTCTATTTACATCTCTTTTGTTGAGATGCATTATAGTGCTGGTTGTTTTGTTAGGATTTGGATATAGATGTCATTTGGAGTAATAGATGTCCAGGAAATCCAGATCTGCATTAAAAGTACTGCCAATGTCGTCGAAATCTAATCTTTGAAATGCGATAGCATGCTCGTCTGCATACGCAAATTTACGTAATTTCATTTCTGGCATGACAGCTATATATACACACCTGGCTATTAAAATTGCTACACCACGAAGATAACGTGCTACAGACGCGAAATTTAATCTACAGGAAGAAGATGCCGTGATATGCAAATGATTACCTTTTCTGAGCATTCACACAAGGTGGCGACACGTACAACATGCTGACATGAGGGAAGTTTCCAACCGATTTCTCATACACAAACAACAGTTGACGGCGTTGCCTTCTGAAACGTTGTCGTGATGCTTCGTGTAAGGAGGATAAGTGAGTACCATCACGTTTCCGACGTTGATAAAGGGTCGGATTGTAGCCTATCGCGATTGCCGTTTATCGAATCGCGACATTGCTGATCGCGTTGGTCGCGATCCTATGACTGTTAGCAGAATATGTAATCGGTGGGTTCAGGAGGGCAATACGGAACGTCGTGCTGGATCCCAACGGCTTCGTATCACTAGCAGTCGAGATGACAGGCAATAATCCGCATGGCTGTAACGGATCGTGCAGCCACGTCTCGATCCCTGAGTCAACAGATGTGGACATTTGCAAGACAA
The DNA here is from genome assembly GCA_026315105.1 of Locusta migratoria. Lineage (NCBI taxonomy): Eukaryota > Metazoa > Arthropoda > Insecta > Orthoptera > Acrididae > Locusta > Locusta migratoria. The sequence continues at coordinate 658,360,174 of CM048746.1, forward strand.
AAACCATCTGCACAAACACTTCGAAGACGTTTACAGCACCATGGACTATCATCCACGAACGTGGATGCACGAATGACCATTATTTATTTATTTATTTTTTTTTTTTTTTTGTGAAACCAGGTTCTGTTTACAGCATCGTGATGGTCGCATCCATGTTTGTTTGGCAACATCGCGGTGAACGCATATTAGAATCGTGTATTCGTCATCGCCATACTGGCGTATTACCCGTCGTGATGGTATATGGTGCCATTGGTTACACGTCTCGGTCACCTCTTCTTTGCATCGACGGCACTTTGAACAGTGGCCGTTATATTTAAGATGTTTTACGACCCGTGACTCTACCCTTCATTCCATCCCTGCGAAACCCTACATTTCAGCAAGATAATGCACGATCGCATGTAGCCGGTCCTGTACGTGCCTTTCTAGATACGTAAAATATTAGACCGCTGCCCTGGCCAGCACATTCTCCAGATCTCTCACCAACTGAAAACGTCTGGTCAATGATGGCCGAGCAACTGGAGCGTCACAATACGCCAGTCACTACTCTTGATGAACTGTGGTATCGTGTAAAATCTGCATGGGCATCTGTACCTGTACACGCCATCCAAGCTCTGTTTGACTCAATGCCCAGGCGTATCAAGGCCATTATTACGGCCAGAGGTGGTTGTTCTGGGTACTGATTTCTCAAGATCTATGCACCCCAAGTTGCATGTAAATGTAATGTCAGTTCCTGTATTATATATTAGTCCAGTGAATATCCGTTTAGCATCTGCATTTGTTGTTGGTGTAGCAATTTTAATGGCACAGTAATGTAGATTGGAGAGAAGGGGTGCTAGTGCTGAACCCTGTGGCAGGCCGTTATACAGAACCACGCTCCTGCTGTATGTACCATGCAGTGTCAGCCTGTTCTTTAGTAGCGTGTAAGTCTGTTTGCATTTTTTTAATTTTTGTTAGTTCAAACAGTAAGATGATGTAAATCTATGAGATCGAAACCTTTCTCAATACAGGTTTGTGAGGAATAGTACTTGATCGCAGCAACTTTTGCGTGCTCAAAAACCTGCGTGGTATGCCGAAAGGTTGCCTTCGATGTATGGAGTGAGTCTAGTCAGTAATACTCTATCGAATAATTTATAGGAGGTACATAGGAGGGATATCGGTCTATATAATTCTTTGGGCTATCTCCGGTTTTCCCGGGTTTCAGCACTGCAATTACTTTAGTTTCGTTTCATATCTTAGGAAGAGCACTCGTACTGATACATTGTGTGCAGAATTTGGTCAACCATCTTCTTCCTAAAATTGCCAGCTCCTTCTACTCAGTCTACACAACCACGCTGGTCGGACGCACTAATGCCTCCCGGTATACACGTACGCAAATGGAGCCTCTTCCATTAATTCTACGTAATAAGTCCCAAACTGATTCAAGATTCTTTATTCAAGAAACTGTTTTGTAAACGACTTCTTTCGTGTATGAATTACATTTCCTTAAGAAACTACCTATGATCTCGTCCTGCCACCTGCTTTTGCTACTATTTGGTCTATGTAGTACTTGTGCAAATTGGTCATGAATTGTTATTGAGACAAGCGTTATAGGAAAATGCTAAATCGTCAACTTTGGCGTCCATTGGATGAATCCGAGCTCCTGGCAAGTATAGTAAACAGGGAACGTGTCGTTAATGGGGCATAAAGTCTTTTTGAATTTCGTGTCGGGTACTTAGTTGGACAGTAACTATGGTTCACACAGAGGCACATGAACAATATATGCAGACGTGGGATAGCAATTTGACTGTCGCCAATCTTACGGCTAGACATCTAGGGGTGATTTTCTAGAGTGTCAATTCATTTCATAACAGGACAATTCAGTTCAAGTTATGGCCACAAAATGTAGATCTGTTACCTTGACAGCTTTTGACAATGTTGATTGGAATACACTCTTTCATATTCTGAAATCAGCAGGGTTAAAATATAGGGAACGGAAGGTTATTTACTACTTGTACAAAATCCAGACAGCAGTTATCAGAGTTGAAGGGCATGAAAGGGATGCAGAGGTTGGAAAGGGTGTAAGACAGGGTTGTAGCCTTTCCCCAATGTTATTCAATTTGTACATTGAGCAAGCTACAAAGGAAAACAAGGAGGAATGTGGAGATGGAATTAGGGTTCAGGGTGAAGAAATAAAATCATTGCTTTTTGCGGATGACATTGTAGTCTTTGTCAGAGACAGCAAAGGACCTGGAGGAGCAATTGAACGGAATGGACAGTGTTTTGAAAGGAGCATATAAGATGAACATTAACGAGAGCAAAACTAGGGTAATGATATGCAGTCTTAGAGAATCAGGCGATGCTGAAGGAATTAAATTAGGTAACGAATTAATAAAGGTGGTAAATGAGTTTTGTTTCTTGGGCAGTAAAATAGCATATGATGGTCGCAGTACAGAGGATATAAAATGCAGAATGGCAATAGGAAGAAAAGCGTTTTTGAAAAAGAGAAATTTGTTAACATCGAATATTAATTTACGCATTAGAAAATCCTTTCTGAAGGCATTTGTGTGGAGTGTTGTCTTGTATGGGAGTGAAACATGTGGTGTTATAGAAGAATGCTGAAGATTAGGTGGGTAACTAATGAGGAGGTACTGAACAGATTTGGGGAGAAAAGGAATTTCTGGCGTACCTTGACTAAAAGAAGAGATCGCTTGGTAGGACACATTCTTAGACTTCGAGGAATTGTGAATTTAGCGTTGGAGGGAAGTGTGTGGGGGTAAAAATCGCAGAGGGAGACCAAGAGATGAATGTAATAAGCAAATTGAAATGGATGTAGGTTGCCGCTCTTACGAGGAGATAAAGAGGCTTGCCCAAAATAGAGCAGGGTGGAGAGCTGCATCAAACCAGTCTCCGGACTGAAGACCACAACAACAACAACACCTTGAAACAGTTCGTACATATTCAGTTAACATCTGCAATTAACACCGTTGTTAAATGTAATTATAGTTGTTCGTTATGTTAACTGCAAGCATTTATTATATTAACGTAGAATAAAATAAAATATTAAGAATTTACTACAAAAAATTAAAAAACATAAAATATAGTCAGTTTGGTCCAGATTGAATTACAAAAGATATTACGTTACTGGCAGCCATGGAAGAACTTTAGATTTGCCTACTACTTCCAGACCTACTAAATTACACTGTTGTGTTGTACCCACACTGGTAAATGCGTGCCTCGCCAAAATCCTCCAGTCCACGCAATCTGTATGAGTAGCTGAAGAATTTTTTTTTAGTTAGTTTTCTTCCCTTTATTTATTTATTTATTTATTTTGTTTCGTTGCCCAGCTCACCGGTAAATGAACGATATTCTACAATCCGTTTTGTTGCCCTTCATGACAAACCACCCTAGTCTCACGTTTCAGCAAGATAATGCCCGCCTACTCACGGTGAGAGTTCATACTATATATTTTGTTGTTGTTGTTGGGAAACAATAGCCGTATGGACCTGGAGACATAGTATGAATACTCAAGAGGAGTACATGTCAACAATGAACATTCACCAACAGCACAAACAGAGAAAATAAAACAACGCGGTCAATCACACTAAAATATGGCAATGGGAATCCGTGGCTGGCTGGTCACTGAGGTAATAATGGACGAGCCAGTCTCATGTCACACAGGAATGTCTGCTAGTCAGAAGTCTTAAAAAACTAAAATACGGTTAAAAGTCAGGAGAAAGCACCCTACATTAAATGGAATTGTATAAACCGGCTGCACGGATAAAACATAGCACAGACTCAGCTGTGGAGGCATCGTTCCCTAGCACTAAGGATAGGGTAGGTGGAAGGTTAAAAGACTGCCACAAGGGGGCTAAAACGTTACTGTCCATCAGGAGATTAACTACTGTCAAGGCAACACCACAGCGACAAATGGGCGGTGGCTCACGGCGAAGTAAATAGCCATGAGTCAACCAAGTGTGCCCGATACGGAGGCGGCATAGCACAACAGAGTCTTGACGATTGGGCCTCACTGAAGTTTTCCATGTGGCTGTGGTTGGTTTGATCGTGCGAAGCTTGTTTAGCGCACTCAGTGCAGACCATTCCGACCTCTAGGTGTCTCGCACCTTCTGGTGTAGCGTCCATGTAAGGTCCGTTTCCAAGAGACCAATTTCAAGAAGGCGTGAGGAGGTGGCCTGTTTGGCCAACTGATCCACACGTTCATTGCCAGGAATGCCGATGTGCCATGGGGTCCAAACAAAGACCACTGAGCGACCAGAGCCGGCCGCGGTGGCCGAGGGGACTGAGGCGCTCCAGTCACGGTCTGCAAGGCCTCTACGGTCGGGGGTTCGAATCCCCCCTCGGGCATGGATATTTGTGCCGTCCTTAGTATAAGGTAGTAGATAAGTAGTTTGTAAGTTTAGGGACTGATGACCCCGTAGTTAAGTCCCATAAGCTTAACAAACATTTGATTTGAACTTTTTGAGCGACCAGACCTATTGAGAGCGGCAACAGTCTTGGATACTCTGCACAAGAGGGAGTTTGCTGAAACACTGTTCGAGTGCTGGCAAGCCACTCAGGGAGTCACTACAGATGACAAACGACTCCCCAGGGCAGGCTCGGAGATGTTCCAGAGCTCTATAGGTAGCGACCAGCTCTGCAGTAAAAACACTACTCCCGCTTGGCGAAGACCGCTGTTCAAGAAGGTCACCATGGAGATAGGCGTACCCAGCATCGGTGTATATGACTTCCGCGCCATGGAAAGAGTCAAGGAGTTCCTGGAACTGGCGACGAAGGATCGATGGCGAAGTCGTCTTTCCTCCAGCAATCACCATTTGCCGGAGCAATTGCGTAACACTCGCGCATTTGTCGAATCTACCAGTAACAAATTTAGCTGTTCGCCTCTGAACTGCTTCTATGCGTTTCGTTAAATTGTTCTGCTGCGGGTCCCAAACACTTGAGCAATACTCAAGATGTTTTATACGCGGTCTCCGGTTACAGATGAAGTACATCTTCCCAAAAGTCTCCCAATAAATCTAAGTCGGCTGTCCGCTTTACTCACAACTGTCCTTACATGTTCGTTCCATTTCATATCGCTCTGCAAATGTTACGCCTAGATATTTGAACGACGCGACAGCATCAAGAAGCTCACTACTAATGCTGTATTCGAACATTATGGGACATTATGTATCACAGCAGTGGAATGTTCGATCGGACAGAAGCTCTTTAATGGTATCGGAGTTGTCCAGTTAATAGTGATATGGGATCCTTGATACGCATAGAGATGAGTGCGACAAGTGACACGCGTCCTGGCTAACCAGTACTTCCATCCATGTCCATTGTGCATTCTGACTGATTCCAGCAGGACAATGCGACACCACACATGTCCTGAATTGCTAGAGAGTGGCACCAGGAACACTTTTCTGAGTTTTAACACCTCCGCTGGCCACCACAAAAATAAAAAATAAAAAATAAAAAAATAAATAAATAAATAAATAAAAAAAGAACAAACCTACACCTATCAGAGACAAGCTATAGATCATTTTTAAACACAAAATCGTAATCTATAATCTACGTTACGCTTGTGAACAAACTATCGTCTTTAATTCAGGTATGAGGTCAGTGGTGATATCCGACGGAGGTGTCGCGGACTTCAATTGACCTAAGCGATCTTGGAAATGAACGTAAGTTATATCTCCCGCAACAAAATATGTGAGTTATGAATAAAAAAAATGTTTGTATAGCTTATGGGTCTTAACTACGGGGTCATCAGTCCCGAAACTTACAAACTACTTATGAACTACTTACGAACTAGGACAGGACAAATATCCATGCCCGAGGAGGGATTCGAATCCCCGACCGTAGTGGCCGTGCAGATCGTGACTGGAGCGCCTCAGTCCCCTCGGCCACCGCGGCCGGCGGCCACCACACTCCTCAGGCACGAACATTACTGACTACATCTGGGATGTCCTGCAACTTGGTATTCAGAAGAGATCTCCAGTCTTTCATACTCTTACGGATTTAAGGACAGCCCTGCAGTGTGCATTTCTTTGGACGTCAGTCGAGTGCATGCCACTTCTTGCGTCCTCGCTGGGGCCTTCCGCGACGTCAGGCAGGTGTACCTGGTCTTGAGTGTACGAAACGGTGAGGGGGACGGTGCAGACAATGGCGACAAATCACGGCGAGCGCTGGAGACGGCAGCTGCGTGCGCGGCAGGAAGGCAGCGTTCCGCTGGCCGCGGCTGGAGGTGTCGCCGAATCCGGCTGCGTGGCGGCGTGACGGCGGCAGGCGGCAGGTGGTGCCTGCGGTAATCACGGCAAGACGCCGCGCAGGCCACCCGCGCGTGTCTCCTGCCAAGCCGCCTTAACCGACCGCACGCAGCTGCCGCGCCGATTACCCCACGCGGAAACTCCTCAAGCGCACTCCCTTTCCCCTGTAACAGTCTTTAAAATAACTCCTTCCTCCTAAAACCGTGCTGCGAGCCGTCTTACAGTAAGTCCTCTCGTTCAGATGGAATCCCCGCTCTAGGTTCAAAAATGTTCAAATGTTTGTTAAGCTTATGGGACTTAACTACGGGGTCATCAGTCCCTAAACTTACAAACTACTTATCAACTACTTACGAACTAGGACGGCACAAATATGCATGCCCGATGGGGGATTCGAACCCCCGACCGTAGGGCCTGTGCAGACCGTGACTGGAGCGCCTCAGTCCCCTCGGCCACCGCGGCCGGTCCCGCTCTAGGTCAATGGTCCCCAATCTATTATGGACTGGGACCCACGACATGGTGTCCTATTTATCTTGATCACCCAAAATATCTCGGGAACAGCAATAGCTATTATGAAACTTTTGTATCCCAGCCTCGTCGCCACTTTTGTGTCCCTGCCTCGTCGCCACTTTTGTATTCCATCCTCGTCGCCACTTTTGTGTCCCAGTCTCGTCGCCACTTTTGTCTACCAACCTCGTCGCCACTTTTGTGTCTCGTTTCCGCCGGTTGTGGGTGTCGGTGGCCGAGTAGAAAGAGACCGACACAGGAATAAAGGATGCACGCGTGTGCAGGCACGGAGGTGACCAGCCAGTGGGACAGCAGAAACTAGAAACACTACAGTAAATTAGAACGAGATATATATATTTCATAGAGACTTAGTAGTACTTAACTTTTACATAGTTCTTGACTGCAGAATGTTGATAAATAGTTTAGATAGAGGCCTGCCTACTGATGATTTGTAGTGCCTATCCGATAACCAAGTCTTAACTGGTGCCTAGCCGGCCGCGGGGACTGAGGCGCTTCAGTCACGGTCTGCACGGCCACTACGGTCGGGGGTTCGAATCCCTCCTCGGGCATGGATATTTGTCCCGTCCTAGTTCGTAAGTAGTTCATAAGTAGTTTGTAAGTTTCGGGACTGATGACCCCGTAGTTATGTCCCATAAGCTTAACAAACATTTGAACAACATTTGAACTGATGCCTATCCGAATTCCAAGTGGCCGATGCAGCTATCGTGGCCACGAGCAGAGTTGCAGCAGAGGGCGCTCGTGGCTGACGTCGTAAAGAACGCCGCGCAGTGCGTGCATGGCGGCGCGCGGCGTTAAGTACGTGGCGCGCACTTCATACTTGTGCGACACCACAGAAACGACTTTCATCGGTATCAATGTAAGGCTGCGATTGATTAGTGCAAATATTTTGAAACATTCTAAACGAATGAAACTTCCTGGGAGATTAAAACTGTGTGCTAGAACCGGGACTCGAACCTGGGACCTTTGCCTTTCGCGGGCAAGCGCTCTACCGACTGAGCTATCCCGACACGACTCACGATGACGCCTCACAACTTTAATTCCGCCAGTACCTCGCCTCCTACTTTCCAAACTTCACAGAAGTTCTCCTGCAAAATATGCAGAAGTTTCATATCAGCGCACACTCCGCTGCAGAGTGAAAGTTTTATTCTGGAAACATCCCTTAGGCTGTCGCTAAGCCATGTCTCTACCATATCCTTTCTTACAGAGGTGCTAGTCTTGCATGTCTTGCAGGAGAACTTCTGTGAAGTTTGGAAAGTAGGAGGCGAGGTACTGGCGGAAGTAAAGTTTTGTGTCTCGTTTCCGCCGGTTGTCCTAGGTGTCGGTGGCCGAGTAGAGAGAGACCGACACAGGAATAAAGGATGCACGCGTGTCCGACTACAGTCTGAGGTGACCAGCCAGTGTGAGAGCAGAAACTAGAAACATTCAGCTAGATTAGTACAAGATAAATATTCAGTAGAGATAGTACAATACTTTGTTAACTGAAGACTAGTGGAATGCAGATACATAGTTTAACTAGATAGAGGCCTGTCTACTGATGAGAGTGTTATCTGGTGCCTATCCTATTGCCAAGTGGCCGATGCAGTTCAGTGGTGGCCGGGAGCGGGGTTGCAGCAGAGGGCGCTCGTGGCCGACGTCTTCAGAACGCCGCGCCGTGCGTGCATGGCGGCGCGCGGCGAAAGTACGTGTGCGACACCACATAAAGTTGTGAGGCGGTCTCGTGAGTCGTGTCAGTATAGCTCAGTCGGTAGAACGCTTGCCCGCGAAAGGCAAAGGCCACAGGTTCGAGTCCCGGTTCCGACACACAATTTTAATCTGCCAGGAAGTTTCATATCAGCGCACACTCCGCTGCAGAGTGAAAGTTTCATATCAACGCACACTCCGCTGCAGAGTGAAAGTTTGTAAAATACAAACTAATGTGTTTTTAAATGGACACCCCATATAATTTTAACAGCAATCTGTACCATGACAAATCACATAAACAATGACGTTTATTGCATCTCATTACGTCAATTACATCCCGAGACATAGACGGATATACAAAATAATGTCTACAAATGAACTTTCTCGAGAATTGTTTATACATAAGGGATTCGACCCGACCCTATTTGCCCATAATACAGCTGTCACACTCTTCTTAGAATACAGGCAGATAATGACTATACGTCTCCAGTGGAATATTATGACACTCGTCGATCAGAACCTCTTTTAATTTCTGTAGTGACGAAGGAAGCGAATATCTGCTCCGTACTCGAATCACCAATGAGGTATAATGTTCAACTTTGGGGACTTCCTGCGAGGAAAGACGTATAACAGCTCGTCCATGAATATGCGCTCTATGCAGTTCTCGGCGGACAGTGTTGGTGCCGGCCGCGGTGTCCGAGGGGACTGCGGCGCGTCAGTCACGGTCTGCACGGCCACTACGGTCGGGGATTCGAATCCCCCCTCGGGCATGGATATTTGTGCCGTCCTTAGTAATAGCTAGTTCATAAGTAGTTTGTAAGTTTAGGGACTGATAACCCCGTATTTAAGTCCCATAAGCTATACAAACATTTGAACATTTTGAACAGTGTCGGAAGATATTGGGTCTCGAGGATGCCTTTTGACCTCTGCAATTACTTTAGCCGACATAGTTTGTATTGTTTAAAAGACCATTATTTCGTCGAATGTGAAGTTTATATATATGAATGATTGTCTTCTTCAATATAGACATTGAAAGCATCAATCATAACAAGAGTGAACTACCTCACAAATCTTACAGAGCTTGTCGTTTAATTTATATAAAACTAGCTGAAAACCCGCCGTTGCTCGGGTATTTATTTATTTATTCCTGCCTTGAGTTAGTACTTCTCCTATCCATTCTCTCTCTTTCCATTCCTTTTTTTTTTTTTTTTTTTTTTTTTTTTTTTTTTTTTTTTTTTTTTTTTTAAAGTCCTATTTATCGCAGAATATATAAGAAATAATTCTATCTTGCATAATGTACAAAATTATAAGTGCAGTATCCAAACAAAGAGAGATAGTACTTAAAAAACAAATGACATAAAATTCGTACGATCTCATATTTATTGAATTATATGTTGTATAATTTTTCAGGTATATATTCATATGTATAAGTGCTGTTTGTCTGTAAAATCTCTTAGGAATACAATTAGTAGTAAAGAAATAATAGATTACAACTTGGTGCATGATGGGGCAGTTTTTCATTAAAGTTACTGTTTATGTCCTTATATCTCATGAAGTACGTGTTGGACTGTGATACAATTTAGAAGGTACATTCAAATATATGTGTGTATATTGTCTGTAAAATTACCTGCGGCCACAATTTGTAGTGTAGAAATTAAAAATATAACGTCATACTGAATGCCGTAGTTTCAGTCCATGAACAGGGGAAAAGTAGTAACCGAGGAACTTTTTTTTCCTTTAATATTTTTGCTATGGTTGCCAGCGAGAAAAAGTTCAATAAAGGTTCGTAATTATTATGTGGCAGTTTCTTGAAAGTCCTGTTGTTTATGACCTTATATCTCCTGAACCATGTGTCGTATGTCGTTCTTACCATTACAGAATTGGTACCTCACGGTGAAGAAGATGTGTACCAAATTTGGTTGAAATCGGTATAGTAGTTTAGGAGGAAATGTGCATAATTGACGCATAAATCTGATATGAAATAGAAAAATTATAAAACAAAAGAGAAAAAATTCAAAGATAATTATAAAATTAAATATTGAAGAAGTTAAAAAATGTAGACATTGACAGTGAGAGGGAGATGTGTGTTAAAACTTCCCACGAGGGGAGACTGTTGCCGGCCACAGAGGCCGAGCGGTCTGCGGCGTGCGAGTCACTTTTTGCACGGCCGCTGTAGTCGGGGGCTCGAAACCCCCCTCCGGCATGGATGTTTGTACCGTCTTTAGTATAAGCTAGTTCATAATTGATTTGTAACTTTAGGGACTGATGACCCCGTAATTAAGTCCAATAAGAATATTTGATTTGAGAGACTGGCTCTTAAAATTTAGCGTGTCCTATGTAAAGACCACCAGTTTGTTCGATTGCCAAAATACTTGGTGAGGAATTCGGAACGAGGACTGAGCCAGCTAGGTCCTCACTTTTCTGTCAACAGTCTTTTAAATAACAACATATGTGTATTGTTTGTACTCCTACAGAAGCATTCTTCAACCTGTTCTACATGTGCTTGAAATCAGTTCGATAATACCAGTGCAGGAGCACTAAGAATCTACGAATCCTCGCGGAAACACAGGTTTAAGCTGCGAGTAAGTGGGATAATGGATAAGGGACTCTACATTTAGTAGTGTGGTATAGTATTTGGCGTATCTGGATGTCCCAATTGGTCAACCACCGCTTGCAAAAAGCTAGAATCGCGATTTGAGTCAAGAACGCTTTGTAGCACGTAGAACACAAACTCTATCTCCCTCTTAAAAGAAATTAATCGAGTGAAGTCCTGGGAATCGAAAATCTCGAAGATTTTTATGTTTCATCCATTAAGATACTAGCGAGATATCAGCCTGGGAGTTCCAAGACTCTGAAGAATCTTTTAAATTTAACCTACCGTATATGCTATTTGTTTGCTTAATTTGAAATTTAGTAACGTCCCTTTTCACTAATTTTGCCGCTACATTCACATGATATGCTAACTGGCAATTGCAGATGTGTTGACTTCATCTGCTGTCATCCCAGTTGTGGCTACTGTAAGATCTGACGTATGTCTTGAGAGAATAGTACGCTACAGCGGACAATCTGGTTAGTGTTGTTGAGCAAATATGATTTTGTTCTCTGGAACGTTTCAGTGTATATTTGGTGGAGTATATCGGTATTACTTTGTTTGAAAAATTACAGATGTTATATGTATCAATCAAAATGGTTATGTATAGTGAGCTGGCACGGCGAGAAAATCGATTGGCATGACTCCTATGACCACTAAATGGCAAAGGCATCGTTTTCACAACAC